>OY759263.1:29690022-29865022 GCA_963662155.1 Lamellibrachia columna | reverse complement strand
CAATCGTGTTAAACCTGGTTAAAACATTAACGTTTCGATTTTGTTTCTCGGACCCTTCTAATGGCATTGATCGTGTAATTACGTATGTGCCAAAAACTGAAATATTTCCATTTTGGAGAAACGACCATATACATGCACTCGTGTATGTGGTATGCGTATACATGTGTATGTATACATGTGTATGTACACATGTATACGCATACCACGCAGGCACACACGCACGCACACACACACACACACTGATTTTGTGTCTTTAATGTTTTAACCAGATTTATGATGAAATGTAACGCATACATACACATATACACGCATACCACAAACACGCACGCACGCACGCACGCACGCACGCACACATCTCCGATCTTCGTCGAATCGTGTACAATGAGTACAAACGTAAGGAATGTCATAACTAATTAACTAGTTTATAAACTACTATCTGGTAACACAAGTTGACCGTTTAGAAGTGACGCGCAAGTGAAAGTCATAAAAACGTAAACCTTCATCAAATGTTAACAATTAGGTACACTAATCAACGTCAATTGGAAGCATTGTTATGTATGTTTCGCCTTTCTATTGCTTAAGCCCATGATCTTACACCACAGTGACGTGGTGTAGCACTGGCTGATAATGCCTGCATTGCTAAGACATTTCACCGGTTGTCTTCAACATGCTGTTGTGTAGCATGACATTGCTTCCTCCTGCCAATAAGTAGAGGCCGCACGGCTCATCTGGCCCCAATCAATGTTTTGTTTTTAGTGTTAAGATAAACGAAGGCACTGTCTCCGTCTCCTGCGGTGTCGAATTAGCAGCAACCACCACGAAATACCGACGCCATCTGATCACCTAACCTTCCTGGACTAACCTTGCCCTTCCCAAATCACTGGGTTTCCTGTCCCAATGTTCCAGACGTGGCATCTGATATAGACTGAGGCAAGTGTGTCTTCACGCTAACGCAACTCCCAACTCTCGCTCCAGATGATATATGTCTCGACGTGTCATCACATAAGTTAGAGGACATTGTCCCATAGTCATTAAAGTGATCATATATATTAATAACATATGATCACTCCATTCAGCTTACATAAACACTCTCACATGAGAGCGAGCGAGCGAGGGCACGCAAACACTCACTCACTCACTCACTCTCTCACTCACTCACTCACTCACTCACTCACTCACTCACTCACTCACTCACTCACTCACTCACTCACTCACTCACTCACTCACTCACTCACTCACTCACGCACGCACGCACGCACGCACGCAAGCACGCACGCACACATACACACATATATAATTATATATATATATATATATATATATATATATATATATATATATATATATGTATATATATATATATATATATATATATATATATATATATATATATATATATATATATATATATATATATATATATATATATATATATATATATATATATATATATATATATATATATATATATATATATATATATATATATAATATTTTTTTTTAATATATGTATATATAATTTTTGGGATGTTATATGCAAAAAGTCCCTTTAAGGGTTAATATTTTGCAGTTTGGTCCCTCTACAACTTATTCCACACGTGCATTTTGTGTGAATACAAACTAATTATGCAGAATATTTTAATACCGGACATTATGAAGAATAAGTAAGTCATGCAGAATTTGAGGATAATATAATGTGAATATCCTCATTAATATAATATCCGTACACACGCGCATACACACACGTACGCACACACATACACGCATGCAAGCACGCACGCACGCACGCGCGCGCACGCACGCACACACACACACACACACGTTATAACATTTTATAAGAGGTAATTTGATAAGTGGCAATTTGGCTAAGTAATAATTTGGTAAGATTCTAGAAACTGAACAGGAAAAGCATTTTTGAAACAACTTTATTTTGACTTAATGTTTTTTGTATAAAGCAAACTGCTTATCTATTAAATTGCTTCGAAAACTAAATTCGCTTCCCCAATTTATCTCTTTCCACATTACCGTTTCCAAAATTACCCTTATTAAATTACCCCTTGCCAAATTACCTGGATCCACAAATGCATGCACAATGTCCATGCCTTACCTCAAGTGAAACGTTGAATGGAAGCGAGTCGCCGCAGACCCGAGTGCACGGCTGTGTCCTAGTTCATAGTGTTACTACGTGTCCGTGTGTGCTCAATGCGTTCTGCAAGACGTTGCTCAATCGAGTGGCTTTGATCCCGGGAAAACGGAAGGTATGCGGCCCAGTCAGACAGCGGTAGACAGCGGCCACGCGGGACGCAGGACGCAGCGTCGATGTCTGCATGTTCTCGTGGCGGGGTGCAGGCGGGCCACTAATAACCCGAAGTAGCTTAACGGCAAAGCTAAACATTCGTAATTGGCATACTTGTGACAGAGTACGTCAGATTAGCAACTAGAAAAACACACACGTTGAACATCAAATAAAATGTCGTATTACTCGTTGTGGTTCATTGGATTGCGTGTCCATTAAACCCCGGGACGATCTCTCCGATAATCTGTGTATATGTTAGCTCACAAGTAAAAAATATTTTAGGAGGAATTATTCATTGAAATTATGCCCGTTTTAGACATGAAATTGTCCTGGAATTATAACCCTATAGTACATGCAGAATGCAATAGAACCCTATAAAGCATCCATACACTTTATCGCTTGACTAAATCGGCGTTTCATTTACTGCGTCTTGCGCCCTACAGCTAAGGCTTCCATTGCACCCCTTTTATCGGCAATACGAGACATGTTTTTATTTCCCCTTTCAACCCTTTTCATGGCCTCGAAACCCCATTTTCATCCTATGAAAACACACCCCTTCCTTTGCCTCGTTTGTTTGAACGCACGCACGCGTCCCTAAACATTTCATGACTGACCCTCACCCCCACCCCCCCACCCCCAACATATATAAATACATTTCATTATATATAAATACACAAATATATATATATATACCGCTCTGTGTGTGTATATATATATATATATATATATATATATATATATATATATATATATATATAATGAAATGTATTTATATATTGTAAATGCCCCTTCAACAATCTGCCCCTGCTATGCGTGCTGCAGATTGCCATAATAGCCCTAAGAAGCAACTTAAGACTCATTTTTAAATTTGACTCTCTGACTTATTTTTAAATTTACATTTTCAGTTTAAACCATTTCAATATTCACTTTTAGCTATTAATATTCACTTATAATTTGTATATTAACTAGTATTTTAATGTTATATTTTATCTATAAATAGTCAATAATATTTTAATGGTTTTAATATATTTCTTTATCTAAAATTAATGTATTACTATTTAAATATTGTAATTCTTAGATGGCGCAAACCAATGCCATTTGCTATGTAAACAATAATAATAATTACTATTATTTTATAAAAGTGTGTTTTAGATAAGGTGGACGCTACACTATAATATCATTTGCGATGACGTTAACTGTAAACTCCTTGCAGCGCTTCCCTAGCTCCCTCCTACCCAAACCACTCCCGTAATCAAGGGAACGAAGCCTGACATACGCTCCGGGCGATAACGGTGTCAGGTTTTTGCGCCAAAGACAACTTTCTCTGCGGGGTGGCCACCAGGCGGCGCGACATGTGACGTCATCAAACAGGTGGCGCTGATGGGAGGCGAAAGCGGGCAACGAAGCGAACGATTGATGTCTGGCGCTACTCGACTCGCCGCATGGGGTGTTTACTTCGAGGCCGTCGCGTCTATCTTACGTGTTTACGGCTGACGGACAGGTGGTAAATAGTCAACGCAATCGTTGCGATGTGAGATAAATTAATTGCTGTAGGCCTATGTACAGTAAGAATTAAGATTTTTTTATTATACGTGTTTATTCGTTGCTGTAACGCTAATTATTCACTGGCGCATTTAGGGGGGTTGCGCCATGGCCCCTTGGCTTAAATCGTTTTGAGTTTTTTTCAGCTACGCCACAACACGGCATAGCGTGGTAAACTTATGGGTGACTAGGCTTCCCCCTTGGCCTCCCCCTGGTCTCCTCCTGGCCTCCCCCTTGGTCTCCCCCTTTGCCACATCCTAGATACGCCACTGCACGTATTGGAGATTGGGGCTAGTTGTGTACAGGGGCTAGTTGTGTACAGGGGCAAGTTGTTACAGAGGCGGTTTACGAAAACATAGCACACATGTCGAGATAAGAACACATGTGGAGATAAGGGATTATGCCAAGTAGAAGTTAAATTGAAATTCAGGATTTGTTATCGTCCACGTGAGTTCAACTACAAAAATGTGTTTGGGGTAAGTGTGCGTGTGATTGCGTACGTGTGTGTATCAGTCAATGAAGTAGAAGGCGTATTATATATATATATATATATATATATATATATATATATATATATATATATATATATATATATATATATATATATATGTATATATATATATATATATGTATGTATGTATGTATATATATATTTTATATGTATGTATGTATATACGTATGTATGTGTATATATATATATATATATATATATATATATATATATATATATATATATATATATATATATATATATATATATATATATATATATATATATATATACACGCATACATACATACATATATACATACATACATACATACATACATACATACATACATACATACATACATACATACATACATACATACATATTGCCATTCACTATCTCATCCACCATTCAGTAAATTATATTCCATTCACAATTGTTTGGTACGTATGAATCGGGGGAATGAGTTCCCTCTGGTAACTAAAAATTAATTTAAAAAAATTTTTTTTTTTGGTATCCGTTAGTGCTGATGATATCACATTAAAGCACCCCAAAGTACACTTATTTCCAATGTGGTCCTCCTGATTTTTAAGAGTGTCCTTCTCTAGAGTTAGTGAGTCCATCACAGGTTTTATCCATTTCCCTGCATGGCCTCTATGCCAGAGGAAGTAAATAGAAGGGACCAACGGCTTTTACTATCTCTACAGAAAGACACAGGCAAAGTGGGGTGAACGAAATTACCCAAGCTTGTAACCATTTGCCCCGCTTACGGGGCTAATTGTCACAGTCGACCGCGCCTGGGAAACTTCATATATCTACATAACTACAATATGGAATATCAATGGTATGGCACATTTTATTAAAACAAAAAGTGAGTGCGCGCGCGCGCGTGTGTGTGTGTGGGGGGGGTGTGTGTTTGTGTGCGTGCGTGCGTGCGTGCGTGCGTGCGTGTTTGTGTGTGTGTGTGTGTGTGTGTGTGTGTGTGTGTGTGTGTGTGTGTGTGTGTGTGTGTGTGTGTGTGTGTGTGTGTGTGTGTGTGTGTGTGTGTGTTCGACCTAGTTTAGGGGCACCTCCGATGTGCCCCCTCCAAACGGTGCGCCTCATATTTCTTAGACAATTTAATCGGTATAAAATACAAAGGTCATTAATATAATTAATGGGGTATTTCGTTATTCGTCTATTTCTTGACCACGTTTGTTTGAGCAGAATGCAAGCATGGTAAATTCGGCCTGTTTTATACAACTGAAAAATATATATTTCTCGAATTTGTAATGCATTCATCACAGGTTACATAATCATGCATTGTCGTCGTTATACATGAATATTTGGGACAAATGTTAACAAGCATAACCGAAAAACAAAACAAAAGCAAGATATATAGATCCAGGAAATTAAGACTGTAAATACGAAACACGGCATTATTGTTGTGCGTATATTAAATTACTATGTTTTAACAAGCAAATAAGCAGAAAACCCTGGGACAATTGTATATGTGTGTGTATTAAACATTTGCCTGTACTGGAATAAGCGTAGGCGAAGTGTTTAGAAACTTTAGGATAGCTCAGGCACAAGAATAGTTTATCCATGCACAGTTTGTCTACCGGTATCACCAACAAGAAATATAGATAAACATGTATAACGAAATTCACTTTATTAGAAATTGTTCATTCAAATAATGCAATTGCTGTAGTATGTGCAAATAGTTCACTGTGTCCGTGGTAGGGCGACCGAAGTCCTACGCTAATCAGGTGGGTAGTTCAAGTCCGGAGAGCCTATCTGTTAACTTTAAGAGGTGATTCCTCAGTCACACGAATGTAGGACACAGTAAGTTTAGATATATGAAATTTTAAACATTTGTATAATCTGACATAAGTATGTTTGAGCAGGCATACTGCCAGGTTTGCTGGTAGAAGTTGTTGAGCGTGAAATGGTGGATTATTTAGATGATTTTAATTGGCGGAATTACAGTTGACAGTAATTTGGCCGCTACTCATCTGTGCACATTAATGCATGCACGTATTGGTAAACATTGACGGGTATGGCACATGCTGGCATTTCACAAGTGCTGGAAATGTCTAATGTTGACTAAACTCGATCAGTTGGTCAATGGGATGATGACAGCGGCAGGTAAGAAGTTTCATAATGTTTGATGGTCGCGTTCTCTTATTATCATGCAAAACGTCAACATGGCCACACATTGGAAGATTAACTGTAGGCTGAACCCTTAACCTGGAGAACAATGTCGTGGTATTCGCTGCTGGTCTCCGCCGATGGAATGACGTGTGCCTCAGTGTAATGCACGAGCATGCGAGTGGTTGTTGAATAGTAGTAGTAGCGACACATCCACAATAATAGTATTTATATTAAAAGTGGGTTGGTAGAGTGTGTGGGTAAAACAGGCATATAACGACAAGGTGCCGAACCGAACTTTGCAAATGACTGACAGTTGAAGACGACGGATAAACCATGGAAGGAATCTACAAGCCACCACCTCCCATTAGGTGAAATGGGAGGTGGCGTAATCAACAAAATTAATGACTAACAGCGAAAGGAGTTTAGGACCTATAAACCTACATTCATCCCGACCATCGTTACCTCAAATAAATTAAAGCGATCCCAATCTCCCAGCAACTTATTTTTTTAACACCCAATTATTACTAATAATGTCACAGTCCCATATAAGCCTTCACCAACTTTAACGGATCTGAGTTCTCATCTCTTTCCGTCGAAAAAGTTTGCGGACAATTCTTCCTGTATGTCACTTTGTAGCAGGCCGACACATTTCGAAGTAGTCGCGGAAGGTTACCGAAAGGAGCGACAAGAAACACATCCATCCACTTTAACGTCGTACGTACAACTGGCTGTCAAGCAAAAGCACGTCACGTGATGGAAGTCCCGCACCGTTTATCGGTGTGCTATCAAAATGTGTTATTACAAACTTATTATCATAGCAATAAAGAAGATAGATTATATAATTACACATTTTATTACTTCTAGACGACCTCTTCCGAGGAATGAGGACATTAAAAGTAACTGGTATAATATAATATAATTTCCACTTTCCAAAACAAGTCATTCTTACATAATGAAGCAATCAAGTCACGTGGATAGTACCAGTTTTATCAAGGTACGTAAAATCAGGTAGTCACGGAGACGCCTCGGGTCGTGTAAACACAGGTTTACTGCTACTTTCATTTCGACGTAGTCACGAACGAGCGTCGTGCCACGTAATCGTTCGTCTTTGCTGTTGCTTTTTATTTGGTCCAAGAGAAAGTATCTGGCAAGTCCATCCATTAGGACATGAATGTACAGAGGAATGACTGCTCCATTGTAATGGAATGTTGGCTGATAGACACATAGCATCGTTCACAAACTCCGGAATGGATTTGTTATGACTGTGTCAGCGGTGCCATGGCTCGGCACCTCTGCCAGAAGGTTTTCAAATGACGCGCCCTGCTGTCCACAGCATTTGATTAAATGGATGAAAGAAGACCGATGACTGCACGAAGAAGATAAGGGTTGAACAGCAACTCCGAGTTTTGTAATGTGGTCAGTAGCCAACGTCGAGTTAGGTCATTTAAGGGTGAGAAATAAATGAGTCGCATCGCCGAATTGTAGCCCATTACGATGCCGTCAGTTGCATGGGTGGTCTGCCCGGTGTCCATAAAGAATATAAAAAATACGACTGTGCGACAATCTAACAGTTGGCGAATTCTTACGGCAATTCTGCGATGATTAGTCGGGGTCAGTCCTAGTGAATCGCTACAAATATAAACACCTGTGTTTGATGAAAAGGAACACATTTGAGGTTTTGCGACTGACGAGTGATTAGAGTTGGCGCGCGGACGATGTCCTGTTGGTCAATCTCATCGCAAGCCGTTGCTGAGGTCCACTGTGAAAACACCTGACTCGATGCATATAATCGCAGATTTCGAATTTGTAGACATTTCTCTTCACACAGGCTGTCGCATTTCTGCTATTTTGTTAATTAGAATATATGTATCTGAGTAAAAGTGGGACACTGGTAGTCAACGAACCTTCCTCGGCGTGCTAAGACAACCACGTCAGTACGGCTGTGGAGGACGCACGTGTACAAATAACACCAACAATAGCAATGCATTCATGGCCGTCTCTCATGGCATACTACCACCTGGGGTTGAGCTGAAAGGCATTGGCGTCAGATGACAGACACATTTGTGGGCGTACACCTTTAAATTGGGCGACATATCATATTTTAACATTATTTTTCATTCTACTGTTTTCTCGTGCCCATAATTTAACGAAGACCCTTTTCGTTTGTTGAACACTTGGTGAGCTATAATTAGCTATATTCAAATGATTGACTAAGACATTGGAAAGCCCCCAATCTACCAACCCCAATACCATAAGACAGCGGGTGATCTCTGGTAAAAAGTTGAGTAGGATAACACATTTATTGCCAACTTAGTTGTGGGTTTCGATGGTAGTAGGCACGTGTGACGAACACTCCAACGTACACACAACAGGCAAGACACACCAATTAACCTGTAGTATGCGGGTTATCCATTGTTCAAACAGTAATAAATTAACCAAATCCGATGTATTGGTAATTAACTGTATAAATGTTGCCTACTAGTGTAGTGTTCAGTTTAAACATTCCCTTTCAAAAAAATTAAATCCTTCTGGATACGTTGCAGCTTCCAACTATATATAAGCGATGACGAAGAGCCCACTTTTTAGCAAATGATTGTATACAACAACAATACTAAACATTTGCTGTCGGGCAATCGTCCAGCAATAATCACGAACTTCTGAATGGGTTACATTAACTTTTAGGGAAAGCAACACTAAGGAGCGCTTGGTCATAGATGTTCCAAATGCATTCTAGACAAACGAAATAATAACTTCAACAAACAATTTAACTAGTTTACATGGCTACTTTAGCTCGTGCTACACTAGCAATACTTCTGCTTTGCAGCACATTGTATACCACCACGTCACATAATTGTTAATAATGTCAGTGATAGACATCACGATATATGTCATTTTGTCACTGACGGGCATTGCTGCAGGAGTCATCGTACGTATCGGTAATGGACACAGCCACACACGCACGCACGCACGCACGCACGCGCGCACGCACGCACGCACTGTCAGTATCATCGTGTCACTGATGGCCAGTGATGTGCCTTTGAATGAGCATCTTCAGACTGCGGTTTGGTGTCAATGAGAGTTTCAACAGAGGTGCATTGGTCATTGGACTGGAACTCTTTCCCTCGTCCATCCAAGCACTGATGGCGGTTCTCTCATAGCTGTAGCCATCTGTAAGGGCAGAAACACAATACTGAGCACAACTTGTTTATCATTACTTTCGATGAATGACATTTAGGCATCGTGTATGTCTTCCTCTTGGAAACCACTACTGTCATTCACTATTCAGAGGTTATTACTATTGGTTCTTCGATTTGTGAAATTATTCTTCCAACGTGTTATGCATTCACAGTTTTACCACTTTGTTGCTCATACTTTTAGGTGGGGATCTGTTTTATTTATATTGTATAACATTATTAGAGTAGCTCCTACAACAGCAATCGAATTTGGTCTTAGTAGGAGTCTCTTGCCCCATAGACATAATAGTATTGTCTAAATGTCTGTTTATTGATTGTTTTTGTTATACTACAGAAGAATATAGTATAATGTCAACTTAGATTCTGTATGAGTTATTTTGTTTGTTATTGGGACAAATAAATGTTTCCTAATTCATGCTTGTAGGAGAAGGCAGTGTTAGTTGAGCCATTTTTCATTCTTTTTGATATCTAGAGCACAAACATATTCATAAGTAAAAATTATTTTTACTCACATAAACTATGATTATTAGTATATCATTTTATACCAAGACAATATATCTAACATGCATAGATAATTCAAATAGGGTTGGCTAGCTGGCCCAACTAACACTTGGGCACAAAACGTCTCTGACAAGTCTACACGATTAATTAATAAGTCGACACACTAAATAAATATAGATTTATAGGCTAATCATAACCAGTGTAACTAACTGCTAATATGTTGCCTTGTAGCCATCCGATGTCCCAATTTCCTAGGAAAATGAATTCCTTGATGTATTTTGGGGTAAAGAACACTCGTCTTCATTCTTTAACTGCTGCTCAACTAATTCTCCCTAGGGCCTTGGGTGGTTAGTCCTGTTTCGACAATTACGCTTTTTTAATTAACTGGCGCGAAGTTATATAAATAATGTGCAAAGTGATATAAACAATCTTCTTCTCTGTGCATGGTTAACCATCTATAAGTGCACAGACAGTAAAGTCTGGTCTCGTGTGCTGATAGTTTACACACCATCAGACAACAATCACAATCACCAAGTTTCCAAAAATATCACAAAACATATTTTTAAATCAAATTTTCTGACCATTGTGACAAATGGCACTTATTGTAGATCAATCATGTTCAAACATGTTCAATCACTAGGTGGTACCACGTAACTGTCGCTGCTGTAGTTTCCTGGGAAACATGGGTGGCTTAACTAACACTGCCTTCACCTAATTGTATTTTTTCAAAGTCCTGAACTAAAGCTGAAAAAGACATATTTCCTGAAAACTACATGTATGATGGACATTGCACTTGACTTAAGGAAACATGTAGCAGCTCCTACTGCTTGCTACACACTGACAATCGCATGTGCTACCACAAATGCCACAACAAAATGGCGTCAGCAATACAAACGGCATTGAAAATACTAAAAACAAGAGTCCAGTCCCCTGTGCCACCTAAATCCTTATTGGGTAATATTCCCTTGGGGGCACAGGACCGAATTCAGATTTGTAAAGGGCACATGTGTCGGCCAGACATCTGGATTGGTTATTGATAGCTATCTGTGAGATATGGAACATAGGTTTTATGCACCACAAAAAGCTCACTATACACATAATATTTGACGAAAACATATGCACATGTTTATTCTATTCTGTATGTGTCACCAACACTGACAGTTACGTTTTTAATAATGTGGTACATTTTGGTACTGGAACAAGTAGCCTTTCAGTTTGTTGACTGATCTTGTGTAAAAAGTGCAAGTTTACCTGAGGCAATTACAGGGTCCCTCATTATTTCACGTGTTATTGGACACAGATATTCGTCAGGTGTTCCATCTGGAAAAAAAGAGCCATTAGGGAGGTTAAACAATATGTACATGACAACATTGGAACATTTTAAAAGTCTGAATTTACAAATGCTTGAAACAGATAGGCTGTGAACAAATGTTGAACTCTGTACATTTTTTGCTCACCAGCTATCTGAAGCATGTTATTTCAGATGACAATCTTGTTAAAGATACACCAATTAATGAGAGAAAAAAATTACATTTTATTTTTTAATTAGAATGCTCAAAGTACCAGAACATGTTAGTAATAGAAAATGTAATTGGGTCGTTGCTATGGAAATGTGTATTTCGATGGCCATTTTTATTCTCACAGACATCAACATCAATACTCTGACCATCAGATAATCGGATCATTGTACTCTTCTTCTATATCCTCGAGGTATATGCAAGAAGAAGGTGGCGCAGCTATTTCTGGTTAACATCCTCTCACTTCCCAAATGAATTATGGGACATCAGTGCAATTTCACATATGGCATCTTCAAGAATATTTCTGGGCAAAATTCGGTTTTCAGTTCAACTCAGTTTATGGCTGTATAGTTTATCAGTAATGATTCATTATGAAACAACATATATTTTAATAACAACATAAATAAGGTTGGGCATAATATATATATTTAGGTTTCAAACTTTAAACATGTCCCAAAATTCCCACCGAAGGTCAAAGGTAAATCATAAGAAATACGCTCACCCCTTACTACCCATTTATGTCTGAAATGGGTAAATCTCATTAATTAAAAATGGGTATGCAATTTTCTACAAAACGTCATTCATGATTCGGTTTCATGACCTACCAGGTATTATTTACAGTTGAAAGAAAACTCTCTGTAGCCACGTGTACAACAATTGAGGTAATCCAGTGATTAACAAAAGCAATGAATACAGAAATACAGAATCTCTAAGGGCCGATACATGGATGTTCAACACTACACAAAATTGGTTTCATGGGGGAAGTGGAATCGGCAGCTGTTTTGTTTAGCCACTCGTCATTGTACCTGCCAGCACTGCAAGCACGCCTTCAACCTCAATGCTGGCAAGCTTCACACACCCAACACCCCACATTACATTGTCTGCCGACCACAATGGACACCCAATGATGTTTAGCATCATATCTTTCCAAAAAAAATATTGTGTAAGATCTGGTGACACTCCTCACAGTTGATAAGGGTGCTGGCTTCGATAGCAAGCACACAGCTTTGCTTTATGACGGCTGAATATGGTATGGGATTATTACAGCAGGACTGATGAATACCAAGCTGCGTCACTCTGATACAGGAGAAACGATTAGCTGTGGACCATGTGACAGTGCCTCAGTATAAATCCGCAAAGCATTTCTAAGGTATACTTTTGGATCAAAGTTTTGGGTCAAGTATTTGATGCTAATGTTGGATAGTTTGTAAAGAAGGAGCATGTACCTCATTGGTGTACCTCATTGATGTACCTCACTGGTGTACCTCATTGATGTACCTCATTGATGTACCTCATTGATGTACCTCATTGGTGTACCTCATTGATGTACCTCAATGGTGCTGAAATATGGTGATTCTGTACAGTTCAAAGTTTGATATTTAACTGAAAGTTGCAGCTGCCATCTGTGTGGTGGCATTGATGATCAATTTATAAATGGTACTAGCTTGAGTGATGCAGCTCAGTAGTCATTATGAGGACATTTTCATGTGTTGCTACAGACAGGAGGTCAGTGTAGTTCAAAGTTCGAGTAGAGGGGATCTGAGGCTAGATAACATCAATTAAGTGTAGAGCTTTACATTGATGTTTTGAGATCATCTATAACAGATTTGCAAGCTTGACCACTGACCCGAGGACTGATGGGCGGCTTGACCTTCCATGACCTTTGTCAACCGCTGCACCGTCCGCAGGATTTTATTTCTGTGGCCGAGCGCCGCTGAAACATGACAGGTATCATGTTTCCAAAACAAACACATCACAACCTTACAATATAGACTGATTGTACACACATGCATTCATTGTCTTTATTTTGTTTTACACATCTTTATGTAATTTAAATATTTAAAAGATAAACAATTGTTTCTTAATGCCTCTCCATAGCAAGATTAATTGATAAAGACAAATTACATTTAACTGCATTCGAGGATTCGAAACCAGATTCTCTTGATTGAGAGTCCGATATTCTAACCAATATGCTACCACGCCCCTTCAACAGATATTCTAACCAATATGCTACCACGCCCCTTCAACAGATATTCTAACCAATATGCTACCACGCCCCTTCAACAGATATTCTAACCAATATGCCACCATGCCCCTTCAACAGATATTCTAACCAATATGCTACCACGCCCCTTCAACAGATATTCTAACCAATATGCCACCATGCCCCTTCAACAGATATTCTAACCAATATGCCACCATGCCCCTTCAACAGATATTCTAACCAATATGCCACCATGCCCCTTCAACAGATATTCTAACCAATATGCCACCATGCCCCTTCAACAGATATTCTAACCAATATGCCACCATGCCCCTTCAACAGATATTCTAACCAATATGCCACCATGCCCCTTCAACAGATATTCTAACCAATATGCCACCATGCCCCTTCAACAGATATTCTAACCAATATGCCACCATGCCCCTTCAACAGATATTCTAACCAATATGCTACCACGCCCCTTCAACATATATTCTAACCAATATGCCACCATGCCCCTTCAACAGATATTCTAACCAATATGCCACCATGCCCCTTCTACAGACATTCTAACCAATATGCCACCACGCCCTTTCAACAGATATTCTAACCAATATGCTACCACGCCCCTTCAACAGATATTCTAACCAATATGCTACCATGCCCCTTCAACAGATATTCTAACCAATATGCCACCATGCCCCTTCAACAGATATTCTAACCAATATGCCACCATGCCCCTTCTACAGACATTCTAACCAATATGCCACCACGCCCTTTCAACAGATATTCTAACCAATATGCTACCACGCCCCTTCAACAGATATTCTAACCAATATGCTACCATGCCCCTTCAACAGATATTCTAACCAATATGCTACCACACCCCTTCAACAGATATTCTAACCAATATGCTACCACGCCCCTTCAACAGATATTCTAACCAATATGCTACCACGCCCCTTCAACAGATATTCTAACCAATATGCTACCACGCCCTTCAACAGATATTCTAACCAATATGCTACCACGCCCCTTCAACAGATATTCTAACCAATATGCTACCACGCCCCTTCAACAGATATTCTAACCAATATGCCACCACGCCCCTTCAACAGATATTCTAACCAATACGTCACCATGCCCCTTCAACAGATATCATAATAATCATTATAGTCAATACGCACATATTTTCAGAGACTTTTCTAGTGCTTCATCGGTCAGTGCCAACAGCTCAGTGCCATCAATAGCGTTCTCCCGAAACACTTCTATGTATTGAGCCATTCCGAGCTCTGCCAGCCAACTGCTGACCTCACTGACTGACCAACATGTGACTGGTGGTGCTTGGCCATCCTCAATGCCCACTTCATTTGTTGGTGGCACACCTGAGTATTCAAGTGGTACAGCTAGATACAAAACAATGAATAATATCCTTGGGTGGTTTGACGCTCCAGTTTCTTTCTCTCAAGAAAATGTTCATATTCATTCTGAATATTTCAACTGACTTATTCGGCCTTCGTTGGCAGACTGATGTCGCTATGGTCATGTGACATGACCAAGGTCATGTGACACAAGCTGGAGAAGGACTGTTGGGATCGTTGATCATGTGAAATGACCATAGTGACATCAGTCCGCCAACAAAGATCGAGTGAGTCTGTTGAAATATTCGGAACGAATAAGATGTTTCTTGAGAGATAATAATCACCATGTCAAATTACTGGTATGTTTTAAAACAGATGAAATAAAATAAGCTTAATAAGAAAACACTTCATATAGAAACCTCACAAATGTGGAAAGAAGTACAAGGCTACAGCTACAGCACAAAGCTATATGACCTTGATACATCAGCTACAGTATAAGGCCACAGCTACAGTACAAGGCTACATGGCCTTGAAACATCGGCTACAATAGAAGGCTACAGCTACAGTGCAACAGCTATAGTACAAGGCTATAGTACAAAGCTACATGAACTTGATACACACCTCCGTTAGTTAGTAAGACTGATAGGATGATAAACAAGGGGGGATGATGTGGTGGTTTACTTTCCAGGGACAAAAGTAGAGGGTGGAAAAAAAGACAGGCAGTTAGTCAGAAAACTTAAGCTGACACGGGTTGGGCACATAATTCTTTCAGTGATTACACCAGTAATGGGAAGAAGGGGGCATGGTTACCAAAATTGCCTGAGGATGGCAATTAACATGCTAGTTCAGCAGCTATATAGGGAAGAGGAAGTTGGATTTGTGGGGATGTTTTGTTGGGAGGGCTGACATGTTCATGAGGGATGGGCTTCATCTAAGTGGAAAGGGTGCAGCAGTGTTTGGGGATGAATTCTCAGCAGCAATTGACAGTGGCATGGGTAGCATCAACAATATTTCTGGTAGCAAACATTGTTTAAACTAGAAGCTCAGGGGTGTCCGGAAAACAGTTCTGAAGATGGTTATAAATGTGTGTGTTTAAATCCAAGCATAGTAAATAAGAAAAAATAATTAAACATTATGGTAGAAGATATTAACCCTCATATACACTGTAAATGGTATAACTGAATTATGGGCCAACAAAGACATAGCAGATGCTGAATTACGACTTACAGGATACGTAATGTTTAAGAAAGATCGAACAGGAAGAAGGGGAGGGGGAGTTATTTTATATATTAAAGAATCAATTCAGGCTTACAAAATAAAATTGGAAAGGGAAGTAGATTGCAATGAAGCTGTTTGGTGCACAATAGTTACAGGAAATTCAACATTAGCTATTGGATTAGTTTATCGAGGTCCAGACATAACCGAAGAGGATAACACAAAAATAAAAAGCACTGTAAAGGAAGTGAATAAAGGGGAACGTATCAAAATGGGATATTTTAACCATGGACACATACAGTGGACATCTCTAGAGAGTACAGGGGGTGAAAACCAACAGTTTCTATTTTTAATACAGGATAGCTTCCTTACTCAACACGTGCTAGAACCAACCAGGGGGAGTTAACGTATTAGTCATTGTTGTGTCTTCACAAAATGGATTAGTGGACAATGTCAACATACATGAACCATTGGGTAATAGAGGTCATAATCAAATACATCTTTATGTCAAAGTATAACCAGAAAGTATAAAAAACAGGAGAAACTACCAGAAATGTAAATATAAAGATGAAAGAAAATACTTAGCAAAACTAAATTGGAATAACACAATAACACAGCAACTGAATGTTGGAACATTCAAAAATATGAAATTGAGAGTAGCATTGATAATTTTGTTCCCTTGAAAAAAATTGGAAAAAAACATAGAAAAAAAACAAGCTATTTGAATACCATACAAGCAATCTATGTGGAGGTTTTATATATATACCAAAAAGGAAGAAGACTACACAAATTACAAAGAGGCACTTAATGCAATTACAACTGAAATCAGACAATCTAAAAGAAGCTATGAGCAACAATTAGCATGTAACATAAAAAATGACAGTTTTCATGCATATGTCATGAGTTTTCATGCATATGTCAGGAGTAAACAAAACGTGTGAGAGAAGGTTGGACCACTAGAAGATAGTGCTGGAAATATAACAAGGTTTTTTTGATGACAGAAGACCTAAATGTTTACTTCAGTTCACTGTTTACCAGAGAAGATATTAGTTCATTACCAGTTCCAGATGCATAATTTCAGGAGGCTAAATCGGACTATTTAGGGCAGTTAATTGTAACTCCAGAAATTATAGCTAAGAAAATAAAAGCAATTAAGGATAATAAATCACCTGGAGTGGTTTGAATTCTGCCAAAACTACTAATGAAAACAGTAGAACAAATTAGTATACCACTTGCAAGAGTGTTCAACTTGTCTTTAAAAGAGGGAGTGGTTCCTTTTGAATGGAAAGAAGCAAACATCATACCATTATACAAAAAAGGTTCGAGAAATAAGTCAGAGAAATACAGACCAGTGAGTTTAACATCAGTGATTTGTAAATTATTAGAAAGGTTTATTAAAGACCATATGATGGACTTCCTTATTAGGCATAAATTATTAAATGCATCTCAACATGGATTCCTAAAAGCAAGGTCATGCTTAACAAATTATGTTAGAAAATTTTCTTGGAAAAAATCACTAAGTGGATAGACGAGGGATCACCAGTATATATTATATATTTAGATTTTTAGAAAGCTTTCGACAAATTGCTTCATCAAAGATTACTACATACTTAAATTAAGAGCCCACAGTATCGGGTATGGCCTTATCGACAGGGTACAAAAATGGCTGACTGACAGAAGACAGCATGTTGCAATAGATGGGGGTTTCAAACTGGAAATCAGCTATGAGTGGGGGTACCACAAGGATCAGTATTAGGACCTTTACTATTCTTAATATATTATATATAATATATATATATATATATATATATATATATATATATATATATATATATATATATATATATATATATATATATATATATATATATATATATATATATATATGTATATATACATATACATAAACATATACATATATATATCAGCGACTTGGATGATAATATAACAAACAACATACTGAAATTTGCGGATGACACAAGTGTTTAGAAAGGTTAACAATGATGGTGAAAAACAACATTTACAAAACGATCTAGACAAATGAGTTAAATGGTCTGAAAAATGGCAGATGTGTTTGGGAAATGTAAATGCATACACAGAGGACATGGGAACTTGGGAGTAAACTATAAAATATTGAGGTACTGCCCAAAACGAAAAGTACTTAACAATAAGTGCTGATATGAAAGTTTCAGAGCAGTGTGTTATTGCAGCTTCAAAGGGTATGCAAATTCTTTGGTTGATTAGGAGAAATATTACATACAAGCAAAAAAGCTAATTATACCTCTGTATAAAACAATAGTTAGGCCTCATTTAGAATACTGTAAACAAGCTTGGAGACCATATCGTAAGAAGGATAGAGATATGCATGAACGAATACTGAGGAGGGCAAATAAAAAAATTATAGAACTGAGAGACCTTAGTTATGAAGAACGTCTAATAGAATGTGGCTTAACAACCCTAGAGACATGGAGGTTAAGAGGTGATCAATTTGAAGTTTAAGATATTGAATGGGTATGAACATATTGATAGAAATATTTTTTCTCTCTCAAGAAAGATAGCAGAACTAGAGGACATGAGGTAACATTAGTAAAAGATCAGTGTAAATTGGATATCAGGAAGTACTCATTCTCACAGAGGACAATAAATGAATAGAACAAATTATTTACAGATTGTGTAACTGCTAGCAGCATGAATATGTTTAAAAACAAGTTTGACACATATCTCAGGAAGGCGGGTTACACATAGATGAAAAAACAATTAATGAACTCTCGATAAGCCAATGGTTTCCTTGTCCACTTGCCCTCTGGGTCTTTGCCTTGGATGGCAATCTTGTTAAATCTCGCTAAATCACATGACCTACAGTACAAGGCTAGAGCTACAGTACAAAGCTACATGACCTTGACACATTAGCTACAGAACAAGTACAGTATCAATAGTAGTGAAGAATGTTACTGGTGCAGGTAGTCCTGCCCATTTCACTGACCTGTTGGTGTTCCAATACTGACCACTGTCCACACATTCACTAGGTGGTCACTAGAAGCTGTAGCCAGGAGTCGGTCATCCTCAGAGAATGCACAACATGTCACACATCTGAAGGTCACAACATGTCACACATATGAAGGTCACAACATGTCACACATCTGAAGGTCACAATATGTCACATATCTGAAGGTCACAACATGTCACACATATGACCCAAACATGGACATTTTATTTGAATTTTTCCAAACTATTTCGTTGCAGGCAGGATAAAACTAGTAAAACAAGAAAGGCTTGCAAATCACAATTTAAAAAAATGCAGTTACTGCACTTACCCAAGGGGGTAATAGCATAATGACCCCCTATCTATTATCACCTGATATGTATCTCCTTGGACAGCATCTCCCAATGAGTTTATTCAGCAAAACATTCTCTCAACAATGCACTGCAACATTGATTTGAATTGAATTATAATTAAATTAGATAAACAAAACCTATCCACCCTTGTGTTATTTATTATAATTAGTAAAACCCTCACCTGGAATGTTGTTCTTCCATGCACAATTGTTCACCTGTTTTCTACAAAAGAAATGCTGAACTGTAGACTTGTGACCAAACACTATGTAGAGTTAAGTTACAGCTGCAATAACATGAACTTGGTTTATGGTTTTGGCTAAAGTATTGCAACACAAAGTTATGTCTTTAGAGAGCAACTGAGCAAGTATTTTATCTTGGTTTGGATGACGCTGTTTACTTTGTGACATGACCGTATTCACAACTGTTTCATTTCACATATTCACTAGGACATGTATGGTATTGCTGTGGGTGAGAAATGCAAAAGACAAACTGCATAACTTAGTGAATACTATTTTGCAAATAAAAGACAATGGACACTTACTGGATCCCAGAGACGAACCGTCTTGTCCACTCCCCTGCAGAACATAAGGACAATGGCTAAATACATTCTTGTACTGGATTTAACCACATTTGGAGAGCCTAGAAATAACTTAAGTGGTCTCTCAGGATTTGTGCCATTGGATGGTCTCTCAGGAAATGTGCCACTGGATTGTCTCTCAAGACATGAGTTACTAGATGGTCTCTCAGGACATGTTATTGGATGGTCTTTTGGGATGTGTGCTACATGTTCTACTGGATTGTCTCTCAGTACATATGTTACTGGATGGTCTCTCAGTACATGTGCCATTGGATGATCTCTCAGAACATGTGTTACTGGATTATCTCTCAGGACATGTGCCATTGGATGATCTCTCAGAACATGTGTTAATGGATTATCTCTCAGGACATGTGCCATTGGATGGTCTCTCAGGATATGTGTTACTGGATAGTCTCTAAGGACATGTGCCATTGGATGGCCTCTCAGGACATATGTTACTGGATGGTCTCTCAGGACATGTTCTACTGGATTGTCTCTCAGGACATATGTCACTGGATGGTCTCTCAGTACATGTGTCACTGGATGGTCTCTCAGGACATGTTCTACTGGTTTGTCTCTCAGGATGTGTTACTGGGTGGTCTCTCAATACATGTGCCATTGGATGGCCTCTTTTAGGACATGTGCTACTGGAATGTCTCTCAGGACACTGACCCTGAGGCAAGAAGACTTCCACTGGCAGCAAAGCAACATGACATGAGAGGAGCGCCGTGGCCTTCCAACACTCGCTGCAACCTTAGGGCTGATCCTGCAAAACATCAAACACAAAGGTAAAGTTGTTCAATGAAGAGATTACACAATGGTAACATGGTAGAGTGTTATAATTACACAGTGGTGAGAGTATTCACTGATCAGATTATACAGTGATGGTGAGACTGTACAATGGTAAAATTAAGCAATGGTGACACGGTACAGTGGTAAAATTAAATAATGGTGAGAATGTACAATGGTAATATTACACAATAGTGAGACTACAAAGTCTAAAATGGTTGTATTAGTTATATTACATAATGGTGACACTATAGTGGTAATATTACATAATGGTGAGAATGTATAATGGTAAAGCTAAACAACAAAGAGAATGTACAATGGTAAGACTACAAAATGGTGAGACTGTACAAAACTACATAATGGTGAGACAGTAAAATGGAAAGATTATTCTCTCTGGCATAGATGATAACAAACAAATCAGAGAGATCCTGAGTGATTCCTGACACACTGGTCATTCTGTATCATATCAATAAATTTTCAGGAATTGTCAATAGTTCTTAAATGTGGTTATATTTTAACCAATGAATAAGTAGCTTTACCTGAGCACTTCTGCAAAACAAAAAACTAAGGATATGCATATAAATTGCATTTGTAGCACCCTATAATGTCAACAGGGGGTAAGCATTCAAAAATGAACCTGTTATTTTTTATTTGTTTTCAGGTGTTTCTATCTTGAGATGTTTACAAGCTACATGTCTGAATTTTTTTTAATATGTAGATATATTGGTATAGATCATCTTTGCAAAATTCAAAAATGATAGGATAAAAGACAATGGGTATATCAGGTGCACGACAATGGAAAAGAATATTAAAAAAATTATGAGAAAGATTTCAGCAGTCTGTGTTTCATTGCTATGTTACAGTACAATGTCCAAATTACTACCATATATTGTCAGGGATGCTGGCAATAACCTTTACTTTCAGAATAATTCAGGTTCAAACTTTAACTTTTTCCATATCTTACAAATTACAGCACCCAAATGAGAATGTGGGACAAGTCCTACGACCAGAGTTTTTTTTACTGTGCATAGTACTTTATTAGGTAAACAGCATATTAAAATTTCAGGATGGCATTCTGTCTCATTTATTTTTTATTGCAGCTGAAAGTCACTATTCTGCCCAATGGTGTTTACCCAAAAAAGTGTGCACAGTTTAAAAAAAAATGGTGGTTCACGTTTTAATTTTTGGTTGCAGAGATTTGTGAAATGTAGAAAAAGTTAAAATTCAAGGCTGAATTATTCTGAAAGTATAGCAACTAGAAGCCTACTGGACTGCCAATATCCCTGTCAATAAATGGTAGCAATTTGGACATTGTACTATAATACAACAATGAATTATAGACTGCTGAAATCCTTCTTGGAAATGTTTTTTTTTCTATTTCAGATATGTAGCTTGTAAACTTCTCAAGGTAGAAGCACCTGAAAACAGATAAAATAATGGGTGCGTTTTGGGTGCTGACCCCTGTTTACATAATAGGGCACTACAGACACAATTTGCATACAAATCCTTAGTTTTTTGCAGAAGTGCTGAGGTATAGCTATTTCATCATTGGTTAAAATTTAAGCAAATTCTGAGACATAATTTTTTTTTACCACTGGTTGATTTGACACGGAATGACTCACATCTACACACAGTGGCAGCAGTTATTTACGTACCACTATTGGCAAAACACAGTTGCCAGAGTTTGACACAGTTGTCAAAGCCGCCAGTAGCAAGCAGGAGCTCTGTGTCATTGAACGACTCCGCTACAGCACACCAACAACATAGCAACTCCAACAACAAAAAAATTTTTTTTACACAAATTCATTTATAACCAACTACTTCAACATTTCAAATGCTCACACCCTACTTTGAAATTCATCATTACTGCACACTTAGAAATAATGTGTTTATTTTCAGAGCCAATCATGAATATCCTACACAATATATAAGATATAATCGTACACATACAATTAACAACATCAAAGTAATATCACTAGTAACAGCTTCATGAGCATTTACATGCACATAATTAAATTGTCTAAATAACTCAGATTTCCACATATTCATGTTTAGCTTTTAGTTGACCAATTAAAGTATGCGTTTGATAGTTACCTTCAGTATAACTTGGTGAGAAGGCTGCACACGTCACCCCCAGATCATGTGCCTCGGCTTGGAAAGCTAGTTGCTTACCATGTCCATACAGTGCATCCCAAACTCGAATGTCACCTCCAGTTGAACCAGACAGAACAAAGGCACCATTTGGGGAAAATGTACATGTTGTCACGGTTGTTGCGTGACCTTCAAATGACCTGCCATAAGAAACAAGGATTTAATGGTTCACTCTATGTATAAGGTTTTATTGGAATATGCATTCAGTTTAAACTTTTAGGGAAAGCCATTTCATACATACAACAATAATAATAGCAACACAGTATATACAAAGCGGCTAACAATTAGAACAATAATAAAATATATAACAGGAACTGTAACTGAGTATAAAATAAAATGACAACACTGATATGCATGCTGGCTGAAAGCATGTTAAATGATAGCTAAGACATTACTGTTCATTTAAGCTTAGACACATATTAAAATAATTTCTATATACAGTACAGATGATGAGGTAATTGCGAAGATGTCTTTCATTGGGTCTGTCTGACGTTCTGTGAAATTCACATGGGATACTGGTATTATACTGCATTTTAAGGAATCGCAGATGGAGGATACCATGGTTGGATAAGACAAATTAAGTAAGTTTTATAACATATTGTACATGTATAATAATTATGTATCAGATTGTCTCCAGCCAAAGTATAATGCAATAAAGTTGGCAAACAGAATTGTTACAACACAATGCAACCAGCTTATGCCACACTTACATCAAATTACATATTTATAAAACAATGCTATGATCTTAATGCATGAAGATTCTCTAATTATATTAACAGTTTACTGTCAACAGTAATACAATTTAAGGTTGACCTATCTTCTTTATTATAATACCATTGCAAATATATTTAAAAAAAAAAAATTCTTCTAAATGTAACACATATGTAAGCGACATGATAAAATATTTATACAGTAATTATATTTTAAAAGAACTGTAATGTTATTTAATTGATCCATGTATTGTTGCTGTTCAATTATTATGTAATAATTACGCGATAAAATAGTTATTGTTCTGCATTAAAAAAAATGAAAGCACATGCACCCATTCTTCATGATTAAATGAAACAAATACTATGCTATATATCATATGATACAGGCATAATAACACTAAAGTATGAGTATATTGGTGATGGCTGAGTACGAGTATGAGTACGAGTACATTGCTCAAAGCTGAGTACGAGTATGAGTACATTTCCACGAGTATGAGTATGAATACGAGTACCGGTACATCTTGCATGATATTATAGTAACCCTGTATAGTAATAGTAACATATTTCAAAAATAAGCATTGTGAATTAATTTATATAATTCAGGAAGAGTTGACTATGCAATGGCAGCTGATCACACTTTTTTTATGAGGAAAACTAAAAAACATTTACATTTGGGACCAAACTGGGGGTTGCATTCCATTCAAAGGTACGATTCGTATTCAAATGTAAATGTTAAAGGTATGCATTCAAATATGGGTTAAAATGTATTTAAAGTTAAGATACTTTTCAAAATACATTTCATACCACAATATAACAAGAGAAAAGAAATAAAGAAATATAACCATTAAATATATATTAATAAATGAACCCTGTTAGGCATATTGTGGCTGGCAGTGACCACAAGTCCACAACTAATGTTTGTTAAGAGGGTGGATTAGCACCTGCCAATGTCCAAGGCTCAATACCCCCTTTGTACTTGAACCAACCTACAAATTGGCACCAAACAATACTGGTGCAGGCTGTCTGACTTGAGTCACCAAACTTCTTCAGAAGACTCAGCTAGTAGTACTAAGCACTGTCACTTGTGAGAGCAACAAAGGTATTTTATGGCTAACTGATTATGGGCTTACTGGACTTCCTGGCTTAATGAAACAAATGCAAGGATTATGGCTTGGACTGGTAACTAGTACAACTATGGATATGAACTAAGGGTTTCTGACTGGGAAAAGAATCAAAAGATGCTGCCTCTTGAAGCGAAGCCTTTGCGGCTTCAGTGCATTCAATGTGCAGAAAAGTGATCCACGGTGTGAATTTGTGAAAACTCATCAATCCCAAGTAAAAACGAAACTACATCTACTAAATGTAGCAATAATAATTATTACAAATCAGGGGCTATTACATTGCAATTAATATCATGGTTATTGTAATAGAATTGACATAATAAAAGTGTTTTAAAGATCATGTATTAGAAAACATATATAACTCAGCTGAGATGCACGCAAGACCATACAATTTTTTTAATCCGATTCATATGCAGATAATACAATTTGCTACCATACTTTTTCAAATTGTTGTAGTTGTTAATGTTTTGATAATAAGAAATTAAATAGTTTTCACAACATCATATTAAAAAAGTACTTGGATGTACTTGTAAGGTACTCGTAAAATCTTAGTACATTGAACACGAGTACGAGTACATGACCATAATTTCTACGAGTATGAGTACGAGTATTTCAAAAATGTACTCGAGTACATGAGTACACGAGTACTGAGTACTTCGGCCCCAGGTCTGATTTGTAATATTTATATCATGTGTATTATTAATCCAAATGCACTTCTATGAGAAAAATTACTAATGTTTAGCATGTGGGATCGTGGCACATGGGTAGAGTGCTGGACTGAAAATCGAGAGTACAGGGGTTCGAGTCCACCTGTACAGGTGTTCGAGTCCAATTGCACAGGGGTTTGAGTCCACCTGTATAGGGGTTCGAGTCCACCTGTGCTGTTTCAAAAGTTGGGCAATTTCATTCACCTCACTTTGCTTGTATCTTTTGGGAGATACACTAAAAGTTGTTGGTCCCTTCTACCTGATGTCTATGCCTGGAAAAGATCCCACACATGGGGTAAATATGTAACCTGCATGGATTCACTGGTTATAATCTGAAAATAGTAAGGGTGCTATATTAGCAGCTGCTTAAAAACATCCTACAAATGGTGGTGGTGCTGAGAGCTTTTGCTGAGTATTACATCTTGGGTGATAAAACTTATGCAGTATCTAGCGAATGAACAGGCCTACTAGTAAGCTTACCGTATTAACTTCCTGGTTTCGACATCCCAGAGGCACACAGTTTCATCACTGCTTCCAGTCGCTAATCTCGTGGCACGAGGGGAGAAAGCGCACACACGAATACAAGTCTTACTTGCGTGAAACAATGTGCCAACTTTTAGACCAGAAATAACATTCCAGAGCACGCAGGTGCCATCTGTTGAGCAGGTAGCTAACAGATCTCCATGAGCTGCAAACACGCAGCAGTGAATGGCGTAGGAGTGGCCTTGGAGTGGCGATGGAGGTAACTCAGAAAAGTCAGTGAGATTAAGAAGACGGACTGTTTTGTCAGCAGAACACGTAGCAAGGCAGTATTTGTTGAACGAAACTCCGTTCACATCACTCGAGTGCACTTTGACCGTGTGGTGTAAAATCAATTTCGTAGTGGATGTTGCCATTTCATGAAAATTCACTAGAGTTTCTCTGGTGGATTTATTTTACAATTCTGTTTGGAAGGTGAAACATTAAAAATAGTTGTCTTTTTGCTCTGATATGTACTTGCTTGCCTAAATTTTGCTCGAAATGTAATAATGAATGTAGTGGGTATTAATTCAGCTGGTGCCTACACTTTGCAGATGGCTTGTCATGGAACAGTTGAATTCTGGTTGTCAATTAGCAGGCAATGTCATACTGGGCGATAATACAGGAATTTAAATATAATAATAAAAATGGAACTTCAAGCCAGAAGATGTTAAACAGCAACAACAATTCCGGAGCTGACACGCATTGCCATTAGCACCCTACATGATGCCTCCAACCAGCTAGTCAGCAGCACCAAGAAACTACAAAAACGTCGTTCAACAAGCACAGTCAAGTAAACAAACCACAGTACAAAAAGTCACGAGACCAGCACATGACCTCGATTATGTAAGCTCCGGAATGTGGCGCCACCGTTTCTCGCTCGCAATTCATACAATAAAATAAAGTGGAATTAATATTTAAGGGTTTATTACGTATAATACCTCACCGGCTTTAGAATGTCGGCGCCACTGTCGAGGAGTGGAAGCTCGGTACGAGCAGGCTGAAGAGAATGTACGAAAATACCGTCGTGACGTTCGCGACCAAACTCCCTACCAGTGGCGCCACTCACTATTTCACCATTGCCACTTTGTTAAACTCGGAGAACTTACATGGTCTCCATTTTACGCTCTATTTCTTGTGGGTTTTTCCTTTTTTTTCGTAGTCTTGAAGATGCAAGAAAATGCAAGGAGCATAGTAAATAGGAAAAACGAATAAATCATTATGGTAGAAGATACTGACTGTCACATAATTAGTATTTACCGAATCATGGACCAGCAAAGTCCAAAGACATATCAGATGAGTTATTTTATATAATTATTACAGCCCGGCTGCCTCGACATGCACGACCGATCCCTCCACTTCTTCACAAATAATCCACCAAAGCAAACGCAACAAAGGAATACAAAAGAAACGAAATATTTATTTATACAGACTTATGCTTTCCGGAAAGGTATCCTTGGCCAACTCTGAGCGGTGTTTAGTGTCAATCTCGTTTGTCTTCTTCTTCTTCTTTATCTCATTCACCGGTCAGCCATTTTACATGCGTATACAAAGCAATGCCTTTCCTTCAGAAACTTCACTTGACTTCAAGTACATTTGTAAAACATTATGTGGTGAATTTATGAGCGAGTATCTAAAACTGTCATTATGACTGCAAGCCGAGAGTAAATCGTACCTGAGCTAATTCACAAATATCGTACACGGATTGTCCAGTAGTCATCAGCCCAGGAGGTAAGACAGTGTGATTCCCCACAAAACATACTTCATTGACGGCGTCTCGTCAATGTAGCGTCACTACAGTGACAGCAGACTCATCTGGGCTTAGTCCAATTTTGACGACTGATGGTGCATCTTACAGTCGTATATTCAAATGCCTACTCCTGGGCGATGAGTTCAGCGGTTTTGTGGAGTTCAAGAAGCATTTCCGCGAATCCAGTCACCTTGTAGCAGGTACACGGTCCATTTGTACAGTTGGTTCAACTGCTTGGTGAGATACGGCGCCCTAAACAGCTGATCACAGCTAAACTGGTAGGTAGTCGTGAGTTTAGAGATCAAGGTTATCAGCTTTGTGAGGCGCACCGAATCCGCGAGTTTTTTCCATTTCCCCGTGTGGGATCTTTTACTTCCCATGGCATAGACAGCAGGTAGAAGGGACCGACGGCTTTTAGTGTCTCTTCCGAGAGACCCGGGTAAGGTGATGTGAACGAAATTGCCCAAGTATCGAAACGCCAGCGGGTGAATTCGAACCCCCGGTCCTCTCGACCAACAGTAACATGCTGAGGAATAAGACCGCAATTGAATGTTGAAACATTCTACAATATGAAATTGAGCGTATCATTGATCAATTTGTTTCCTTGAAAAAACAAGGGAAACTATCTAGAAAGAAACACTTGTCAAAAGAAGCTATTAGAAAAATAGCATACAAGCAAACTATGTGGAGGGTTTATATGCGTACCAGAAAGGATGAAGACTATACAAATTACAAATAGGCAATCCAAGTGAAGCCATGGAAAAAAATAGCATGTAACATAACAAATTACTGCAAAAGGTTTTATGCATATGTCTTGAGTAAGCAAAACATAAGAGAGAAGGTTGGACCACTAGAAGACAGTGCTGGACATATAATATCACAATGTTTTTTTGATGGCAGAAGACCTAAATGGATATTTCAGTTCAGTATTATTACCAGAGAGGATATTAGTCCAGTAATAGTTCCAGATGCTAAATTTCAGGAGGATAAATCGGACTATTTAGGGCAGTTAATTGTAACTCCAGAAATGGTAGCTAAGCAAATAAAGGCTATGAAGTACAATAAATCATCTGGAGTGGATGGAATTCCTCGAAAACTACTAATGGAAATAGTAGAACAAATTAGTATACCACTAGCAAGAATGTTCAACTTGTCATTAAAAGAGGGAGTGGTTCCTTTTGAATGGAAAAAAGCAAACATCATACCATTATTTAAAAAGGAATCGAAAAATAAGTATGGGAATAACAGACCAGTGAGTTTAACATCAGTGATTTGTAAATTATTAGAAAGGTTAGTTAAAGACCATATAGTGGACTTCCTTGTTAGGCATAGATTATTGAATCCATCTCAACATGGATTCCTAATAGCGAGGTGATGTTTAACAAATATGTTGTTTTTTGGAAGAAATCACTGAGTGGATAGACGAGCAACGTACTGGGTAGGCAACGCACTGAAATTTGCAGATGACACAAAAGTGTTTAGAAGGTGATAAACAATAAACGATCTAGACAAATTACTTAAATAGTCTGAGAAATGGCAGATGTTATTAAATTTTGGGAAATGTAGATGCCCACATACATGACACGGTAATTTGGAACTATAAAATGGGAGATACTGTTCTAGGTACTACTGTAAAAGAAAATGACTTGGGAGTTACAATAAGTGTTGATATGAAAGTTTCAGAGCAGCGTGGTATTGCAGCTTCAAATGATAATCAAATTCTTGGGTTGATTAGGAGAAATATAGCATACAATGAAAACAAACTAATTATACATCTGTATAAAGCAATAGCTAGGCCTCATTTAGAGTACTGTGTACAAGCTTGGAGACCATATCGTTAGAAGGATATAGATACGCTTGAAAGAATACAGTGGAGAGCAACTAAAATTATTCCAGAACTGAGATACCTGAATGTGGTTCTCGTTCTTACAGAGGACAATCAACGAATGGAACAAATTATCTACAGATTGTGTAACTATTAGCAGCATGAATATGTTTAAAAACAAGGTTGACACATATCTCAATAAAGGGGATTACACATAGATTAAAAACATTTGACTCTCGATAAGCCATTGGCTTCCTTGTCCACTTGCCATCTGGCCCTTTTCCTTGGATGGCAATCTTGTTAACTCTTGTTAAAGTCCTGCGCGGTTTCCCGCACCAGGCGCTGGAAGGGCAGATTGTGAATGAGCAGCTCGGTGCTCTTCTTGTCACGACGGATCTGACGAAGAGCGACGACACCGCCTGTTGGCGGTGTGGCTACTTTACTCCACCTGTAGTTGGTGCGCTTTTGAATGGCGCCTTCGTCGCCAGCTAAGCTTCCTCGGGCCTTACTTTGTACGAGCCATGGTTTCTATTCGAGTTGAAACTGCAAATAAGCCCGATAGTAGTATATGTGCAATTTTGAATCCTCAAATAATTAGTCGTTTTTGATTGGTCAATGGGTGACCACGTGACCCCAGGCGCCTGTTCTGATTCTGTGTACGGCTTACGTCAGCTACTTGTCCTTATTTGGTATTGTTCTGTGTGCGGCTTACGTCAGCTGCATGACAAGGCCACGATGCTAATTTTCATACAGATGGATTCAGAAAACAAATAAAACTTATGTAACCGTAACGTCCTCCTAAACACGCATTAGAACAACTAGTCACCCGTAAATTGGCGTAATTCTAGTACACGGGAACTGCAAAAAATGTGTTCACCTTTTATATAAATAAGCAAACATGTGTAGAACTTACTGAAACCATTATCGACTGCAACGACTTCGCTATGGTTATATACAAATCGTCGATGTTGTACGGTTGTGAGGTCCGGAGTAGGTGGCTTAGGGTTAGCTGCAGTCGTCAGGATTCGTTGATACAGTCACTGGGGGTGCTCATGTTACCCAGAAGGCTGTGTGCATGCTGTGAATGAGCAAGAAACCGGAAACGGAAGTGCACGTAGTCACCGGATTTGGGGTTAGTAGTCACCGGATTTGGGGTTAGTAGTCACCGGATTTGGGGTTAGGGTAGAAGCACACACTGTGCATGCGCAAGAAACAGGAAACGGAAGTCTATCGTGCACGTAGTCACATGAAACCCCGTGAGCGCCCCTGGCGATTGTATCATCGCAAACCCCAGGGAAATCCTAAAGGGGAAACCCCATGAGCGCCCTCTGGCGACTGTATCAACGTAAACCTCGGGGGAACCCTAAATAGGAAACCTCTAGCGACCGTACAGCGCAAACCTCGTTCCCAGTAACCAATCAAAAATGACTCATTGTGAGCGATTATAAGTTACCCACCAGATCACGTGCATGCTCTCAACCAATCAGAACAGTCACCTGGGGTCACGTGGTTACCCATTGACCAATCAAAAACGACTCATTATTTGAGGATTCAAAATTACACCTATACTACTCCCGATTCGAGTGTTTATTGTGTCGCAGGCGATGTGCGATCGTCTCTGATTGGCTGTTGTTGAAACTGACTTGCTGCTTGACTAAACAAACGCGCATTAACGGAGAGACGGTGTCGTGCTAAAATTAATCCGCCGTCAAATATTTTCCGCTTGGTGTCTCTGCGCATATCTTGAAACACGAGCACTGTTATTTATAGAACGCTTATATATATATATATATATATATATATATATATATATATATATATATTAGCTGCACCAACAGTCGAACTGACTTATTTCTTGTGCATTATTGGACAACATATTATATAGCTACGGCACAGGTTTCCGGCCTATTATTCAAGGCTCTAACATTAATTCAGTTGTTTCCGTAATATTTCTGGGCTTTTGTATAATCGTGTACCGCACAAGTTGTAACGCAATATAAATTGAGTAACTACAGGAGGAACAAAGAAAGTGAAATTTAATAACAATATCAATGAAGATATTTACAATTATTCTGCTTCCTCAGAAACATACATAGCATTCTTAATATGAACAAGAACAGAATTAGTAAACTGTTAGCACACTTCAGATTTGAACATCATTTGAACCTGATTCGTGAACATCATCCATTAACTGTAATACTCTGTAATAATTCTGTTAAATGTCAGTTTTGATATTTGGCATTCTTTCCTGATATCGGGTTGACGAATGCGTTCAACGCGACTGAACGCTTCGTGTCAACGATGGTTTTCATGTGTCCCTTCAAATATGATACCCATTGGTCATTATTCGTTATAAAAAACAAATCGGTCATTAATCATTATAAAAAGCAAAGGGTATTTCTGTTGTTCGAATAAATTCATTGATTTACTTTGTTTCTTCTTATATAAATGTGATCTAACATCACCACAACAAATCCTATGTATAAAACTCTTCTGTCAATCTCTCCTTTTTGGAATCTGATCGTTTAGGGTCATGCGGCCAGATGATTTTAAAGAAACACCACTACAATTAAACTTTTGACATTGCGCTAACTCTATTACACTTACATGTTCTCAAATATGTGCTGGCACTTTGTCAATATATCAGCACTGACGCATGCAAGCAAACATACATACACTTAGTTTTCGGCAATATGCTCATCTTAAAGTGTAAGACGTATACAGTTATTCATTACAATGTGACAATGTCGTCAACTATTTGATAAAGAAAAAGTAATACTTTCCCTATATACACGGATTTCAACACGCGTGTATAATTTGCAACATTCAGCCAATATGTAGTTTGTATGTGCTTACATGTATGCGCATGAATATACCTTATAACTGAAAGGGCGTGCGCGCTTAATTACATAATATACGTATATTGTACGGCAGTATAATTACTCACCATACGCGCACTCCCAGTGTACCAAAATAGGAAAACAAATCTGCATAACTATTGTCAAAATCCATAAGGCTGACGTAATGCAATTGCATCGAGGAGTAGGATCGTTACTCGTGCAGAGCCCATCTTTGACTGCGGATTCTCATCGAAGACGCCGCCGCGACCCTATCGGCCTTCGCATGTAACGCCTTTTGTGCCTCCAAGAACTTTTTGTGTTGCTTTACGCTCCACCAACCGAACCAGACATCGAGATGGCGCCAGACGAAGTCGAGGAACTCGTCGCCGCGTTTGCTTAGTTGGTTGATATTGAAAATCGCTTCGAAACGTGCATGTATGAACATGACGCACAAAAAAGGTCTACCGAAAACAACGAGACACATAGAAGCGACAGCGATGAACACCTGACCCGTCAGGTTGTGGGTATCACAATCATTTCCATACTTCGGCTCGAACAGACACAAGCTACAAACGCTCAACAAAGCCATCGACACTTTGCTGTAATTGCGACACGACGGTCCTAGCGTTGAGATGGTCACAATGACGAACGCCGTCACGACGGCGACGACCCATGTTGCGATGTTCATCAGCTGTCTGAAGGCACTTCTCATCGTCTCCGACATCACCAGCATCCTGATGTTGAGATCGAGCAACTTAAGAGCATTTACGCAGGCGACAGAGAGCTCTAGGGCTAGCGCGTATGTGAGTAGTTTGTCAAGCGTGACGATGGCATAGAAGTTCACGAAGCCAGAGTCGCCGAGTCGTTTTATATTTGCGCTAGTCTTAGAAACCGACACGTGTCTGAGCAGATATAACACAATCGCGCCGTTTGCGACCAGTATAACGGCGATCTCGGTGAGCAGCGACGGGTGCGGCCAGGCGTGTCCTTGACGCCATCTCTGCGGCACGATGTGCCACACGCGCCACGCCCGCAACATGATCAGTACGTACGAGACGATGCCGCACAATGCGAGACCGATGTCTTTGAGGTTGAGCATCATGTACAACCTGGTTGTGTACATTTGGAAGGACGGATCGACAGTGCCGACTTCGATGAACTCGAACAAGAGAACTACGTTCGTGAAGAGGCCAATCGCTGGGTTGTAGACCGTGAACTCAACGAAGACGACGCCCGTGTTATTGTCAACCCAGTGGGCCGCTCTGAGGGCAGCCAGCGAACGATTCACATCAACGATCGGATCCTTGTTAGAGAGCAGAACGCTGTAGCCGCCCTCCTGATATATCGAATGACCACCAGTCAACGAAGGTATGAAATAGCTGGACGGGGACTGGTACCGCCACGGGGACATATTCTCATCACTGTCGTTTTGAACAGTAATCGGAGACTGCCACGACATGTTGTAAGCGCCCTTCTCTTGTCTTGTAGTTGTCTTCGAGTTGTTGTGGAGGATGTGTCGATGCCAAAACTTGATAAAAGACGAGTCTGAAACAGAAAGCCTAAAAATGCACAGCTGTAATCTATGTTTTTACTACCTACTTGTCGACAACGCCCTTCCCACGGTCGCAGCTTTAGTTGGTTATTCCGAATCGTAGCCATTTACGAAGGGCAGAAATGATGAGCAAAGATGAAGGTGAGTCAGGATTAAACGAGCAATCATTTATACCAATGTTAATGTGCAAACATCGTTGTCTTTATTCGAACCTGTTTGTGTCCGCTGCTGCCGGATTCGTGCCACACCGACGAGAACGTTAACGCCGTCTTGGATGTACCTGGTGTTTTTGACGGAGATGCCAGGCAACACAATGTCTTCTATGTAGTTCCACATAGCATCGGATGTTCGCACCTATGTAAGCAAGAATGCAAGTAACGATGGCGTATGTGGTGTCTGCCACTCCTATCTCACTTCAAGGGATGATACAACATGCTTCAACCAGTCTACATTAGGCCCAATTAGTTGCCGCTACAGGGAACCGTGCACCGAGGTATTTCCAAAATTTGGGTGTAGATATATTTTTCTGCCAGCAACAGACCACTTGCCGGCAACATACCAGGGTATCTATATTACTTTTATTAAATATTTCGTTTTTAAACTATGCGTCATCAATATACACTGTATGTAGAAATTAACTGCCAGTACTGGAACTAGTTTGTCTTAACGCAAATGCATTTCGTATTCATTAATGTTTAAAGGACACAACCCCACCGATTCTTAAAACTGAAATACTTCAAATAGCAGTTAGCAAAACTAATTTGTTAAACTGACCGTGCAGACTTGATATAAGAAAATTATAAGTGTAAATATATTTAAAACAAATTAGGAAAACACTCGAAATGGATGACGACACACATAGGAAACCGGGAATCTGGTCACACGTAGTAGGCAAGGTGGGAAACAAAACAAACAATATCACCATGGATAAGCTGCCTACTTCCACAGTTTGTTTTATAATGACAAATCAGTATGCTACTATATATTCTACATCAACAAAATAACCAGTACTTAGGCACTGCATACCAAACATACCTTGTAAAATGACATGTTTACATGAGTCTTTCCGACAAAAACAGTCTTCATTGCTGATGTCTGAAGAAACCTGGTATGAATACGCTGGCCGCCGCAGACAAAGAATAGGAGCAGCATGATCACTACGTATATGATGATTCCCCAGAATCTGTCGGCCATCTTGTTTTCTTTAGTTAGCCGTTGAATTGAGTCTTGGATCTCCGATGGCAAGGGTGGGCGGTAGAGCGACGTTTTTGCTTTTTTCGTCATTCTGTGTTTCGGCATGCTAGTTGAATCTGTGGTGACAGAACAGAAATAATGCTACAGTACAGTACAGAAAAGCTTTATCTGTCTTTGAAAAAGACGTGGCATATTTTACAAATATTTGGTTACATTGTGCAGGGGATAGTTTTAACAAGACACGATTTAACAAGATTGCCATCCAAAGAAAAGGTCCAGATGGCAAGTGGACAAGGAAGCCATTGGCTTATCAAGAGTCCAAACATTTTTAATCTATGTGTAATCCGCCTTACTGAGATATGTGTCAACCTTGTTTTTAAACATGTTCGCGTTGCTAGCAGTTACACAATCTGTAGATAATTTGTTCCATTCATTGATAGTCCTTTGTGAGAACGAGTACTTCCTGATATCCAATCTACACTGATCCATTACTAATGTTACCTCATGCCTTCTAGTTCTATTATCTTTCTTGAGTGAGAAAAATAATCTTAGTTGCTCTCCTCTGTATTCTTTCAAGCGTATCTATATCTTTCTGATGATATGGTCTCCAAGCTTGTATACAGTACTCCATACAGTACTCTAAGCGCCTCCGTATGGATTTATCTAGATTTATCGCGCTATACAAATGTTCTTCTTATCTTATCTTAAATGAGGCCTAGCTATTGCTTAATACAGATGCATAATTAGTTTGTTTTCATTGTATGTTATATTTCTCCTAATGAACCCAAGAATTTGATTATCCTTTGAAGCTGCAATACCACGCTGCTCTGAAACGTTCATGTCAAGGCTTTTGTAACTCCTAAGTCGTTTTCTTTTACAGTAGTACCTAGAACAGTATCCCCCATTTTATAGTTTACTTCCAAGTTCCCGTGCCCTGTATGTAGGCATTTGCATTTCCCAAAATTTAACAACATCTGCCATTTTTTCAGACCATTTAACAATTTTTTTCTAGATCGTTTTGTAAATGTTGTTTATTACCATCATTGTTAAACCTTCTGAACAGTTTTGTGTCATCCGCAAATTTCAATACGTTGCTTGATATATAATCGTCCAAGTCATTGATATATATTAAGATTAATAAAGGTCCTAATACTGAACCTTGTGGTACCCCACTTAAAACTGATTTCCAGTTTGAAACCTCCTCATCTACTACACCACGCTGTCTTCTGTCAGTCAGCCATTGTTCTATCTAGTCGATTATGCCATCCCCGATACCATGGGCTTTTAATTTAAGTACTGTTTGATGTGGTACTTCGTCAAGTTTTCTGAAAATCTAAGTATATAATATTTACTGGTGATCCCTCGTCTGTCCACTTAGTGATTTCTTCCAAAAAAACATCAGCATGACTTCGCTTTTATGAATTCATGTTGAGACGGATTTAATAATTTATGCCTAACAAGGAAGTCTACCATAATTATGGTCTTTAATTACCCTTTCTAAACTCACTGGTCTGTAGTTATTTGACTTGTGGTATGATGTTTGCTCTTTTACGTTCAACTAGAACCATTCCTTCTTTTAATAGTTCTAGTATTATCGCAACTACATTATATCCATTTTAAAATACGAGTATAATAATCAAGGACTAGAACTGTCTACCAGTCCAAAAGTGTCCACGTGGTCCCCGCGTGTATTTACACTCAAGCGTATCTACACCAAGGACCTCTGGTATGCGCAGGATTCTTACTTGCATGTACAGCCAAGTACCATAGCATGCATGTGATTCCAGGAGGTATCTCCATCCAAACCCTATGGCGTACGCATACGTATTGAAGGCATCTACACCCAAGGCCTACATGTGATTCCACACGTCTTACAGTATACATGATTCCTGAAGGTAGCTACACCCAAGTCCTGCAGTATACACATTTCCTGGAGTACAGTCCTACAGTATAAACATCATTCAGGAGGTCCTACACGATTAGTAACATATAATTATCTACCCGTGTTTGAAACCCTGAAATGTGGAAAGCGAACACATTTTACTTTCCAGTTTATTAGGGAAATATGAAACATTTGTTTGGGATATATGTAAAACTAGTCTGAGAATCGAAGTTTTTTTTATCAAGCGAGTGTTTCTATGGGTTTATAATATACTCTGCAAAAACACATACGGGAAGTTCGGTGAAATAATGATGCAAAGAGAATAGAAACCAGAGTTATTTGATAACACTTACCTATATTGATAAGTTGGCTAGCGTCAGAGATGGGCTCGACAGGCTGATGAAAGATCAACGTGAGAAAACTAACAACAGCAGCAATTTTGAAAGGTTGTGAAACTCCCATGAGGTGGAGAACTGTCGACGAGTAGTTGATCACCCAGTCCAAGCTTGTCGTGTAGCCGTAACTCAGACCGTACATGATGGTGACGTATGACGACAAGACGCAAATACTAATGATCAGTCCCCAGCCAACGAATACAAACCACCAGGGCAAGCTGGATGAAAACACAACATCCGTAGGTGTAATAATTATCAGTGCACCGTGCTCATCTCCTCACCAAGATCTATCAAGTTTGATTTGAATACATACCAAACACAAACAGTTACATTAGTCAGTATGCACAGTTTGCGTACGCACACCTACAAACCCACTACAAAATTTTATATATAATATAGCAACTGTATGGACCTACATTTTATTTCGTTTTCCGCATAAATGACAAGATCGTTGATGGGTTGAACTATTCGATGAACTGACGGTCTCCTCGCTATCCTCGCTGTCGTCGTCGTCGCCGCTGCCGTCGTCGTCGTCGTCGTCGCTGCTGTCGCCGCTGTCGTTTCCGTCGCCGCTGTCATTGTCGTCGCTACTGCTGCTGTTACTGCTGTCTGCACGCTGGCATCGTCGCCAGCTGCCCCGCAAGCAACCGATACCCGAGTTGTTCATGTTGTGCATCTCAATCGATATACCCTTGTCGTCTTCCTGCATGTTGGGTTTGTCGACACCAGAATTGTTCATGTTGTGCATCTCAATCGATATACCCTTGTCGTCTTCCTGCATGTTGGGTTTGTTGACACCAGAATTGTTCATGTTGTGCATCTCAATCGACATACCCTTGTCGTCTTCCTGCATGTTGGGTTTGTCGACACCCGAGTTGTTCATGTTGTGCATCTCAATCGACATACCCTTGTCGTCTTCCTGCATGTTGGGTTTGTCGACACCCGAGTTGTTCATGTTGTGCATCTCAATCGATATACCCTTGTCGTCTTCCTGCATGTTGGGTTTGTTGACACCCGAGTTGTTCATGTTGTGCATCTCAAGCGACATTCCCTTATCGTCTTCATGTGTATTGGCTTTACCGTGTCTGTGTGTGTGACTGTCGATACTTAGTCTGATTTCACTTCGACTATAATCGTTAATGTCCTGGCTTCTGTCGTGCTCAATGCTATCAACCTCATTCCGATACTCATCACTTATATCGTCGTATTCGTTGCTGCTTTCTGAATAATCATCATCAGGACTGTCGCTATCATCGTCATCGCTCTCTTCTTCTTCAGACACGTTCGTACATACGAAGATGTGCTGTCTACGTGGCTTCAGATTACGGAATATTCCGAGAATCGTCATGTTAATGGGTAATGTGATGAGCGCACACTGAAATGAGACGATGAGCTTCGTTAGCGATATCTTCGTAAAACCAAGACGGAGCGGTTCGTGGACGTTATCTTTGATGCCGAAGAACATGATGTTGCTGAGCATGGCGGTGAGGACCAACGAGAATCCGCACGACAGTCGCTGTACGCGCGTAAACGAGCTGTGCGGGGGACACGCGAAGATGCTCATCCACAGGTGTTCGTCTCGCAGATTCTGCATCGACCTGGTGCGCAGCACGTAACCGAACTTGGGCTTTCTGGTGACAGGCAACTCCTGGATGACTAGACCGTTCGTCCGTTCCGGCGACAGCCACTTGTTGCACACGAAGTGCCACGTATGCTGCGTGTGAAGATCGCGAATGGTGATCTGGTTGAGGAACCTGCAAAGCCAAATGTATATATTTAATTAATATTATTTATTTATTAATTTATTACGATATATATATATATTATATATATATATATATATATATATATATATATATATATATATATATATATATATATATACACACACACACGTGTGTGTGTGTGTGTGTGTGCGTGTTTATTAATTTTTAATTTTAACTATTTACACAAACACTATATTTTACTAGTATTACTTGTATATTTACGCACATTAGTAGTTTTAATGTGTATGCTTTTATCTAAAATGTATACACTATTTTACAGGGTCCCAGAACAATTATCTGGATGAAGCGCTATATAAGAAATGTATTATTATTAAATGAAAAGATTCATACACAGTCGTTAGGCCATTGCGATAGCGGAGTAGAAAGGACCACGAAGACATACCATAATATGTTGCTTATGAATTCGGTATCTGTTGTAAATGTGTATTAGCTATTCATGTACCCACCAACCAGGCGACACGCCGGAGCAGTCATGCCAAACGCACACATTCTTGAGAGGCCCAAGACATTTCGGCTCCGCAAGAATGAACGAGTCCTCCGCACCCATCTGGAACGGCTCGGTTTGTGGATCGAGTAATACGTGCCGTACACTGCCGCCTAGCTTGCCCGTCACGTACATGCCGACAGTAGACGTCGTACCGCCTTCGGCCTTCCAACCTGTCATCACTGTCACCAAGTAGTAGTAGTTGGCATTCGTAGGATTGTCGTCCAAGAACGTTACTCGGTGCTGCCGGGCAAACAAACGACGTTGTGTTAACTACACAGCTAGCTGCTGCGGTGGTGTCAGTGTCTGTGGTGGTGTCAGTGTCTGTGGTGGTGTCAGTGTCAGCATTGGTGTCAGTGTCTGCGGTGGTGTCAGTGTCTGCAGTGGTGTCAGTTTCTGCAGTGGTGTCAGTGTCTGTGGTGGTGTCATTGTCTGCGGTGGGGTCAGTGTCTGTGGTGGTGTCAGTGTCTGTGGTGGTGTCAGTGTCTCCGGTGGTGTCAGTGTCTGCAATGGTGTCAGTGTCTGTGGTGGTGTCAGTGTCTGCGGTGGTGTAAGTTTCTGCAGTGGTGTCAGTGTCTGTGGTGGTGTCATTGTCTGCGGTGGGGTCAGTGTCTGTGGTGGTGTCAGTGTCTCCGGTGGTGTCAGTGTCTGCAATGGTGTCAGTGTCTGTGGTGGTGTCAGTGTCTGCGGTGGTGTCAGTGTCTGCGGTGGTGTTAGTGTCTGCAGTGGTGTCAATGTCTGCGGTGGTGTCAGTGTCTGCGGTGGTGTCAGTGTCTGTGGTGGTGTCAGTGTCTGCGGTGGTGTAAGTGTCTGCGGTGGTGTCAGTGTCTGCGGTGGTGTCAGTGTCTGTGGTGGTGTTAGTGTCTGCAGTGGTGTCAATGTCTGCGGTGGTGTCAGTGTCTGCGGTGGTGTCAGTGTCTGTGGTGGTGTAAGTGTCTGTGGTGGTGTCAGTGTCTGTGGTGGTGTCAGTGTCTGCGGTGGTGTCAGTGTCTGCGGTGATGTCAGTGTCTGTGGTGGTGTCAGTGGTGGTGTCAGTGTCTGTGGTGGTCGTGTTGGCACTGGTTGGGGAGTGGTCGACAGCAACAGAGATGATGACAACGTCAACGAAAACTACAATATTTGATAAAAGCAACCGATATGTTAATGACATTGCCCAGCTCTGACAAAGCGTCAGACATCACACAAGAATTGCTTGTATACGCTGACACACACAACTAGGAGACACGGAATGCATGCGTACTTGCGATTCGGCCAGACTATCATGTCTGCGGGCCCACACCAGCAGGAGTAGGAAGAAGCACCAAGTGGATATAACAACGATAAGTACAACGGGATTCGAGAGAAACGTGGAAAACACACTGAAGTTGAGTAGATCGACCTTGTTAGGGGGCAGCAAGAATTCTGATGCCAACGTCGTCAGATGGTTACACTCACACACCACAGTGTCGGTTGCACTCGATGGAGCCACCTATACGCATGGAGCAATGGTTTGTGGTGCAACGTGTGTGGAGAATTAACGTAGAAACACATCATCCGTAGTGTGCAACAGCAACTGAATAGATAATGTTAAGATATCGTTTAACCATTGAACAGAGCTACGCTATGATGTCATCACAATGTGTGTGTGTGTGTGCGTGCGTGCGCGCGTGCGTACGTGTGTGGTGTGTGTGTGTGGTGCGTGTGTGCGTGCGTGTATTCGTCCTTGAGCACGTTAACAGTTTTGCTCACTTTACAACCACGATCCAGCCAAGCAACAGTAGAGTCATCCCAATATAAACAGTTCGTACTGTATCGAACTGCGGTAATGTTGACAGACGACACATTCACAGAGGCTCCTTCGGCCTGCAGTTTGCCAGAACAGAAACCACATGGCTCGGTTGTCCCGCTCTCAATGCATTGATCACAAAGGTCTTCATCGTAAACCAAAGGCATAAATCCGAAATACAACACGGCTGACTCATCGTTACTGAATAACATTCCGAGCAGTGTTACAGTGCTGCTGTTCGCTTCTTCTACGACGAATTCTAACCCCGGTGCTCTTAGAACATCTGTGTCTGCCGACAGGTTGTATGTTTGCGTTCGGCCAAAGTCAATAATGCGCATCGAAGCATCGTCGTTGACTTTGTGTCCACCGTAGAAGTCCCACATCTCCGGAAAGTGGTAGGCCCTGACAACTAGGACCAATGACACGTTGGCGCTCGCAGACAACTCGATGTGGTAACCTTTATTGGCATATATAGGAAACGAGAGAATCTTGATATTTTCTTGTTTTACTTTCGCTCCAGGTGCTAAGCCATCCACAATGACGCTTGCTGTTTCGTTTATTTCGACTGAAATATAAACGTTGACAACTCTGGTAAGTTGTCTCCAAGGTTCTTACCCTTTCAGACAAATCGTACAAAAGAACAAATATAGCTACTGAGTAACACTGGTCAACCACTATTCACCATTACATTAATTTATTGTTGTAAAAGGGGACGACAAAAAACAAATGACCAATTCATCACAGCAAACATGCGACAAATAATTCAATATAACTACGTCAAGGAAAGACATGTAGCATAATTTCGAAACGAATGCACAATTCTCAATTACCTGGTTGAGTTTGGGGAAATGTTACTTGAACCGGCTCATTAAGATTAGCTAGCCTTACAGGTTTTCCGTTTTCAGTGAACACCGAAATTCCAATCACATCACTGGTTATTCGCTCCGATGATCTGCTCCAATGATATGGGTTAGGATCCATGATCAACGCCTAAATGCGAAAACAAAATTAACTGAGAACTTACATGTGTGCGAGGGCGAGAGCCCCGGTATTCATAAATGAAAGGTTGAATAACACTGCAGTTTATGAGAAAACACAACGATGCACGGTGGCCCGTATACGGTACGTACAAGTAACGTACACAATTAAATATATGACGAATATAACAGTGAGCATAATGCTCGTAAAAACAAAGTTGTAAAACAGGGACTATTTCTTATAATTTAGTACATCAAAATAACTGGCTAGCTGGAAAGACAATTTCTTAAAATAAACTCATATAGAAATATACGTAATGTTCAAATATGATAAAATAATAGTTTAGGTAAGCGTTTCACGGGGAAATTACTTGTATTCCCATGTATTCGGTCTGTATGTAAGAAGACAAGTCGGGTATCCTGACAATCACGCTTGAGTGACCCTTATGGGAGTTAGGGAGTTTAAACCTTCTCAGACCAGGTTTCGTTAAGATCTTCTTGAAGACCAATGAGAAACGGCCCTTCCTTATAAAGGATGGCCTAGGTCCTGCAACCTTGAGCCTTATAAAGGCCGACGCTATGTCGTCAATGGCTTTCATCATTGCTTTTGATGACTGCTCGGCCTAGGAGGGAAACACAGACGGATTACGATTCAGGCAAAGCGTTTTGATCTTGATGGAACAACAGAACATCTCGGACAAAGTACTGGCGAGCAATGAGAATGACAGAGGAATGGTAGTCAGCGGTAGAGACTCGGAATGACGGACGTGGTACGAATGATCGTCTTGCCTTCGAAGCATGGGCTGCTTCGTTCAGTTCCATGGGCATCAGTTAAACTGGTATCAAATCAAATAACCTAGTTCGTCATCACTCCTGAGTTTTGATTGTGCTATGGGTTGATCGTTCTTGTTTATTATTTATTCTCGCGAAGACCAAGCTTTTTAAAGGTGTTTATTTTCTTGAAAGAAACGCATACTTCTCACGTTCAAGTTTTCTCAAGGAGCCATACAATTTGCTTGTAAGGACTTTACATTTAGTTCAGTTGTATACTTGTGTTTTTATTTATATATTTAAGGTATTGTATTCTTTTCTATTATTATACTGGTAAGACCATTTGTTAGTTAAGGTTTTTTGTAAGAATTATTGATTTTATTGTTTGTGTGGGAAAACAGTCATTAATTTCACATTTTGGTGACTTGGAATACAGCATTAGCTGCGTGACAAATATTTGTATACGTAGGTACTAATGCCCAATCAGAATTATGTATTATATTATTGAGACGAGTGAAGATATTCACACTCGACGACGATTCCACGTGGTTGCATAACTCTTTATTTACGTCAATACAGTGACATATCAAAGAAAGTTAGATTACCAAATGTTGATATTTCGCATTTGATAGCACCTCTTCTAGAACTTCCACGATTCCTCGAAAAACTTCCCTGTAACATATTTCACACAATGGTTACGCGCTGGAACCGCGCGCGCGCACGCACGCTAAATGAGACCGTCAGATGGTGCCACGATTGGCATGTTTCGCGTAAAAATTGTAATTCTAACATCTTGTATACCTTGGTACTGCACAACCATTCGCAACACTGTCTCGGTTCTTACACAAACATTAAACGAAATTCCCGATTTCATCTAGTTGAGCCCTCAATATGGAGAGAGCATTACCAACATTGTCTTCGCTATGCTATTATGCTATTCCACGCACACACGCACGCACGTACACACGCACGCACGCACGCACGTACATTTACCTCTCAAGAAATTGTTCATCAAATATTTCGGCCGACTCACTCAGCCTTCGTCGGCAGACTGACTTCGCTACGGCGTGTCACATGCCTTGAACCGAGACATCAGACAGGAGCTCCTACCAGTCCTTCTCCATATCGAGTCACATGACTTTGGTCATGTGATACGTAGCGTAGTCAATCTGCTGGCGAGGGCCGAGAGAGTCGGCCGAAATATTTGGAGAACAAGTTTCTTGATATGTAAATAACAAACAAATGCCAAACGTTTTAATTCATGCGGACGTTAGTCTTGAAGCAAATTAAACCACTTCTCTTTCAACGGATGCCATAATATTATATGTTATATGTATGTGGCACTATGTGCTAATTCGTGAGAAACTGGATTGAAAGCAGTTGGCCACCTTGCTGTTTCTTCCACAAACAATGGTCTAGCAGAGATCGTTCCGGGAAAACCCTGCACGTTAGCCGAGAAGTGCTTCACACGCTGTGCCATTGTCGCATAGCCCGCCACAATATCGCCCTGTTAAAAGAATCATTGCAGAAACAGTTTTACAAACCTCTTGATGAAGATCGGTACAACTTACTTGAAACATGCGTCTCGTTGTCGACATTATAACTCAATGAACACACCTGGAACTGGCCCACGCGCCTAAAGACTGGGCATCTGTTAATTACATACGTTTGAGATTTTGTACAACATAGTTCGGCTGTCAGTGCAATTGAACATTCATATAAACCGTTTGAGGGACAATGATATGCCGATACTTCAAGTGGACACACAGGAAAATAATGAAATGATAACACTCAACACTAATATTTCTGATTGAGTTGGCGATAGGAGGGTATACAGTTAAGAACGATCAGTGATTGTCTGTCAAGTTGAAATGTCATAGTGCACGTCATATTATGTGTTGATTATATTTTGCCGTGTTCTGTTTTAGTCATAATCAAATTATGATTAATAAACTATCACTGAGGCACAATTGATAATAAATAATATTAATAAAAGAAAACATATATAGTGCGCCAAATGGCCTAGAACAAACATATCAACAACTACGGAGTATTTGTGTTGTTAATAAATCAAACAAAACATACAATACCCATGTATCATTGTGTAGCGTTCCGTCAGCGCGTATCAGAACTCTTAAACAGTTCGCCTTCAGTCGGACTCCGACAATGCTCACTACTTTCATGTTAGTCGTTATCTTTGTCACGTTGATGAGGAACTGAAATTGTCATAGACAAATTTTACTCAGTTAGGATTCCCTAGCTATAACCCTACCCCACACCCTACATGTAACCCAAGCCGTAATCCTAACACTAACCGGTCGATTGAGCTAAATGTTTCAGTGAATAAACCTTGTCTGATGAATATGTCACAGTGAACATTTTATGAAAATCGGTTGAGTACTTTTCGAGATATTGCATCGTATACAGATACTGACATTTCGGGGTTAAATTTGTATATACCTAGTAGAGTCGAACCTCACTATTAAGGTCACCCTCGGGACTGGGTCAAAGTTACCTGAATTGCGAGGTGACCGTATTAGCGGGACTAAATGTCCTATACTTTACTGTTGTATATATATATATATATATATATATATATATAAAACAGTAAAGTATAGGACATTTATATATATATATATATATCATTACCTTCGACCCATCTACTGCAGCCAATGTTGGAATGGATGCTGCGGCACTTATTATCAAACCAACGGCACCTGTGAAATACAATTTAAAATGTATATACTCGCATAACAATCTTCATATGACAATAATCAATGGCTGAACAGACAGGGTAATTTTGCAGCATATGTATATTAGAGGATCAGCATATTTTAGCGTTCATTTGTGACATATCGGTACGTCACATTAACATGTGAACATGTTTAATTAAAGTGGATATCTTGGGTCAACTTAGGTAAAACAATACATTTTTGCAACATAACTAATACATTACGTGGTATTATTATTTGAGTAGTTTTTTTTACGATAAGTTGTCTGGTCCAGGCGTCCATTTCAACTATTGCAATGCAATCGTTGGACTGCACAAGGCCCACCGTACCTACCCAGTTTTTCTTTTCTGGCCCGTAGCATACCAGCTTTCCACATGGGAATGAACCCAAGAGTCAACTCTCCTGGCAACACCTGAACATAGTGTATGGGTATACTTAATATACAGCCGCTTTCTTTGTTGTTTGACACGGTCTTATGTGTTTAACTTCACCAATTTACGCAGTTGAATCAATTCATACGTGTTAAAGTTTTTGCTTTCTATGTATTTTGTATTAAACAATTTAAAGTTAATGTTTAAGCACATAATTGTCAATTTACCAAAATATGAATCAATACATGTTGTACTCTCTTATAAATGCATACAATCTGTCCAACTGTTGTATTTCTTTTATGTTATGAAATTAATATGGCCCTTGTTCTGGGTTTTACTTTATTCGACGCTTGAAATGTTGCCAACTGCAATTGCATAATGTTCATAGACGCCGAAGTCGGCGGAGGGACAGATGCATCTATACTAAGATGTTCGGGGCACATGAATGACAAAATTGTATAAAAAACAAATCTACCCAGATGACAACAATCTAAGAAAGGTGTCCCTCTCTTTTTCGAGAGCGCTGTTACGCCATTGATGCTGCTGCTTATACGTATGAGTATGGCGTATGAACGTTTCCCTAACAAGACACAACAAATGCCAACTTTGGGAGGGAGAGGGGAAAGTGAGAGGAAGGAGAATGAGAGAACACCATATTAGATAGAAAGTACTTACACGTAGCAATGGAATGGTGTTAATAATAAGTTAGTTATTTATAATGCGCTGTGTATCGGGGCAAAAACCTGCAAAGGCGCTAAACTGTTGCTATGATCGTTAGTACAAAGCCGAAATTAGTCATTTATAACGCGCTGTGTATTCGGGCAAAAACCTGCAAAGGCGCTAAACTGTTGTTATAATCGTTAGTGCAAAGCCGTAAGGTAACACCTTGACTTTGATGTCAACAAAGTTATGCGTCGTCAAACCGTCACCCATCACCACACGTAATATCGCTGTATTGTCTTTGCCCTTAACGCCAGGTAACATCGTCGGAGGCATGTAGGCGTTGTTGACGCTAATGTGTATTAGCAAGCCTGAAGCGAAAGTTTCAGATTAGAATAACATTTAGAAAGAGAAACAGTCGCATATCTAGGAATGAGGCATCAGTTTTCGAAGGGCCTAGAACTATTTGACCTTTATAATGTTGAGCCAACGAGGGCCATGACCCGGACCTTCTAAATAGCCCTAATGGTAATATCATTCAAACTGTCAACGATATAGTTCATAATTTCGGAAAATGATACCACACAATCTAGTATGTTTCTAATATTACAGAGTCGTGGTTTAAAAATTATATTATTATTTGAATATTACCATGTTTCAGTAAATGTCACGTCACTGTAGGTAAAGAAATGTTTTCATAGTAACAATAGCATAATCGACTAGTATTACAAAGTGTCACCGTTAGTGAATGTAATAGCAAATTTGTGGGTGTTATATTCACTTGTGAAACTGAACGACGGGGCAATACTTACCCTCCTTGCTGCTTTCGCTGTCGATGTCGATTAGTATAAAGAACAAGTAGCTAAATGGTTTAAATGGCTGCTCGAATCCTGTACAGTTGACGGAGAACAGGCTTACGAGCTCCAACCCCGAGGTCGGTGACACGCTGCATGCTCCCAGTGACGGCGAGTGTGATGCAACTAGGAATGTGTATGACAGCGTCACTGGAAGATTAGCGTCGTTGGTAGGCGTACTCGCCGTAACTGGATCAACAGAAATACATATTTCTGAGGCGGTACAATGTTCAAAATAGAGGAACGAAACATTACAGGTCGAGATTTGTTGTGTACAATTAAATTATAGGTACACATAAAACTGCTAAAACAAATCTTTACAAAGCGCTATATATTGTATGTACGGCTGCAGGTGGCGTTAGTATATTTGAACGTTTTTAGGGTCAATTATAACGGGATTTTTTTTTTAAAGAACGGGATTTTTGTGGGACCATAACTGGTTTTTACTTTCTCAATGATGGAGTAAGAAAGGGTTAAGACTATATAAATGAGTAGAGGAGATGGGTGTTACCAACTGTGGTTGAAACCTTACATCAATATGGTCAGTTTGATTTTGACTGATTCAAACCTCCTTTCTGAATGTCAGAACTCATTGGATTGTTTAAACTTAGGGATTGCCTATTGGTACATGATTTTGCTGTAACGTTTACGCACTTTGTCTTCTTCACAGGTGTACAGCACATCTGTGATGGTATTGTGGCTGGTAAATAAAAAGTAATAATGGGTAAATTGGAAATGTTCACAATCCCTGCAAAGGGCCTGTATAGCAGACTCAAATACACGAATCAGAACAAACCCGTCCACCGGACAAACCTGCACGAATGAAGTTTGAACTATTGGTGAACGATTTTAAAGGGAATAAAAACAAGGCACTAGCTAAAATGCTTTTTCAGTGTGTACACAAAGTTTAATATCGCATGTACTATATACCAAAATAATGAAATTAGGAACAACTTGTAAAATTATATGTCTCGCAAACCGCCCGCAATATTCGAAGACGAGCGTGTTTTTGTGACGTCACTGATGACATGGGTTTACATTCAATCAGTGATTTCCATGCAGTGCTTCAGTATAGTTTCACTCGCGTTACTATGATTATTGATGCCGATGTCAATTTCCAGAATAAAAAGTATAATCTAACGATTTCGAACCGTTAGCGGCAGGTGATACCGCAGAATCATCTTCGAATTCGGCTCTTTCGGAGCAGTTTAGCGACGACAGTGCCCTTTGATTTACTTTCGGACCTAACCATGTAAACGACCACATAGAGCCGCCGAATTTCTCCTCATATATATATATATATATACCATACGCATACACATGTGACGTGGTCAAAACATTACTCTTACTTCCATATAAAGATCAAAATTTACAAAAACTCTCCATCTCCTATGCGAAGCTACAAGTTTGGCTCTAGGTGGTTATTTTCGTGGTTAGGTCAGAAAGTAAACATCGCAATAGGAGTAGCTCTGACAGGTGGTGATGATTTCGGCCCTCTGTGAATTCGGTCGATATTATTTCGGCTTGGTGATTTCGGTGACTGGGGTGACACGCAAGATCTATTCAGTTCTAGCTAGTAATGGATTAGCCTTCACTTTAAGGGGTTGTTATTCATGCCCTTGTCATCAAAGGGATGCCAAGTTTAACTAGGTACTGTCGAAGTGCAATGCTTTCCCTGTTTCGTACAGTGAGCAGGTGTGAATAACAGACCATGTATCACATTCAAAATGATCTGGCGAAGAACAATGTAGATCAAAGTCCATATGCAGGTGGATCCGTTGTATTCACAATACAAAAATCGCTTATCATTGTCATTGTTCTGTATTTGAATATTGTATAAGTTTTAATGATCGTCTCGCGTGTTAAATTGGCAAAATATATCGACGTATTATATGCGAAAGGAAGCGGAAACTATAACAGCGGTTAATAAGTAACACTTTCGAGTTAATGTAGAATTAAATAAATTAACAAATGAGAGAATATATGCTTTATTCACACTAAGAGACACATTAAGCTTCATGTGATCGGTACACAATTGTTTGGGCCGAGGCCACTATGTCCGTTGTGTTCTGAGGCTGAAGTCAATAGAGTTGCTGTCCGACGTCTCCAAAGAATATTGTCCGAATTCACCGGGCCAAATTCGCCTTGCGCCAACATCACCTGTATCCGCGCTGACAGCTCGCTGACAGCTCGCTTCGATCCGAGGTGGACCGCGGTCGTCGACGCCCGTGTCGCCGCCTGTGTTCTTCGAATTGATGGCATCAACATACTTCCACTACTGGGAAAAATGTTGGCACAACAACCTCTTTCAAAGTTATTTTAGCAGCAGGATAACGTAGGACTGCCATCTTCTCTGGTCCGGATCGCGGTCGAAACAAGTTTTTTCGAAGCGAGCAAAGCCGGCTGTACTTCGTCGGCTTGAAGTTTGCTTTTTTTTTTAAATTGTCTCCGTAGGGAACTTAAACCAACTACATGTTACTCTATTCTTACTACCGTTTGCATTACAATCGAATACCGCACAATAAACCATTCTGACGCTCGCTTCTAAAAAACCCTATCGTTGTCAACGGTACAGTGAATGAATGGAAAGTCCTAGTCTCGTAGCATTTCCTTATCATCAGAAGCATGCCGAAAAATATGCGTAATCGAGACAGGCCGGTAGAGCAGAGTATTACATGGAATTATTAATGAACTGAATTGTAATGAATTTTTCGGTGTTGTGGAAATGGAAATATACTACAAGATGTAATATAATATGAGTTGAAGCAATCGTTGTTTTTATTCCATTTAAATGTTTCCAAAACCTAATTCATATTTAGCTAAATAATACAACTGTAAAGCACTGCTGTAATGTCCATACGAAAGAAAACTTGACTTTGATCTTATGCAATAACCACTACTTTTAATCATTAAGGTTGACACCCCACACGTTATGTGCACGTTCCGTATATATGTTTACCTACGTCAAGTGTACTGCCATACCTGTAGCCTGAATGGTGTAGAAAGTTTCTGGGAATAGGACATTGCCGTAGATCGACAATACATGGCGTTTGTTACCCGTGCCAGAGTCTAACCGCCACCTGATGACGGGCGCCACACTCCATTCAACCATACACGTCGATGTCCAGTCGCAGTAGGAATGGTGCACTTTTAGAACAAGGGCGTCGTGCATGTCTACGGGTGAGCCACAGTTTCTTTCACATCTAAGGAGACGTGTTTGTAGAAACCTGTTTAGTTCTATTAATCGAATATCATAGTTATGTTGTCTTTGTTAATTCCACATCCAGTTATACGTGACTGACATATTTAATAGTAATGGTAATACTTGATATGTTTGGCATTTTACATTAACGAACGATTATAAACATAAAACAATCACGTGTGTTATATAATGCGAACCATATTTAGAAAACTCTAAGTGTGGCTAGAAATGTAAATGTATAATTGAATAGCTAATAACATGTACAGGTGAACCAGCAATGTACAGTCTACCAATATAAAGACAACGAACTCACTAATAGACAGTCGCGATGTAGACTTATGCTGCCAGTTTGTTCACTTTTATTGACCGTGGAAATAACAAACGGTCGCAGCAAAATCAAGTTTACCCAATCTTCACATCCCAAAATGCATAAGTGCACATACTTACAGAATAACAGCTGAAAATCCCTTTGGTGTATATGGTTGTATATTACTGAAGGCAGATGTTGCTGTTATATTACTGACGGCCATTGTAGTCGGAGTAGTAGTAGTAGTAGTAGTTGTTGTTGTTGTTATGGTGCGAGCTAAAACACAATCGATAATTGGAAATGGAAGAAGAATGATTTATGTGATCGATTTTTTTTACACTTCTAGTAATACATGATACAACCATGGTAATTTATGGTATGAATATATAATGCGCGCGCGCGCGCGCACACACACACACAAATTAATATATAATGAATTAATATATATAATATATATATATAATATCAACAGATACGTAACAAAATAGAACAGGCTCTCAACGGACCACCTCTATATTAAATTAAGTTAATTTGTCAAGCAAAAGTACTTATTCTCATAGAACAAGAACAAAATGTATGTCTCCGTATTTGCATATGCCACCAAAAAAACTGTGTATATGTGTGTGCGTGCGTGCGTGCGTGCGTATGTGTGTAAGGAAACTGATGATGACCTGGCGCAGGTGTTCCATTTAAACATGGGTGAAATTGGGCGTATTATCTTCACAGTAGTCAAGTGTTGTATACGTGTCATTATGTAGAAAACAAAATTATACGTGTATAAATATTTGACTACAATCATGTGGGTTTGTGCAGTGTTTAAAATATACATCTAAGTTATTTTGACTGTATAACCTTTCTATTTTATTAAAGAGATGCCCACCTTTCTCACAGTGAATGCCCGTGTATAGCACAGTAGCACTGGTCTTACAATCGCAGATATAGGCAAACCCTGCATGCAGCTCCCGGCATTTGGCGCCATTGTGGCACGGACTACTGTTGCAGACATCTACAATTAACATGGCAAAACACAATAGTTAAATTGCATTTGCATATATATATATATATATATATATATATATATATATCTATATATATATATATATATATATATATATATATATATATATATATATATATATATATATTAAAAGGACAATCCACAGTCAGAAGTTAAAAATATCAATTGTTTTTATTTCAAATGTGTAAGATGAATGACAACAACAGTTGGTGAACTTGCAATTTTATATTTAATTTATCCTTATAAAATGTCGTTCTTTCACCGAGTGAGTCCATCTCAAAGTTCTCCACAGCTTGTCTTGATGTCATAGTATGGGTAGTGCCTTAATTGGCAGTTATGTTATAGTTACCATCATTATTCCTGATACAAAATATACAATTACATCTTTGAATATAATCTTCCGGTCTGATCTTCATCTCATATCCTTTCAGTGGTGTTAAAAAACTCCACAGTATATCGACATTCCTATTCATCCGCCAAAAGCTATGGATGGTTAAGTGGTGAGAACAATCGCCAGGTATAAACCAGAAGCCGCTGCGCGAATTTCGTCTCGAACATCCAGCAACATCTCGGTCCCAGGTAGCGAAATATCGGCCGTTGTGTTCTGATAGTGAGTCAGCTGCCGATTGAAACCACAAGCCAATGCCATTAGTCGGTGCAATAAATTCATTTCTACATTTCACAATAAACTAGTGTAATTAAACTGACTATCAGGATTTGTTGCACAATTTCATCATTATATGTAAAATATATGCTTCTTTCAAAGTAAATAAATGCCATGGTTTTTGGCACCTATAAGAGTTACTAAAACATAACCATATGCAATTACTATTAAAATATGTTAAAAACAAGTACGCAGCTTTGAAGAGAAAAAAACGATATTTAATGTAGATTTTACTAATTGTAGCTTGAGATAACACATTCAATGTGTATATGGAAAATAGCTTAAATACATAATTATTTTATATAAATCGAAACTGAATACCACATAATATTGTATACCAAAATATAACAATTATGTGTTAGTTCAACCATAGCTTAGTCTAAAGTAAAGCAGTGATTATATTGTGCTGTATTATTAATTATAATAAAAAGTCTGCGAAATTTGTTCTGTAGTGGGTATTTAATTAATTCGGCTTACCGAAACCAGCCCATTAAAAGCCAAAGGATTATACGGAAGTACTAATTACACGTGTAGTCACCAATAAATCGGTCAGAATCAGAATCAGTTTATTATTGGCAACTTTTCAGTTGGATTGTACATACAGTCACGATAAAATAAACAAGGCCACGAAAGTATAATTCTGTTATGAAACACCGGAAATTACGTTAAAATAATTATTGCACATTTTGTACATAATAACAGTAATGCAATTACACTAAAATTATATTTATATACATTCACTAAAACGAACAGTGAACGCAACAGACTCAGTAGGAGGCACTTTATATTAAAACTGACTGTATCATTATAATTACATTAATAAACTTCATTCTAATCAACGTATTTAAATTGCATTAAAATGAAAACAATTAATTACTTTAGATATTAAAATACCCGATAAACCAGTTAAGAGTGTTGACAGTTTACCAAACACGATGGTATTAACGATTGTGTAACGATTTGTGTTAGTCATTGGAACAGGTAGATCGTTAAATAATCATAGAGCATATGGACCCATTCGAGTGTCCGGTAGTAGCTTATTCAGTTTGTGGTCACCACGCCTCAGTCTACCGAAATACGCTTTACATATCGCATTGCGCCTGTCGTGCAGCGTTGGTATGTTTACCATCTGCAGAATATTCTCGTACGGAAAACCAGTAAATATAGTTTTGAGACACCGCTTTTGGATTATCTCGATATTGTCCGATAAGTATTTAGGCAAGTTCATGTGCCATACCGGACAAGCATATTTAAATACTGGCCTGATCACAGATACATAAATTCTAACCAAATCAATTTGATTGATTCCAGCACGTTTCAACTGATAGATCATATACACCATTTTCCTTGCCTTTGCAAGTATTTCATCTACATGTGCATTGCAACATAAATCAGATGAGATAGTTACACCGAGAACTTTTGCTTGAGTAATTCTTTCATCATCGTTCCCATTTATATTAATATATAGCAGAGATTCAACATACGTTCTATCTTTACAGAAACATAACAATTTCTTTTGTCACTAATGTGCATATCAATCAATCAATAAATGTGAGTTAATTTGGTTACTCGTTTACAATGTTGTTACAGGTATGGTCATAAATAATTTGATTTAGTAACTCAGGAGATTCTCTGGAAACCCCAAGGGGCTTATTGCGAGAACCACCCATGATTATGTATAGTAATCTTGTCATGGAATGATGCTGCAAGTTGGCAATTATGTTAATTATACTAGATATGAAGCAAATAAAAAAATACAACTTGGCGTCTTAATCCAACAATCTAACGACTTGTTACTTGAACAATATAGTGAATATTAGTATATGCAAAAAATATGTTAATAATAGTCAATATGACGCATATAGAAAATTACAAGTGGTTGTAATCCATCATTCTAGCACAATATAACAACGTGAGGCAAAATGATAGTTGAACAATATAGTGATGATTCATTAGTATTTGCAAAGAAAAAAAACATAATTAGTAAAGGTTAAGCCCGAATCAAGTCTAAGTGGGAAATTAGGACTTGTTGCAGTATGTTGAGAGCAGGCGTTGTTTTAACTTGTTTTTAAATTGGTTTTCTGATGTAGAATTCTGTATGTGTTCCGATATGTATGGAATTCCAGAACAAGGGCCCAGAGTATTTAATTGTAAATTTCCGTGTATTTGCCCGTGCTTCGTGCATAAAGTAAGCATTGCTGTTCCTAGTATTGTGATTGTGGATTTCAATATTCCTTTGAAATAGTGTTGAGATGCTGTTTGGAAGTGCTTGACGAGAATGCTTGTACATAAGTAGCCCTAGCTGCAGTTTGTAGAAATCTTCAATTTTTTTTAAATTGTTCTGCTTAAATAGCGGTTCAGAGTGAGCGAGGTAATCAGAGTTGTTAATGATCCTAACAGGTTTTTTTTTGCAGCATTCTGATCTTGTTAAGTTTTGTAGAGTATGTATTAGCCCATATTAGAGTACAATATTGTAGATGTGGAAGTACTAAAGAACAGTAAATCGTTTTTAAGATGTATGATGGGAGGAAATGTTTAAGTTTGCAGAGTATGCCAATATTTTGTGCAAGTTCAGTTGCCAGTTTGTTCAAGTGCATTGACCAATTTAAGTGTTCATCTATATACACACCAAGAAATTTGATGAGGTTAACCTGAGGGATGGCCGATCCGTTAATATGTATTGCTTGAGATGAGATGTTGTACTTTTTATTTACTGATGTGAATATAATATAGTTCGTTTTTTTTATATTTAGGGACAGTTTATTTGTGTGGAACCACTGTGTTATTTTTTTATTTTCATTATTAACCTCGTCTATGAGTGAAGTTAAGCACACCACACATCACTGTCTTGTGATTTGAATTTACATTGTTGTAAGTGACATATTGTGTCCTGTGCTCTAGGTAACTCCTGAACCAAGTAATTATGTGCCCTCTGATACCATAGCAGTTAAGTTTTTGGAATAGTATATTGTGGTCTATAGTGTCGAAGGCTTTAGACAGATCAATAAATATACTTATATTGAAGGAGTTGCTGTCGGTTCCATTTGATATTTTATCTGAGATTTATTAGAGCCATGTAAGTGGAATATTTTTTCCTGAAACCGTATTGGATTTCTGATATTATGTGGGACTGGTTGAGAAAGCGTTCGAGTCGATTATACATAAGACGCTCCAGAATTGTTGAGAAACAAGGCAGAATTGAGATTGGTCTATAGTTGCAGAAGTTATTCGGATCATTATTTTTATGTATTGGAATTACGTTTGCTATTCTTAGTTGACGTGGTACCACTCCAGTAGAAAATGAGTTGTTGAATATATGCGATAGTAGAGGAGCTATTTGGGGACTTATTTCTCGCATAATATGTGGTTCAACGTTGTCAAAACCACTAGACGTGTTGCGTAATAGTGAAACAATTTCCTCGGGGGTTGTGGGTCGGCAGAAAAAACTATTAGTATTTGTTTGAACAAATTCAGTTGGGTCATATCCTGTAGTGGGTATGTCTTTAACAAGATTTGACGCCACATGTATAAAATAATCATAAAATTCGTTTGCTATGTCTTTTGGGTTTGAAGTTTCTGAGCCGTCCAACAAAGTGAAACTTGTGCTCGGATTTGTTACTTTTGGTTTGCATTTCAATACTTCTTTAATTAGCTGCTTCCTTGCATTGCATGACTTCCTTGCATTACCTTTCATTATCGCTAGATGACTGCGCAGTAATGTTAGCTGAATCCTGTATGACAGATACTCTGATTTGGTTGCATATTTCAAATAGTTGTTCGTAAAACATTGATACGGACCAAAAGGTGTTTTGGTCCAGACAAAGTTGCTTGGGGAACGCCTCCATTAGGGTAGCCTGGTCTTGATACAGCGTCCCCGATCTTAGCTCTCAGCTCACGGTCTAGGAGAAACGCTGCCATCCATCGAACTAGATGTGCTGGTAATTCCATTGTGGTCAGTTTATCGATTACTATATCATGATTAATTAGATCGAATGCTTTCCTGTAGTCCAGAAATAACACTCTCACAAAATTGCCCGTTACATCAGTGGCTTCATACCACTTGTGGAGCATTTCAACCAGAACATCAGAAGTACAAATCCATGCCATGCTTCCGAACTGCGTATCATCAATCTGGGGTTTAACACTAATATCGACCCAGTTCAGCGCAAGTGACACAAACACTTTTGCCAGAATTGGAGTCAGCGATATAGGTCTAATGTGTCTGTGTCTGGTGAATGTTTATTTGGCAACGGAATGACAGTTTCTGACTTCCATAGCTTGGGTAGTACTCCTTCCCTGAGCTACCTGTTAAAGATAGCTGTGACCGGTGCCGCGAGAAGGTGCGAAAAGTCTTTCAATACCCATGGCGGAATGTTGTCCCGTCTTTGTTAACCTTGACCTTTTCAAGTGCCACCTCTGTATCTGTCACGTTGATAATGAACTCAGCTGGCAATGGTTCGTCGACGTCACAGATTGGGTGAGAGGACTGCAATCTTGGTAAGTCTTCATACACTGACACAAAGAACCCATTCATAGGGTTGACCAAGCTGTCCATATCCCCATTAGTGTACATACACTCCCATCTGGTATGTGACAGCGCTGAAGTAAACATTGCTCGTTCATTGATCGAACTGGCAACAACACACATTCCCAATTATATTGGTAAATTTAATCAACTTACCGGCTGTGCTTCTGGTAGAATACCGTGAGATCGACAACGAATATGAATCACTTTCTGAACCGATGCTAAACTTTCCGTATTCTGCAAATGATTTGTTCCCGCTTGTGTAAGTCAAATCCACACGAAGCCGGTACCGTTTGCCAATCAGTTTCGTAAGCAGGTGCAACTTTTCAAGACCAATAAAAAATTCGTTGTGTGGATTGCCAAATCCAGTTGAAAAATTGGTCCACTTGTGGTCGAAACTGAGAAACCCGTCCACTCGTCGCTCTATCACCTGAAAGTTTGAATGTTAACCCTGGAGCTGATTTTCAAAAGAGCCTCTAATAAAGAGTTGGTGCACCCCTGTACAACAGAATCATACATGCATCGAATTCACAACAGGGTATCCGAATTTACGTAAACCATTTTGTAAGTCACATATATATGCAAAAAGACATGCATAAGACGCATTGAAAATGTAACACCTAATCTCAAAAGTATTCGATTCAATGTTAGACTTTAACATTTTGCTATATCGCAGATATCGTTGCATAGTTGAGTCTTCATCCGATAGTAGTGGGTATGTCTTCATCCAAGTTTGTTAGCGTGTTTGATGCGTTCCCCGATTAATCCGTATCAAACGGTTCAGCTTGCACGTGCAACAGGTCCCAGAGCACTTTCAACATTCGCAGCTAACACAAACAATAAGTTTGTCGTGCTGCTGGCTTGTTCACCGAAAGTACCTGAATATCTCCACCAACATTTCACATATAGCCACGGAGGGACAGCACAATGGTTGCGCGGTAGTTGCGTTTTTCACATGCATTCTTGCATGGTGGCAACTTGGCTGGTTCACGGCAAAACATAATATGTTTACATCACATTCTTGTAAGTAAGGGTGTATCAAGTCGCATCGCATCGATAGCATATTGAACAATCGATAGTTATCATCGTATACGGAACTATCGATAAAGATACGTAAAGGTACGTTCGTATATAACGCAGTATCAACTCCTTAGGACTGTTGAAAGCGCTTTACACTTCACCGCCTGACAGATATGTTCCTTTCAACGCCATCACGGCTTCTGTGGGAAGCATTCACCCACTTTGCAATTACTGCACGAAGACAATCCATGTCTGTCTGTAGCCAGGTACTCGTTTATACAGTTGAGTGAACTGTGGCAACGTTAACAATCGATTGTTAAATTTACTATCGATAGTACTGCATCGTCACATGGATCGATCAATTCGATGTATTGCTACACCCTACTTACAAGAATGTGATGTAGACAGATTATGATGCACATGCAAGCTGAACCGTTTGATACGAATTAATATGGGAACACATCAAACACACCAACAACGACGGATTCAGACATGCCCACCACTATCGGATGAAGACGCTACCGCGCCTCATAGATAACCACAGTAACAATAGTTAGCAAAATCATTCAGCAGGGTTACTTGTGTCACTGTAATACTAGAAAGAAACATATTTCTTCAATTATATTGGATCATTTTATTTATTTATTGATCTAATATCAACAAGTGTCGATTAGTGCAACGCCATTCACGGATTTAGTATAGCAACACCTATTAATTACGATTTGTGACTATTTTCCTGGCTATGCTCTATTCTGTGATACTATTGCTATGCTGTGGCAATAGTTATGAAACTATCGCAATAGCAGTACAATAGTTATACAGCTATCGCGATACTATCGCACTGGTAAAACTATCCCCTATAGTCACCCTACTTGTAAGCAAAGCGCACACTGTCGCTTTACCATCCCTCAAGAGCGTGCGTGCGTGTGTGATTGGGTGCATACGCACGCACGCACGCACGCACGCACTTACACACACACGCGCGCGCACGCGCGCGCGGTAGTGGGTTATTTGTGAGCATGTCAGGTAACGTTGATGATAAGCTAGCTCCTTTCTCTTTCATTATTTTGGGAATAAATGCTTATATATAGTAGATTGTGTCATATATTAATACTGAATGTAATGTTACCCATGAAGTGATTATTTAATGTTACATTTAACTTTTAATATGATTTTTAATTCATGCGTGACGGGCATTAATGTTACATTTAACTTTTAATATGAATCTTAATTAATGCGTGACGGGCATTACTATTTATATAAAGGTAGATTGCTTTTCGGTTATTAAGATTAATAACCTTACACATAAATTGAAACATCGGTATATATAAAAGGTTTTGAAGAAATTGCGGCTCTTTTTTACACTATGATTTATTGTTCTGCATAACAGGCGTCACAGCCTGAGACACGAATGCATCGGCTAACATCAAATTAGGACCACATTTGGTGTGATGTATAATGTATAAAGTACACACGTTCTTGCTTATTGTCACACTAACTTAAGCATTCCAATGAAGATGTTAAGAACACTTCAATTGTTGGTATTATTTTCATCAGAAATCAAAACAAGTGATATTTCTAAAAATAATTTCGCATAGATACACGATTGTTTCGGTGCACGGCAAACTATTCGCGGGAATCATTTTGGTATCCAATTGTTCATTTTATTAACATTTTGTCAATAACCATCTGGCGATTAAACATATGCTAATTCGGGTAGGTTCTAATAAGGCCAGTTCACACGAGCGATTAGTTGCCAAACTGGTCGGGCAACACCGTGTCGCCTGACAAAGCGCAGCTAAAGTATGTCCGCGTTTACAAAAGCAAGGTGTCTAGACACTGCAAGTGCGATTTATGGGCGCCAATCTTCAATTAAGTTTTGATTAAGGGTCACAACGTCTACCCTTACACTCGGTCGCGGCTGTCGCTGATTGGCCACTGCCTTCAAAATGTCGACCGAGAGACACCCGAATTGAACCCAGCCACTATTTCAGCAACACAATTATAGCCACAAATTAGCCTCGCTAATCGGGCTTGTGAGGGTGTTCCCGCGAGCGATTAGTTGTCCAACTGAACAACTAATCGCACGCGTGAACGGGCCTTTAACCTGAACAGATTAACATCACACAGTACCGTTCAACTTCATTTGACACTTACAAGCCATCCGCCATCGTCAGTCTGCTGATCGCAATAAGCAGTCAACGCTGACATTGCAGTCATTTGAATGCCTATTGTGTATAGGCCACTGTTGCTTCCACCGTTATACATAATTTCAACACAGTCTACAAGAAAACAAAGGTACAACATTCAAACAACAGTAAAACTTCAGTCATTACATTCAACACACTACTTCGGGGTTTAGTCACTTTGGTGTCACGTAATGATTATTCAGCTTTGTATGACTTTCCAATAATTATATGTTTTGTTCACTGTTTAGCGTTACGGAAATGTGCATTTTTATTGTGTAGGTCATTAGAATAAGTTTTTGTGCGTCTTCAACAAAACTAATGGGATGTGTGTGTGCGTGCGTGCATGCGTGTGTGCTTGAGTGGGTGCATGTGTGCGTGCATGTCTAGTGGCAGGCGCGGGTCCATAGGGGCACCCCCCACCCCCCGTCTGGTTAGAAAAAATAGTTTGGGCTTTACTCTTCTCTGATAATTAACTTTAATTAAGCTGAGAGCACATTATTACCACTGGATCTGGTACTATCCAATGCATGTAAGGTTCATAAAGTACAAAGCATGATGTCTACCCTGCAGTTTTTTCTGCAAAGCGTGAAGGATGTGGGTGTTGGAAAGATGAAACTACTGCGTGAAAAAGGTGGGTGGAACGACACACTACACTGGAGAAGTTTCGTGAAATGTATGAAACCATCCTTGATTGTCTGACTGCAATTTCGAACAGTGAGGGCAACAAATGGAGTTCAAAAACAATGACGGCTGCTTTTGGCCTACTTTGCATTCTGCATTCAGACTACGATACGAAGAATTTACTATGATAAAGGACATCGTTATCGACATCAGACAAATTGCAGATGCAGAGAATAAACAGCGAAATCTACAAGACGACTGTAGAGATGATCAGCATTGCTGGGACAGTGACAGCGATCTCCAGCCCAAGACGCTGTGAGAGGCAGACCATAAGAAACAACGCGGAGGCAGACAAAAATATACTGGCGACACTTATTCCTACCATTTCTAGACAACCTTCTCCAGGAATTTGACACGATATTCGGTGCGATCATATGGAAAAGTGCGCTCGGCTTGAAGTTCCTACCCAATAACGTGGGCAAACTGACAGATGTTAACATAACCAACTTCCAAGAATGCTACCGCCATGACCTGCCATCTCCATCGTCCATGTCAGCTAAAGTAAGAACGTAGAAGAAAAAATGTGACTCGTCAGAAGAAACAAAGTTCCATAATCTACATGAACAAATTAATGCAACGTCCAGCTCCATGTTCCCAAATTTGTTCTGCATTTTTAACTTGCTCATGCTACTATCGGTCACAAGTGCTGGAGTGGAGCAAGTTAATTCTGCACTGAAACTGGTGAAAACCGTAATGCGGAGCACCATGAACCAGGATTGCTTCAATGCATTGATGCTACTTTGCGTACCATCAAATTCGACACCAAATCAATTATTGACAAGTACATCAGAAAGCACCCAAAATAATGTTTTTCATTAATCCTCTGAGCCCGACTGATTGACTAACCATACATGTGTGTACAATACACAAATACATTACACGTTTCCACGTGTTCCTTGATCTGATTTTGTTATAAAGATATCCACGATGGTTCACAAATCATCCACCTTAACATACTTTAACTACGTAATGCCCCGGTATACACCATTTCAAGAATATTAAATACATTCCCCGGACCCCTTGCATGAGTGGCTGCACCTCCCCCCCCCCGTGGGTCAATTCCTAGATTCGCCCCTACTAGTGGTGACAATTATATAGGTCAAGCTTGGAATCTGTTTGTTCTCTCTGATTGAACCTTAGGGGTGCGCATGGCTGTGAGAGTCAAAAGTAATAACAGTAATGAAAATTCTACATTGATATGCTTTTATTTAGCATAAACTTTAATTTGAGTGCCAAAAACTATTCTACTAAATAGCGATAAATACATTATGTCCACACCTTTCCTTAATCTAACACCTGTGTCCTTAAGATTTTTATTTTATACAGAGTAATAATAGAGAGTAATAAGTGGAGATGAGAAAAGTAATTAAGAGGTGACAAAACGTATTTTGTAAACATGGAGTGTGTCCATGTTTTATATTACGATGCAACAAAGGTTATAACGTTAACTGATGATGATGGTGGTGGTGGTGGTGGTGTGTGTGTGTGTGTGTGTGTGTGTGTGTGTGTGTGTGTGTGTGTGTGTGTGTGTGTGTGTGTGTGTGTGTGTGTGTATGTATGTATATATATTTATATGTATATATATATTTATATATATATATATATATGTGTATATATATATATATATATATATATATATATATATATATATATATATATATAAGCATTTCCTATTACTTAGATGCCAGCTTATGTCGAAGGATTCATAATTTCAAACTTTACCAGATGTCATACTATGCAACGTGGTTTGTATTTTGATAGTGTTTAATGAATACAAATGAAATATATATATATATATATATATATATATGTGTGATCTACAACACACAATATGTCACTGTACTTATTTAGGCCAAGACAGGTAAACCAATTAAAACACAAGATCGACAGTCAATGGTTAAGCTATCAGTAATTCTTTACCTCGTGCGCATCTCGGTATTACTCGGTAGTAATCAATGCCAGCTTGAGGCAGAAATCGAAATTTGTCCAAGTCCTTGTAACATTTTCCCGTTGTCGATGAGTGGGCATATCCATAACACATCAGATCCTCAAAACACAATTGCTGACACTTTGGATACGAGATGTGCCCATCAACAAGCACACCATCGGAACTCATCGTGCGTGGTTTACGTATGGAGTGATGCCTGCATTCTGCAAAAACCCAATGTTATATACCATAAAGATGTAGCTAAAATTACTTTTATGTTCGTCCACTAAACTAAACACTCTTTGTGAAGAGACTTCATTAACTTTAAGAAGTTGACATGTTTTTGACGTTTCTTAGTAAAATGTTGCATGGTCCACTAAATGTAGTCTGCGCACACGACAGGCAAACACATTACATTTATTAATTTATAAAAATAATAATATAATGTTACCTTCAGGACAAATGACCTTCTCGAAATACATGCAATGAGGATGGGCTATCCGTTCTTCAGTCACAAGAGTGCTAAGCATAAACATGAAACATTCGTTCACCGGTGGTACTAAATAGCTAACCGCCGCACAAGAGTTGTTTGTCAGACATGCGTTCTCGCAACCACTTTGATTGGTAACTGGCACTTGTTCACCACCGCTTCGATGGATCGAAGTCACTGTTAAGTAATCTTGGCAATCTGAAACAAACATTTCCTATTAATAGCTGGCGATGCCACTGCTACCGTCTATGGTGGCTAAGTTGGTGCCAAAGATATAGGCCAGACGTATGGATTTATATACATTTGTGCTTTACTAGTAAATGTAAACATATATAAGCGTTATACAAAATATTAAATGTATGTATAATCCAGTTTGAATGTTGTAGAATGTGTCAAAATCATTGCACTTCGATCAGAACAAGGACAGTGTGACTATCAAAAGACTGAAAGAAACCACATCTAGTTTTACGTGATGTATGTAACATAATACGTGATTTCTATGCTTTAAGTACACGTTCTCTAATGTATGCTTGCTTGCTTGTTTGTTCGTTCGTTTTATTTCGTTCGTTCGTTTGTTTCCAGCACTCTTCACATTCTATTAACTGACTAGTCTGTATATTATGGTTACTATTTACAACTACAATTAAGAATATCACGCCAGTGGTTTACTAGGGAAACATCGTTGAACATACAGCATCTTAGTTTTGTGGGCCGTAGGCAGTTTAGGTTAACCGATTTCTTTAGAACTGCGTAGGCGCTCATTGGTCGCTCAATAAACAAGTCAGCCGCCAGAAAGACAAAGATATGACCACAATCTCCCATTTTGAGAAACAATTAGGAGAAAACCACTTGCGTGATATTCTTGATCGTATATACAAATGGGTACTTTTTTATTAACTCTTTTAGGTGCATTGCCTCAAACCCGTGACTTTTGTTTCGCTTTAACTGATCACTTTCAGGTAAAAAGTGGCCAGAATTGTCTTAAAGAGGTATATCTTTAGGACAACTGTACAAAAATCCAGCGTTTTTATATGACTCTAAAATAATTTACCGTGTTAACTATACAAACTCCGTGCACATAATACAAACATAATTTTCCATTACCATGAGTGCTGTGTGTTCTAATTACCAATGGATGTGCAAAAAGACACCATAAGGTGTACAACCAATTTTGTTTAATATTTTGTTCTTCTTATAATATGCCTTGCATTGTTTTATTCAGTGTTTTCCCGAACCTATTAGATCAGAAGAAAAGCATGGACCAAAGAAATAAACGTAAATTACAATTCCTATTTACTGGCTATGTATAATCAGTCAAAATCATACTGTAATATACACCTGTAGGCAATCTTATTATTACAGCCTGTTATCCCATCAGATCATTACGATGTGACTTGGACATAATTGCACAAGTGGAAAACTTCAAAGCAAAGGGAAACAAAACCGTTGCAATGGTTGCACATAACGTAAATTACTGTTGCAATGGTTGCACACAACGTAAATTACTGTTGCAATGGTTGCACATAACGTAAATTACTGTTACGAGGCTTTCGGTTTCATTACTCAGAATGAAAAATGGCTCAACTACCACTGCGTTCCCCTACCTAGCTATAGACAGTGGTGGATATATTTGAATGAATATATTCTTCGCGCAGTAGTTCCCAGTTTTTCAGAGAAGTCGAATTGGTGTTGGAATGAACAGATCTTCCAAGGGGTGAAGTGTAACGCACCTTTAACAGTCCAAATGACTGGGTACTGCATGTACACAGGACAGGTACTAACGCAATATAGATTGAAGTAGGATCCGACAAAGGTAGATGTTATCAAAAAAGTGAAAGCACAGACAAACCCCGAATAAGTACACAACTTTTTTCGTGTACACAAACTATCTTGCAAACGTGCATTCGTCCACAGGAACTTCGTGTAAGGTATATGACACACAGTAATAACCAGATACAAGAGAAAACAGCTACTAATCACAGTGTTAACGCAGAACGAACATAACATTAACAAAAGCAAGACAAAGATCATGAAAGCCAACATGAAGAGCATCAACCATGTCACTCTAGGAGGGGAACTGGGAAATCACTGGGTGAAACGGACTCCTTCCCCTACCTAGGCAGTCAAATGTAAGATGTAAAGTAAACATATACTTTGAGCTCACGAATATACAGTACGTCAGAAAAAGTCCATATCCTTGCCCCCTGCGGACGCCCATGGGTTCAGGTGATCATAACCAGATCCATTTTAATATAAAAGTAAAAACAGGGAATACATATAAACAAACAATGGAGGGGGACTTCAACAAAGGCAAATATATAAAAAGATGAGAACATATCTAGCAAATAGAGATTGGAATAACTTGCTGAAGAACAATACGGCAACAGAATGTTGGACTTGTTTAAAAGATGAGATTGAGGGCATTACTGAGAGATTTGTTCCATTAAGAAAACAAGGAAAAAGGTCCAGGAAGAAACACCTGTCAAAATAGGCTATTAGAAAAATTGCTCACAAACAGATGTTATGGGGGGTATATAAACACACTGGAAATGTAGAAGACTACACAAACTACAAAGAGGCACTTAACCTAGCTACAACTTAAAATCCAAAAGAACCTTTGAACCAAAATTGGCAGGTAATATAAAAAATGACAGCAAGATTATCTATGCTTATGTAAGGAGTAAACAGAAAGTTCGATATCAGGTCAGACCACTGGAAAACAACAGTGGAAACATAATTTCAGACGGCTTTCGAATGGCAGAGGTCCTGAATAAGTATTTCAGCTCAGTTTTTACCACAGAAGATATCAGCTCTCTTCCAATTCCAGTTACTAATTTTGAGGGCGATAAATAAGATCAGAGTATTCAACTTGTCATTAAGAGAGGGAGTTGTTCCGTTTGAATGGAAAGAAGCAAACATCATACCATTATTTAAAAAGGGTTCGAGAAATAAGTCAGAGAATTACAGACCAGTGAGTTTAACGTCAGTGATTTGTAAATTATTAGAAAGGTTAATTAAAGACCATATGGTGGACTTCCTCGTTAAGCATAAATTATTAAATTCATCTCAACATGGATTCTTTAAAGCGAGGTCATGCTTAACAAATATGTTATGTTTTTTGGAAGAAATCACTAAGTGGATAGACGTGGGATCGCCAGTAGATATTATCTATTTAGATTTTCAGAAAGCTTTTGACAAAGTGCCACATCAAAGATTACTACTTAAATTAAAAGCCCATGGTATCGGGGATTGCATAACTGACTGGATAGAACAATGGCTGACTGACAGAAGACAACGAGTTGTAGTAGATGGAGAAACTTCAAATTGGAAATCGGTTTTGAGTGGGGTACCTCAAGGATCAGTGTTAGGACCTATATTATTCTTAATATATATCAATGACTTGGACGACAGTATAACAAGTAACGTACTGAAATTTGCGGATGACACAAAACTGTTTAGAAATGTTAATACTGATGGTGATAAACAACATTTACAAAACGATCTAGACAGATTAGTGAAATGGTCTGAGAAATGGCAGATGTTGTTCCATTTTGGGAAATGTAAATGCCTACATACAGGACATGGGAACTTGAATGTAAACTATAAAATGGGAGATACTGTTCTGGGTACTACTGTAAAAGAAAAGGACTTAGGAGTTACAATAAGCGCTGATATGAAAGTTTCAGAGCAGTGTGGTATTGCAGCTTCAAAGGGTAATCAAATTCTTGGATTGATTAGAAGAAACATAACATACAAGGGAAAAAATTAATTATACCTCTTTATAAAGCAATAGTTAGACCTCATTTAGAATACTGTATACAAGCATGGAGACCATATCGTAAGAAGGATATAGATACGCTTGAACGCATACAAAGGAGAGCAACTAAAATGATTCCAGAACTGAGAGACCTTAGTTATGAAGAACGCCTGAAAGAATGTGGTTTAACAACTCTAGAGACAAGGAGGTTAAGAGGAGATCAGATTGAAGTTTTTAAGATATTTAATGGGTACGAAAATATTGATAGAAATACGTTTTTCTCACTCAAGAAGAATAGCAGAACTAGAGGACGAGGTAAAAATAGTAAAGGATCAATGTAGATTGGACATCAGGAAGCACTCGTTCTCACGGAGGACAATAAATGAATGGAACAAATTGTCTACAGATTGTGTAACTGCTAGCAGCGTGAATATGTTTAAAAACAAGGTTGACACATATCTCAGGAGGGCGGGTTATAAGTAAATGAACATTGTTGGACTCTCGATAAGCCAATGGCTTCCTTGTCCACTTGCCATCTGGGCCTTTGGCTTGGATGGCAAATCTTGTTAAATTTTGTTAAATGTATTTAGGGCTGTTATTTGTAACTGAAATGATTACAAAGAAAATTTTGAAGATGGAAAGATAATAAATCACCTGGAGTTGATGGGATATCACAAAAACTACTTAAGGAAATTATACAGCAAATTAGTACACAACTTACAAAAGTATTTACTTGTCACTTGAAGAAGGAATAGTTCCTTCAGAAAGGAAATAAGCAAACATTACGCCGCTATTTAAGAAGGGTTCGAGGAACAACTAAGAAAATTACAAACCAGTGAGTTTAACATCAGTTGTATGCAAATTACTAAAAAAACATTAATTAGAGATCACATGGTGGAATTCCTTGTAAAAAAATAAATTAATAAATACATCTCAACATGGGTTCCTAAAAGCAAGGTCATGTCTAACCAATTTCGTATGTTTTTTTTTGAAGAAATTACAAAGTGGGTAGATGATGGATCACCAGTGGATGTTGTCTACTTAGATTTTCATAAAGCTTGCAATAAAGTGCCACATCAAAGACTGTTACCTAAACTAAAAGCCCATGGTAATGATGTAATCAACTGGGTGGAATTGCAGATGACACAAAAGTTTTAAGAAAGGTTACAAATGATACAGATAAACAACGTTTACTGGATGATCTAGATAAATTAGTCAAGATGGTAAAAAATATGGCAAATGCTATTAAATTTTTAGACACAGAAACATGGATGAAGAATTTACAATAGGGGATGCTGTGCTAGGTAGAATCACACATGAAAAGGACTTGGGAGTAACATTTAGTGCTGACATGAAAGTTTCAGAGCAATGTGGGATTGCTGCTTCAAAAGGAAATCATATGCTAGTGCTAATAATCGCATATAAGGAGAAACAGCTAATTGTACCCCTGTACAAAGAAATACTTAGACCGCATTTGGAATATCGTATACAAGCATGGGGGCCATGTTGTAAGAAGGGCATAGACAAGCTAGAAAGAGTATAACGAAGAGTAACTAAACTGATTCCTGAATTGAGAGACCTTAGTTATGAAAGCCGCTTATTAGAATGTGGTTTGACAACACTAGAGACCAGGAGACTGCGAGGAGACCAAATAGAAGTGCATAGAAGAGTGAACGGTTATGAGAATATTTATAGGAATGTTCTTCACAACTTAAAGAAGGCAGTAGAACAAGATGACACAAAGCAGCATTAGTTAAGGAACACTGTAGGTTGGACATGAGAAAGTACTCGTTCTCACAGAGGGTGGTAAATGAATGGAACAAACTGTCAAATGATTGTGTTAATGCTAGCAGTGTGAATATGTTTAAAAATAGAATTGACAGATATCTGATAAGGGCGGGCTATACATAGATGATAAAATTGTTGGACTATCGATAAGCCAATTGCTTCCTTGTCCACTTGCCATCTGGAACTTGTTGTTTGAGATGGCAATCTTGTTAAGTCTTGTTAAATCTTGACACCGTTCATACAGACCTCAAATCAATCGCTACATGGAAAATCTATCTCGCAAGCACCGAAACGTCTGCAAAGCATACTGTTAGCACTGCAACACTACACACAGAAGATGCTGAATATGTTGAATACAGAAGCAACAACATATTGAATACGGAAACAGCAAGTGTAAATACAGAAGACGTGATGCGAGAACAGGTGTTTCAAACGCACACACGGCACCAATGAACTAATTGAGAGCATTGAAGTGTAATATAAGCGCTGAAGATCGTTTTTCTTGTGTACAATACCAAGACGTACAGAATGCTACTTCGTAGGATCCTGCGTTGGTAGAGTTGGCTACAGTTACCATGAATGGATGGCCAGACCAAAGACAGATGGCTCTTACAACAACGCGACGATACTGGACATTCCACAATATTACATATTGTGACGGTTTATGATGATAAACCCTTATGTAATATTTTAAAAAGTGTACTTGCGCAGAAGTAGAAGGCAAAGAATTGCCGTCGATACAAAATTGTTTCGTGAGAGCTTGCTTGATTGTGCAGAAGGGTTGCATGCAAAAAACAGTTATCGCAGGGAGTGCCAAGTGTCGGGTACGGACCACGGTCCGAATTGGGACAAATACCCACGCCTATATGTATGTTCGTTCATCAGCCAAACGTCCGTGCGATGAGAGTGCGCGGGACCCGGGTGTCTTCCAGGCGGTATTGCGGCTAGTTCGTCAAATCCGGGGAAGCCAAATGATTGCGTAGATATGTGAAAGCACATAGCTATAACTCGTTTCATGAATGTTATCACCAAGGATATATATTTTCTTTTCTTTTGCACGATTATAGGTGGTGAATTATCACGTAATCACATACTACAACTAAAACTATGAAACCAACTAAAAAGAATTTGTTTCACATGCCATTCTTGACAAAGTTGAAGTCATGAAATTGTATCATATGACGAAATTAAGAAGACTATTGTTCTCTGGATTCAATCCTTTCTCACGGGTAGAACCCAAAGTCGTGTTTGAAGGCCAATCTTCATCTTCACTTACAATCGACTCATGAGTTCCACAGGGCGTGGCCTAATGACCGCTTTTATTTTTACATTATATCAGTGACCTTCCGGACTAGTTATCAGCAAACACCTGATTATTTGCACACGACTGCAGGGAAAATATGGCAAAACAATGTTATGTGATGAATATCAAGAGAGGCCGATCCGTTAACCCATACAGCTACAAACTGTGTGGACAAAAGCATGACGTTATTTCATCACACCCTACCTAGTAGTACGCCTGCGTAACAACATACTGCCGCTCTTCCTAGCACCCTGCCCTGTACCTCGTTGCAACTTCCTCCATCCCCACACACAAGTACGCAAAGCTGTCCATTTGCTTAATGGTCTTTCTATCAATTAGTACATGTAGACCCACCTTCAATCCACATCACTTCGGTCTTCTCGGGATTCATTCAATAGCCATGTTTTCTGATGATGTAGCTACTCCTAGCTTTCTGCCACCACTCCCTTTCCTAAATCCCGGCTAGTTCCCCAATATATTGCACTCCGTTTAGACTCCTCACTCCAACATCAAGTAGCCATTCTAATAATATCAGGGCTTTGTTCAGTGTGTACTAATGTAGGCATGCGTCGGACGAGTTTGATGGATCTGCGAGATGTACAGAATGCGCTTCGAAATATGCGTAACCATCGGTCGATCATGCAGTGCGATTGGCTGTGCCATTGATCGTTGGTACTGTATCGTTGGTTGTGTCTTGTTACAGCGATGTGCATGAATTTATATTCCGCACTCTTGTTCATTTGCCTATGTTCTTTTGTTCATTTGCCTATGTTCGTGTCGCGTGTACGTCTTGCTTCGCACTGTCAATTTGTTTTAGCAATAACAAGGGTATACGATATAAGCGTATAAGCCATAAACTGGCTATGATGTAAGATTTTAGTAATATTTAACTTGATTCCTTTTGTCAATATTTCTGTATTGACTTGGGAAATATTCATAATTATCTTACCAGTAAATTAGAATAAGTTCAAGGGTGTTTTAGTACGAGTGCTCCGGGAGGAATCGTTGGGTAATGTACCAAAGGCAATGCCATCAGTGTCAGTGAATTTTTATCAGCGGAATAATTCATGAAACAAATATAAAATTACAAAAGGAAACATTCACCATCCATAGAGATCGACCGATGTGTGCGCCGTCAAGCAACACGCAATTATGTAGATCACGCAGATCTATCAAACGCACCCAACAGCACCTTGGAAGGAACCGTACGTAGCCCGGTCCGTCTTTCAGGTTTCCACGTGACCGTGTATGCCAGTATGGTATTAGTCATTGTTATAAACCATCTATATCTACATATTACGCAAACATATTGCATAGAATTTAGATGACTTGAATGCAAATCATATAAATATCCAAATCAAGTGTGACCGAGTATCGTATAATGACGTAAATGCAGTTGGCGTCGATATAAAACACCCCAACAAAGCAACTTCCAGGGATGCCCAATTGATTTTGAAAAATATCCTGAGATTTCTTAAATTCAATTTCGAAAAGCGCAATATTATATCAAATCCATAGAACTATCAAATTACAAAAATATCGCGACACATAAATTTTAGTTAGTATACATGGTTTTATATGTATAACAAATAAAACACAAACAAAATGCAAACTTGCATCCATTTTTTTTATTCAGTAGCTACTTATATGCAATGTATTACACGTAATAAGGCAACACTAAAAAAGTGCATACCATAAAATGTGCAAATACAAACAAGTGTAGTACAAGTAGAATATACATGCAATAATAATACACTGTAATAGCAAATAAATACAAACAGTACAGTCCCCATGTCTAACTACACTCAGTAACCATAGCATTATTACACTAATGCCTTCATATTATATCAAATCTGACGGTAATTCTAGTGCAGACACTGAGGATGTAATATTGAACATAAATCATATTCACTAATGACTAGATATCATTTATAACTCACTATAATTCTAGCACAGACACTGAGCATTAAACATTCGACTCACAACCTATCCACTAATGATGAGATATTATTTCTAACTAAAATTGTAGCACAGACACTAAACATCTAGTACAGACATTGAGCATGGAACATTCAGCTCACAACCTATCCAGTAACTACTAGATATAATTTATAACTATAATTCTAGCACAGACACTGAGCATGTAACACCCAGCTCATAACCTATCCACCAATGACTAGATATCATTTATAACTATAATTCTAGCACAGACACTGCGCATGTAACAGTCACCTCATTATTCCTTGGTCTGGCACTCTGTGAACAGTCAACATAATAACAGTAACTGTGGGCTACTTCAAGATCACATCAAACCAACCGAGCTATTCCCAGGCTACAGTCACACTGTGGTCGACTTCATGTAGACTTACTGTTCATTCACTGAATCACATTGCTTATATTCCTCTTGTCTAGGGTGCCTGTCTTTCTCTATCATTCTCGCTGATGGAATAAATGAGTAGCAGTTTTCGTTATCATTAAAATTGACAGTCAGCACACCATTCAATGTATTCCGTCTTCCGTGAGCGTAATGTGCTTTTAGCCAAAGAAAGTTGGGAAAATATCTGCTCAGATTCTGCCTTACCATGTCGTATGCACAGCATAGCTGGAGACAATTTCGCCAGAAGGGAAATTCCAAGGAACACCCTATTTTGACTTCTGAAACCTTATGCCAATACTGATCAGTTTACACTTTGAGTGAGGTCCTAACACCAGAGTCAGTATCGTGCTCAAAACAGGATTCTATGTGAAGTGGAGGCTCTTCATTAGGCATGTCAGAGGTTGTTTCTTTCTTTTTGTACCCCTCATGTGTAGTATCATTGTAAAGGCCACTCTTTCAGAAGTTCAGAAATGCAATCATTTTGACATAGCTTAATTCTATCGGAAGATATTAATATTTAAAGGTCGCCACCGTCAAGAAAAGTTTTTGCCGATTTCAAGCCAATTTCCAAAATGCATAACTTTAACAACTTTTGTTTTTAAATATCCTGCAAGTTAGTGTCATTGTATAGACCACTCTTTAAAAATTCAGAAATGCAAACATTTTGACTCTAGCTTAATACTATGGGAAGATGTTAATATTTAAAGGTTGTCGTCAAGAAACGTATCTGCCAATTTCCAAAATGCATACATTTAAGAGTGGATTTTTTTATTCATTAAAGATCCATCAAGTGTAGTGTCACTGTAAAAACCACTCTTTGTGAAGTTAGAAATGTAAAAATGTTGACTCTAGCAATAATGTGGGGATAATTTCATATTTTAAGACTGCCACCATAACAATTCCAAAATGTATAACCTTAATTGATTAGATAATTTATTTTGTATACATGTCCTTGTTTTTATATTTAACTGCCACTGGCATCTTGAGAGCATCATCCAGGTATTTGTCTAAGAGCACTTTATTAACTACTGTGGTTTTTTTAAAGGATTTTAACCTGTTCTGGCATTGCTGCAGTCGAACCTTAAATGCTCTTCTCGTTGGGCGTGTTACTCCATACCGGCATTTCTGACTTTCAAGCCAGGCCACTGTTTCTAATTCAGCTTCTAGCCTGAGTTTTTTTTAAACCATTCCATTGGTGAAATTCGTGACACTTATAAATGATCAACTTGAACATCGAATATACATCTACTGTATAAGTGAAATATATATATGAAGTGTCTACACAAATTTTAAATGTCTGCACAAACATATTTTGGTTGTGGTACATATGTGAGGTGTGATAACCCAAGTGTGTAGTTGTATGTTGGCTGTGGTGTCAGTATTGTGAAACTACAAAACAAAACACATAACATATGCATTACAACTACCGCCTCATGTACAAGTAACATGGATAAACAGTTTTGGAGTTAAGTACATTTGTACGTGATTGTAAGTATAAGTACAAATTGTTGTGTACTTGCTTGTCATTGCTACTTGAGCCTTTTCCTAAAGTACTATTTCTTTTTAAAAAAATCGAAGAGCACCTGCCTGACTTTACAACACAATTATTTTATTAACTTATTTTTTATGAAATGCTGTCAAGTAAATAAAACAAAATAACATTATTACTGACCACATTAAGTGTTGCAAATGGCAGTTTATGTAAAGTGTATTCCACACTAAAGGACAATGAACGAGGTAACAAAAGGTATTTCAGAAATCGCTTCCGGGTGAGCGATGATACAGGGTAAATATGACCGCGAGTGCTAGGTCATTTTAAAATTGTTGGCGCTAAAATGCGCTAGCAGACACGCATGCAGTCATTACAGTACAGCAGAACAATGTTCATTTAATATGTTGTCATAAATTATTTCCAATTCTTACCAAATGTATTTTCCATGATCTACAATTGGTCAAATATCATCAAATGCTTTCACTATCAAATATTGCTATTATACAGCTAGAATTAAATAAAAAGTATTGGAATACTTGCCAGAATTTCATCTATCTCACATCTCGTTTAGATCCGCGCACTTTTACAGGCTTAACGAGGTCAAAATGTGACGTGATCCATTAGCATAAACATGGCAGCGGCAACGTGGGTTTACAGATAAATTTTTCTTTCTCTTTTTCTGTGTGCAAAAACTAATCAAGCAATTCTTTAAAAAGTAACAGTGGATGAAAGACTAGTTCATTAGCTTTTAAATAATATATACATGTTGGCAATTTCGTTTTTAATGGTAAGAAATTACATTAAATGTGACCTACTTAACATTAGTGCAGATACAAAACGACAATAGGCGGATTCGTTTGACGTGCAATTATGTTGATCACGCAGATCTATCAAACGCACCCAACAGCACCTTGGAAGGAACGGTACGTAGCCCGGTCCGTCGTTCAGGTTGTCACGTGACCGTGTATGCCAGTATGGTATTAGTTATTATTTTTGGTATGGTATTAGTTATTATTTTTATTAACCATCTATGTCCACATATTACGCAAACATATTGCATAGAATTTAGATGACTTGAATGCTAGATCGTATAAATAGCCAAATCAAGTGTGACTGAGTATCGTATAATGACGTAAATGTAGATATCAACAATCACAATTCGTCGCCGTTGGCGTCGATATAAAACACCCCAACAAAGCAACTTCCAGGGATGCCCAATTGATTTTGAAAAATATCCTGAGATTTCTTAAATTCAATTTCGAAAAGCGTAAGATTATATAAAATACACATAACTATCAAATTACAAAAATATCGCGACTCATAAATTTTAGTTAGTGTACATGGTTTTATATGTATAACAAATAAAACACAAACAAAATGCAAACTTGCATCCATTTTTTATTCAGTAGCTACTTATATGCAATGTATTACACGTAATAAGTAGGTATGGCAACACTAAAAAAGTGCATACAATAAAATGTGCACATACAAACAAGTGTAGTACAAGTAGAATATACATGCAATAATAATACACTGTAATAGCAAATAATTAAACAAGTCTGCATCTCCATATATCATGTTATCAAAATCAAGTAGATTTTCAGTGTACAGTGTACAGCAGCCAGTACATCAATGTAAAACATGTCTCTGTGGGTCATTATTTGTCCTCTTGTCACAAAACATGTCATCACGTCTATCAGGAGTTTCAGCAGTTGATCCTTCAACAGATATGCCACAGGTTTCTCAGTCTGTCAAAAAAATTGTTAAACCTGGTATACATGGGCAAAGCATATCTCAGAAACGTGTAACTCAACCACAGATGATCATCGTCTAACATTTTTCTGCAACTTTTCCCTCAGTATTCTGTAAACTGTGTATTTCTGTGTTTTAAATGTGCATGTGTTCTTCATTGCATGTACTTATGTATATATATCAGTTTACTTGTAATTTTTCTGTGTGCTATATATGACATGCCCTATTCTTAGATAATTAGTTTCATTCATATTATCATCGGATTGTGTTATATATGCATTTTAAGCACCTCTGATTGGACTTTGTCTAGATTTACGTCGCTATTTCAATACCAACTATTTTAAATACCAACTATTTTAAATATGTAGTTTATGAAATTAATGAGTTAAATAAATTAGGTAAATATGACAATACTGAAACATATACATAATTACACGCACTGAGGCAGGCGCGCACGCACAATTAAAACACAGAAATACATAACTGTACAATGTTTAATTTCAATCATAGCAGTGCCGCCGCACGGAGTTTTGGTGAAACTGAAAGACGCCTTGTCATATGTATCGATTTTACGGTAGCCTTCAGAGTATGAAATTAAGGAAACATTAACTGGCCCAGATTTTTTTTAACTTGCCCATTTCCATTTTTAACCGGCCCATGTGAGTTTGAACTGGCCCCACAAAATGTATGACTTATAAGTATACGTAATAAAGCAGTTTTTGTGCGTAAAACTAAAACAGACGCTGAAGATGGCGATATTTTGGTTTATTTGTTTTGTAATTTTTTATCATTTTGAGAAAGTAAATGTACACGTGACATATGTATATGCATAGTAGATATATATGAGAAGTTTGGGTGCTCTAGGTGCTCGTTTTTATGGTTAGGTCAGAAAGTAAAATATCGCCTAGACATCTGCTCTAATCTAGACTAATCGACAAATAAAATGACTGATTTCTATAAAAACGAAACACGAAAAAAATTTAGTCATACTTTGTCGTGGTGAAAGGCAGTCTGGTTGACGATGAACCTTCACATGCAGTATGGTACGTGGGTGCGAACATCAACACCCCAGCAGCAATGACTAATAACATCGTAAATACAATTCCTCCATCGCCGGCATCGTGATTCTGATTTCTGTGCAGATCCTGAGGCTGACCGCGAACGGCGTAATGACTTGCCCTTAGCCTATAACTGCTCTATAAAACTTGCCGCTTACCAAATTTTTGGCAAACGCTCATAACGGCGGGCGGCGCGCATGTGATGAAAATGGTGCGCCAAACTAAGTCTAAGGTAACAACTGCTAAACTAAGCCAGTAGTAGCCTAACTGTTACAACGGCATAGTGAGTTCGCTCGACGGCGAAAACGACTTCTACCGGATTTATTCCCGTGATTTTAACGTAGAATCGACTAAAATAGTTTTCTGTCCGTAGGAAAAAATAAGTGTAAAATATCCGTAGAAAATGGATTTTACCGTAGATTGGGCATCCCTGAACTTCCCAACCCAACACCAACCAGCAATGCAAAGGCAGTATGCCATTTAGTTTACTGCATCCTGTTATGTATATACATCACCTCTCTTTTTATAGCGAATGGCAGCAACCCACACTCTGGTAACAAAGCATAAAAAGACAATAAACAACATTTTCATGGTAAGAAAACGCTTGTCAACTAGCGTTCCCGCATCGCCGTCTTCGTTTCGCATGCCAATTGTGTACTTGTGCGATGTACTCCGCTATAACTTTTCAGAATCAGAATCATTTATTTGACCATACGATCATATCAAATACTATATATATATATATATATATATATATATATATATATATATATATATATATATATATATATATATATATATATATATATATATATATATATATATATATATATATATATATATATATATATATATATATATATATATATATATATATAGCGTTGTTATTTTAGCGGCATACATCATGCCTTAATAAGAGTCTCCCTGACCATACATTCATTTATATAATTATATATTAATATATATATATATATATATATATATATATATATATATATATATATATATATATATATATATATATATATATATATATATATATATATATATACGTGACACGACCAGCGTTTGTCAAATCAAATGGCATGCGAAAAAAGGATCATCAGTTCAAATCTCGTCCGAAGAGTGACGCGATAACCTACCAATCCAGCGTTGTTATTTTAGCGGCATACATCATGCCTTAATAAGAGTCTCCCTGACCATACATTCATTTATATAATTATATATTAATATATATATATATATATATGTTATTTTAGCGGCATACATCATGCCTTAATAAGAGTCTCCCTGACCATACATTCATTTATATAATTATATATTAATATATATATATATATATATATATATATATATATATATATATATATATATATATATATATATATATATATATATATATATATATATATATATATATATTAATATATAATTATATAAATGAATGTATGGTCAGGGAGACTCTTATTAAGGCATGATGTATGCCGCTAAAATAACAACGCTGGATTGGTAGGTTATCGCGTCACTCTTCGGACGAGATTTGAACTGATGATCCTTTTTTCGCATGCCATTTGATTTGACAAACGCTGGTCGTGTCACGTAATAACAAAGCCTTGTTCAAAACGAACAAATATGTAAAGAACGATCAACTTTAAGAAAATCCGTACCTGGTAACATTTACCGATATTTCCTTGAATTGCTCTTTGAAGTTGGGCTGGAAACAAGTCCGACCAAGACAGCAAGTGGGACAAAATACAAATGATTCGCCGCACTTATATATATATATATATATATATATATATATATATATATATATATATATATATATATATATATATATATATATATATATATATATATATATATATATATATATATATATATATATATATATATATATATATATATATATATATATATATTATCTATCTATATATATTATATTGATCACACATTAGAATAGTAGAGTAGTACTCGACATTACTACCCCTGGATTGCCGCGAGGATGCTGTGCATCAAGTAGTAGTAATTATCGGTACGTTCTCGGCCAGACTATGCACACTTACAGTGTTAGGCCATTAACTGGCCTTTTTGGCACCTATGTCCCTAGCTGTTCCAATATTATTTTTGTCAGGTCTGGCTTTGAACTGAGGAATTGTCTTGGTACCTCCCATTGCTTGGGGAAGTCCATTCCATTGATCAATCACCCAAAGCGAGAAGAAACTCCACCTAATTAATATGGAGCTTAGCTCTCTGCTTGGAGATCTTCTTAGAGCGGTACATCCAAGCTGACTGTCCTCTTGAAAGAAAGCCCCAGCCTCAATGTTGTCCCATCCATTTAGTATCATGCAAGTTTCTAATTCAGTCACCTCTTTGTTGTCCGAATTACATGTGTCTTAGTTTATCTTCATAATTATGTAAGCATGACTATGTTAGTTACTAGCTTAGTGGCTCTGCGTTGGACCTTTTTTAGGTCGTTAATGTATTTCGCTAGATATGGACTCCATGTCTGCGCACAGTCTGCCATATGTTCTGTAGAATGTTCATTTTCTGTTAAAACGTCATAGTTTTTTTTCTAGATGGCTTTCTTTTGTTTGGATCTCAAATATATATACAACTCCTTTGTTTAGTTTTTGCGTTGGTCTCGTTGTTCTGCTTGATGTAGGCTTTGTAATCCTACCACGATTTCATTGCTCATTCCATTTCAACTCTGGGAAGTAATCGCCCAATCAGTAGGATGCCATGAAACACATCCCGTGAATGTATTTCACAACATTCACTATTTTGTCTTTGTTCTCCTCGCTTGACTTCTGGGTCCTGTATACAATTCTCGCCAGCAAATTGTCCTTTTCATTCAGCTTGACACATTAAGTCATCTGTCATTACGGCAATCATCTCTTGACATAGGATAGCTGGCAGATCCTCGTGTATGTATATCAGTACCATGCCCAATACTCTCAACATCATGCCCAATACTCTCATTTATATCACTCCTGAACATGTTGGAGCAGACAAATGATTTCCACTATCACATTGTGTCGGTGATTCTTGTATCTCCGGATTGATTCAATCAACTCGTGCTTGAAACTCGTGAAACTTGTTTTTTTATACTATGTGCATTAACTTGATAATAGTTAAACATATAATATTGTTCCTGGGTGCAAAATGCTCAGATTGGTGTGTATTATTGGCTTGGGGGGTTCCTGGATGCGGTCCCTCCTCAGCACAATCCTCCCGGGTTTTTTCACGAACGTACGTCTTGTCCCCGGATTCACTATTTCATTCAGATAGCTCAGCGCGGAGAGCACTGTCCCGTTCTTTCTCGGCGCGGAAAGCACTGTCCCGTTCTCTCTCGGCGCGGAGAGCATTGTTCCGTTCTCTCTCGGCGCGGAGAGCATTGTTCCGTTCTCTCTCGGCGCGGAGAGCACTGTACCGTTCTCTCTCGGCGCGGAGAGCACTGTCCCGTTCTCTCTCGGCGCGGAGAGCATTGTTCCGTTCTCTCTCAGCGCGGAGAGCACTGTCCCGTTCTTTCTCGGCGCGGAAAGCACTGTCCCGTTCTCTCTCGGCGCGGAGAGCATTGTTCCGTTCTCTCTCGGCGCGGAGAGCACTGTCCCGTTCTCTCTCGGCGCGGAGAGCATTGTTCCGTTCTCTCTCGGCGCGGAGAGCACTGTCCCGTTCTCTCTCGGCGCGGAGAGCACTGTCCCGTTCTCTCTCGGCGCGGAGAGCATTGTTCCGTTCTCTCTCGGCGCGGAGAGCACTGTCCCGTTCTCTCTCGGCGCGGAGAGCACTGTCCCGTTCTCTCTCTTTCTTGTTGCGTCAAAATCGGGCGTGGTGAATATTTGTTTTTGTTTCTGAGATTGGTGCAGTTTCTCAGGACGGCTGACTTCACCTGTTCGTTTTAACCTGCCCTATCAACAGCCTCGGTCTCTCTGCTTTTATACCAAATCTTGCTGCTCGCGTGACATCGACCGCAGCAGCGGATCGAGGGGTCTTTGGGGCCTTAAGACCCCCCAGGCAATATAGACCTACATCGGAATTAGTGTCATTGTAAAGACTGAAGTATTAGCAGCCGGATAATATTAACCCTTCTGTAAGTAGAACGACACATGTGTGGGGATAAGTGGCTTGATTTTGTCATCTACACTTGTTGTTAGCTCAACAATCTTTTCATTTAATGTAACTTCTAATGCACTACAACTGCTTTCTACTTAATTTAGCATCCACATTATCTTGTACCACATCCAACCTATCTTCGACTACTTTCAGTTTTGTTTCAAATATGTTATTTTATCTGTATGACCAGTGTTGATGATATGTTTACCTGTGTAAAGGTAGAAGAACTTAAATAAAATAACTACACAAGTAAAAGTACTTTCTAAAAGACAAAAATAAAAACTGCTGCCTCAACTGACTTAGCTTAATATCGCTAATCCGGTTCATTAATGTCCAGATATGTAGTGTGTGAATAGTTTGTGCAATATCCGCAGTCGATTTAATTTTTTTAAATGCCTATTTTTTTCAAATCATCAAAAGAATTGACTTTAGTCGTTAGATCTGGTAATTCATATAAGAATCTAAATATAGTGGATATCCAAAATGGTTAAACACTATATGTGGGTCAATGTTGATCATGGGCGTGACCTCCGTCTTCTCGTCGATCACATGACAAAGTTTAAAAAAATTCACCAAGGAACAAAATTGTGATTTTTCAGCATTTCGATTTTAATTGTAATAGTTTGTCTTTCATAAAAATTTAATTGTAATAGTTTGTCTTTCATAAAAAAAAACTACATACAAAAGTTGCACAAACGAGCTAGCATGTTGTAGTGGATACTAGGTAGGTTTGTTTTTTTCGCAAAATTAATTTGAAATGAGACCGAATTGATTAAGCAAAAATGTGTATATAATATATCTCCTACTCATAATATAAGTAGGGTAATGTTATTATTATCCTAGGGAATCTGCAATTTTAACAATCACGTTTAAGAAGCTCCACGGACATTTCAAGGATTTCATAGCACTTTGTTTTGCCTTTACCATATCTGCCCCGAAAATGAACAGCAACCACTTTGTACACAGCCATTCACGTAAACGAAACTACTGGGGCAAATTTCAAGGGCACATAATTTCGTTTTACACCCGGCTTCTTTAGCGGGAACGTTTTGTAAAACACGATAGACGTGCATTAAACTCGTATCGTTGAAGTACAATATTTTATTTGCGATAAATATAAATACATGAAACGTTCGGTTCGGAAAACTGGTACACGATATTGATGTCAGGTTGCATTTGAGACAATGTGGTTTTTAAATTGGACAATTGTATTATCGCTCATATTTTGTGCGATTTCCTCCATATCTATGACCATGTCTATGGTTCTGCCAGTTCACGAAGCATTTGAAGAGGCAGTACGACTTAAGAAAGGTTTGTTGTCTTTTATTGAAATGGAAATCATCGCATAATTGTGCAATTATTTTTATCTTACTAATTTGCAAGGCCTTTGCAAACACCAAATAGACAAGATTCAAGAATGTCGAGATGTGTTCCAGGAACTTCCAGGCTCACAGTGGCACAGAGAGTGCAGTGGCGGGGAAAATTGTGTGTGTGTGACGTTTCGACCTATAACGGGTTTAGTCCATGGACCAAACCAACCATATTCGCAACCGTGAACTGTTTTTGCTCACATAGCTAGGCTGAATCAACTGGTGTTGGGTGTGACTTTCGGCCCATAACAGGTTCGATCCATGGGCCAAACCAACCAGTGCATGTCGTGACTGGAGAACCATGAAGTGTTTTTGCTCATATGGGCCGAACCATCCGTGTATGCAACCAGTGCTAGCGGGCTCCTTGGGTGTGGGTGAAAATGACACAAACACATTCTGGAACATCCTGTTGGATGGCATGGTTTGCTCTTGCGTTTTAATGCATTCACCGATCTTCCTCTAAGTTTACGGCAGGTCAGGGGCACATGGTGCACCAACACAACACCAGATAGATTGAAAAATGCCAGAATTTCTTTCTGACATTCATTAACAATAAATAATTTGTCAACACTACAAATAGAATAATGATACACATACATTTTGTGGGTAAGCCAATATATATATATCACATCATACAATATATATATAAACATACATATATATATATATATATATATATATATATATAATTATACATAAGCATAGATGTGTGTGTATATATATATATACACACACATAATATACATATATGGGTATTTGTCTACAAAAGTGTCAAATTGGCAAAATTTCCGTTTTCGGCCCATATCTCAGTAATTTGTGTAGGTATAAATGCACATATTTTTCCTATGCGTACGTAAATATCATTTGCATGACGGTCATATCAGATTATATGTATAGTAGAATACTTTTTTCATGAGCGTCTAGATACACCCCAAAATTGTGAAAATTTCTCGCCTTGTTATGGTCTATCAAACACCAGCCATGCTTCCTGGATCTCTGATATCTAGTAGGTGCAACATTACTGCTGTTTTGCTATGTATACATATATCTACAGGTCATGGTGTAGTACTATTGTGATTGCTTCGTTAGATAATTTGTTACAGCACTAAACATGCCCTCTCCAATTTAAAATTATTTATACGACTCCGTTTTTTGCTGTGCTAATGCTGCCACCATTTGGATTTATAAAAAAAATTACATTGTATATGTAATGTCCGCATCTATGCGTCAAGACATGTTTAAATAGTTTTATCATAAAAATTCTGCACATCGTCTGCTTTGTGAGGACAAATGTAGGATTTCTCGACTCCGTTTAACACGACTCCATTTGTACAGTGTGGAAACAGAGTCGTATGATGTTAAACTGAGTTGTACCCTATGCATCATCAACTAGATATAAGACAGGTCGTGGAATATGCATATTGCTATTACAATATAGGTCTACACGTTTGTAATTATATTGTCCAGACTCACTACTAAGTCTAAGACTAAGCTGATCAAGTATTGAAGGATATGCACATATGGCAATGCGGGGCATTGCTCGTTAGGTGAGCATGACCAAGATATGATTTGGTGGTGGTAATGGCATATAGTGACAGAAACATATAACACTAAAACTGTACAAAAGATGCTGAAATCGAAGGTACACGGCAACGTCAAGAAGTTGAAAGAAGATTATATAGTATAGTATCGAGAAAATATTGTGTCACTTGTTCAACATCACACATAAGTACCAGATCACATCCAAGTACAGACAGACACTAGGCGAACATGAGGCATGGTTGCACATCAACTACGCTGAGAATTGGTGTTGCAAAGAACTGGCTGAGGTACAGGCCACTTTGGAGGAAGCCACAGTCAGATAACTCTCCACACAGGGATCGCCTACATTGGAGCATCAGAGAACTCAAAGCATGCAATGTCGTTCTGTAGTCTATCGGACTCGATGGAGCATGACCCGAATGCCATCTGGGGACACTTGAAGCCATTTCTACTGGAGCTTAAACGCACGTATCGCCAACTGACCATTCTGCATTTCATGAGTGACGGGCCGGTTACACAATATAGGGGGCTGCAACATGCATCTTTTGGCAAACGTGCCATTCGACATGGGTTTTCATGAGGTGTACTGGAACTTCAGTGACGCAGGCCACGGCAAGGGACCCGGAGATGACGTAGGTGCTGCTATAAAGCGATTAGCAGATAACATGGTTCTTTCTGGCTAGTTTATACCAGATGCTGGCACAAGCTGGAGGAGGACTGGTGGGAGCTCCTGCCCATCATCTCGGTTCAACGAAAGTTTCTCCTTATGGATGTTAATTGCCTCCTTTATTTCCTCCTGTGTCAGTTCTCATGTTCTAGAATTTTAACGTCCTTCATAGAATTTATAGCTGATAGGGATTGGCGATAAGATAGATGTTCTTTGATTCTTGTGCCAAGTGTTCTGGCTGTTTCTCCTATATATTGTTGGTCACATTCTGGGCATTGTATGTCTGACTATGTCATATACCACTCCATAATTTGCTGCCTTTGCTGTTCTGTCTTTTGGATGTACCAACAGTGACCTCAGGGTGTTGATAGGTTTGTGGTAAACTGGGATGTCATAGGACAAATCCTTGCTACTTGTTCTGATAGTTTACTAATGTAGGGCAGACCTATGGCGTATTATCTTCTGCTGGTTTCTGCCTTTTTTATCGAATCAAGCCATGGACTGAAGTGACTAGGCCGAATTCAGTAGTGACTAGGCTGAACCATCCTTTGTCATGGGCCGAACCCGTCATGGGCCAAAGAATCCGGGACCCAAATCAACAGCGCATGCAACCGGTGCCAGTGGGCTCTGTGGATTGAAACTACTGATAGTCACGAGAGGGGCTATTTATTGATGTAGTTAATGGCTAAATGACAAAATAAAAGCAAGCATTGTCATTCAGTCATTGTTATATTGAACATTATTGTACATAAAATGTAAAATTCTGTGATTGTGCGTCAAATGATCAGATTGGTAATTCTGCAAATTCCGTCCATTTTCCACTATCACAGAAAATCATTGGCCCTATATTATCTCTTGCCCGTCCGTACCAGATATCTGTCAGTTTTATTTTTGAACATTCATACTGCTTGCGTTAACACAGTGACAACTAGGAGATAATTTATTGTCCTAATTGGGAATGAGTATTTTCTCATATACTTCCTACACATTTCTTTTATTAGTAACACTACTTTGTGTCGTCTAGTTCTACTAAATCAGAAAATATTTACTACTTAAATTTGTCATAACCATTCAATATTAAATAAAACTTATATTTGGTCTCCTGTTAAATTTCCAGGCCATATGACTACTGTTGCACTACGTATCTCAGCTTTGTTTTTTGATTTGCAGTAAGCGTGTCCTCATTGAGCACAGCACACATGAAACCAACTTCTCAAAAAACCCAGACAATCTTGGACATTTACTGCCATGAGAAGGAGCAGAAACAACGGATATCTCGTATCTGGAGGAGTATCACTGTAAGATCTTAGAGCACATGGAAGTAATAATCACTTGTGTGTTAACTCATGCCACAGGCTGGCGTGAGTGTCAATTTGTTTTATGTCTGTTTCTTTGGGCAGCATGTAGCACGCTGTCAATAGCTTGGACCAGTTCAACATTGACGTCATAATGTCAGCACTGAGTTAAGATCGAGATAAGTTTTTAATTGACCTGCTAATAAGACTTATGCCACAAGATTTGTGAGAAAGCAGGCGCCATGGACAGCTGGCTGCCTCTCATGGTGTAAACATAGCCCTCCCAATTTTGCTAAGCATCATACTGATAATAGCCCAGTGGCACTATTTCGCTGTTCGTTCACTAGGTAACAAATGCACATTACAAAGAAAATTACTGATACTATGTTATGAAATACACTTGCATTAGTTTAATTTAATTTAAGTTGCATTTATGTTTCTTTGTAAATGTAGAACAACAACGTGCCTAACTTTGGCCTTCGAACCGCCATGATAACATTGATTCTCAGGACCACAGCAAAACTTGAAAAACATGGAATACCACCCAAAACGGCATTACCACAAACACTGCTTTAAAGATTATAATTTATTTTAAATAAAATAGGTGTTACATATCTGGGTTACTATTTTAATTTTTCGACTAACCGACCCATTTTTAGGTTAAAGAAAATCTGTAAACCAACAAATAAAAAATAAAAGGCCTTGGTGACATAAAAGTGCATTTTTTTTATTTAAATAGTAAATTATTTGGCTGCTTTGCAGTTTACAAATTGATATATTTATTTTAGGATGAAATGTGCTGTGTTTCAGTTGCGACTGCACATTAATGACAGCCAGTATGTTCTGTACCGTGGGCCGAACGCGTCGGCCGTGTGGCGTCAGTGGGAGGAGGCGAGTCAGAGCTGGCTCAATTTGATGCCGTGGAAGACGAACACTGTATCCTTGGCTCTCTTCAATGACACTTGCATCGGGGTGGACACTCGTGCCAAGTACCGCATACAGTTGGTCATCAAACGTTAGTGTTCTTCCACTGACTTTATGACCAGACTTGGTGTCAATTACATTATATCAACTCCAATTACACAACATTTAAACAATTTTAACCTCAAAAGTACCAATTGTAATTATCAGTTCCATGTTGAGATAAACGTATCTGAACAGAGCAAACATAGACATGCTCAACACCTAAAAATTATATTTCAAGTGAATTTGATCAATCCTGAGCCTAAATCCTAAATATATCCTTAGCATGGCCATGTGTGATATTTAAAAAAACAGTTTCTGGAATCTAGACCAACATCCCCTTTCTATCTCAAAAAAAACAATCCTAGGAAGTTACCTCTTAAATGACATGAACTGTCTCAAAGAAAAAACATTTTCTGGAAAGTGATTAGTCTGCAGACTGACTCACAATGCTGAGACTCGTGTTGTGCATGCATCAAGTGGGATACGTTGTCAGTCCATTTACAACTGATTGTCATTGCAGAAATTGCAAAATCCAGTCACTTGATCTGGTAGACTTGTGAGCAAGTAAAATGTTGGGTCAACAATACTGTATTCCACCTAATAACTGTACATAAAAATTGGGCCATGGAAAATTTTCAGTTAAGAACAACTGAAAAGTGTTGCCAACTGTTAACACCAGATGGCGATACTTTTCAGTTCCATACTAGTAAAAAATTACAATAATTATGGATCCTGGTGATTAAAAAAAGGGTGTACCCTAATTAGGGTGTGTATACTTAATAGGTTGAATATGGTATTATTTATTTCCTGAATATGCGCAACATGTGCATGCACACTGTTTCTAGCAGGATCTATTTACCTGCCCTGTCTCATCTCCTGTAACCTCATATTTATAAAGTATTCCAAGAACCATACTCATTGTTATTCTAAATTTGTTATTGATAATACTGTATACACGACATATCGACTGTAGTGCATGCTCTTGACAAAACATTCAAGTTATTTCCTTGCTGTCTTGCAGCTGTTGATCCTCAGATTCTCGCCTGTTTCATCGCTGGCATTGTCCTGTTCTTTACCGCCGAACGCCTCAGCAGGTTTGTCTAATGATTTTTTAGATGGAAGCCAGTAAGCTGAAGCTTTAACCCAGATAAAACATATCCTTTTATTTTATTTTCCGGTTTAACTGCTTGGCAGTGATACATCCCCATCAGATGCTGTTCGTAATCTAGGTGTTATCTTTGACAGTGACTCCAACTTTCTCCAGCATATTTCTCAAGTATGCAAATCCTGTTTCTATCATACGTGATCTCCATCGAATTCAATGTTACATATCTTTATTGCTAAAACAATATCAATTGCACTAATTAGTAACTACCTTGACTATTGCAACTTGCAAGTCACTACTTAGCAGCATTGCTAAAAGAGACTTAACTAAACTTCAATGCGTACAACATTGTCTGGCATGTGTGGTACTCAGGGTGCCTCATTTTTCACCATCACTACCACTACTTATACAGTTACGCTTGCTTCCTGTTACTTATCGAATCACATTTAAACTTTCCACTCTTGCATATCGTGCTCTATCTACACAACAAATATTTCTAGGCAGCTCAAATCATCCATTTCACAAAAACTTATTGTTCCTAAAACTAAACTTGGGCAAACATGCTTTCTCTGTTGCTGCGCCTAGTGTCTGGAATGAACTCAACACTTTCAAAACATCTGAAACTCTAGCTACCTTCCGAAAAAAACTCAAGACATTTATTCTAAATTGCATTTCCATCTTAAATATTTGGTGGTCCTTCATTCTGATAATGACTTTTGCATGTCCCTATTCAAGATTATGCTTAATGATTCTGTTTTGTTGCGCCTCTGAGCTCAGGTTCCTGAGGATATAGGCACCATAGAAGTGATTTATTATATGACTTAAAGTGGTCATGTTCTAAGTTCTAACTACATTTTCTGAACCATTGAGAACAAATGTATGCATAATACAAGTGTAACACTTGTAATAGTTCCCTCCTCAATCTATTTTGCTTATCATGAATTAGGTTAATTGATGTTCAGATATGTAGTGTGCATATAGCTTACGTAATAAATGCAGTTGGTTTGATAGGAGTGCCTACATTTGTTAAAATAATTTAAAGAATTTACTGCAAGAGTTGGCTTGTTTTGGTGCTTAGGGACAGTTCACAATTGTCGATATTTATCTATTCGTGCAAAGCACACTAATTCTCACCCCTCACTCACTCAATCATCTTTATGCCAGGTGATACATAAGGCTTTAACAAGAGAGCGCCACTACTGTCAGTCTGCAGCCCATTTGGTGATGGTGTCCCATGTCAGGCCACATTCTGTCATCTCCGTTTCCACTGTTCATCTCCATGTTTCTTTCGGGCGACCACGCCTCCTACCATCTGCTGTCCAGTGTAAGGCTGCCTCGGGCCTGGTGACATTCGGCACACATGCCCAAGCCACATCCATCTTCGCCTCTTGATCTGTGTGGCCACGGATTTTGTGTCTATATTGCGGAGTAGCTCTTCATTGATGATGAAGTTGGGCCAAAATACCCCTATGATCTTCTGTAGATACCTGTTTTGGAAGGTCTCGAGCTTGTGGATGATCAGGGCTACTCCCTGTCGGTGCTGGTTGTCATTTCTGCTTTACCAAAGTATGGTGTCTCCTGTCGCCAATTGTTGTTTTCCAGCTCCTAGAAGGCTGATTTTGTATTGGTGCATTTCCTGGAGAATCTGCACCAGTCTTCTTATTTTATACAGTGTTCTCACATTCCAGCATCCAATGTTGGTAATAGTTTTGGGCATCAGGAGACCCGCCTTCGGGGTTAAGACTTCCTTGTGGGTTTGGTCCCCATCCTTCATAAATCCAGTTGCCTGTTCTCTCCTGTTGTCTCCTACCACCTGGTGCAGTTTTCTCTCGTTTCAGTTTCCATAGCTAGGCTGTTTTTTTTCTCACCCCTCCCTGAATTCGTACTTTAAAATGTTGATAATTTTCCAAATTGAAAAGAATATCGACGTAACAGTGTTATGTAACAGTGTTATGATCAAGTCAGTGCGTGTGCAATACATACAATAATAAACTTCAGAATATGTTTACAAACATTTATCTCCAATGGCATTTCCGAAAATCTAAGTAGACAACATCCACTGGTGACCTGTCATCTACTCACTATTTATAATCAACCAGTTACTCGATTTAAGACAACAGTAGTTCCATAACAGTTCACTGCGTGGTGCTGCATGACACAGCGATGGTCATATTCCGCATACAACTGACATTTAAAAAATTAGTATGCGTGCCTTGATCTCCTCCCAGCTTTAGCGTGCTTTGTATGAATACATAAATGTTAACAACTGTGACCAGCCACACCTATCATATGTATCCATGCACGCGTGTGAACACCTGTGTGTTTATAGACTGATTAATGATTTTGTTGCTTCATTGCTTCAGGAATGTCATGTTTTACTACGGCACGGGAGTCAGCGTAGGTCTGCTGGCATCTCTACTGATAATCGTCTTTGTTCTCAGCAGATTCATTCCAAAGGTGAGTTCACTGAGTTGGTATGACAGGTCATCCGGTTTAGCATTGTTACCGTAGTGTAGAGATGTCAAGTACACATTTTATTAGTTCAGTTTATCCTTAGGGGCCGTTCGCTATTGTCAGCATTTACTTTTATCCTTAGGGGCCGTTCGCTATTGTCAGCATTTACTTTTATCCTTAGGGGCCGTTCGCTATTGTCAGCATTTACTTTTATCCTTAGGGGCTGTTCGCTATTGTCAGCATATACTTATTAGTACAAAGTGTACCATTGGGTGGTTTTCAATGTGAAATCTTACCACTGTTGCATCATGCAGCGCCATTTGCTGAACTGTTATAGAACTACTGTTGTTTTAAATCATGTAACTGATACAGTTTGATATCTTGGAAATTCATAACTTCATGGAAAGCAGTTTTCAATATGACACCATGGAGTTGTTAAAAAACACGAAGTTTTAACATAATTATTGGAGATAAATGTTCGTTAACATTTTCTGGTGGTTATTACTGCATGTCCTACACTATATACATGCACTGTATCATGACATTGTTACATCAATATATTTTTTAATGTGGAAAATTATCAACATTTTAAAGTACCAATTCAGGGAGGGGGTATGTGAATTAGGATGCTTTGTAGTTTGTTTAAATAAGTAAATGTCGACACTTGTAAATAACCCCTTCCATCGTACAGTTAATTTCATAATATAATCTGACCTTGTATGGCACTTTCAGTGCACGAGGCTGTCTTCATGAATGTGTAATGCACAATGCATGTGGTTTGTTCAAGATTAGTACTTGACAGAATAAAGACATTGAAACTAACTAGATTAATGTCATCAAAGTATTACAGGTAGTAATAATTTCAGTACACTGGAATCATTAATAGTAATAATTGTTATAACATAGTTATAAATTATCAGCCAGTCTGCCACTATGCAAAGGTGTGTTGTTAAATCTTAAAACACATTATGTCTTATGCACCTCACAAGTACATTTACACTGAAAAGACCCTCCTCAATTAAATTTGTTTGCTAGTCTCATTTCAAATTCATATTGTGAAATATCAAACCTAATTAGTATCCACTGCAACATGCTAGCTCATTTGTGCAATTTTGTTGTTTATTTTTTGTGACATCATCTGACAAATTATCAAAAATTACATAATATTTGGTCAAACATTAAGTGAAGTGAAAATGGAAATGCTGAAAACTCATGGCTTTCACCCTTAGTGAAATTTTTTAACTTTATCATGTGATTGATGAGAAGAAGAAAGTCAAGCCCATGGTCAGCACTGACCCGCAAAGTCTGCCATTTTGGATATCCAGTATTTTGAGCTCTACCAGATCTAATTACTAAAGTCAGTTCTTTCTATGATATGAAAAAATACGCATTTTTTATTAAATTGACTGGATGTTACTTAATCTATTCACACACTACATATTTGCACATCAACGAACCGGATTCGTGATAGGCTCAATCAGTTGAAGTTGGAGTTTGAAACCAACTAATAGGATTACTATTCTCTGGCTTTAGATTAGCATCCATAGTTTCCAAATACAGGCAGCCATATTGCTTCCTGTTCCAACTGGATGAAGACAACCGTCTTCCCGAAACACCCAGTGTTACGTGAGCAAGTCAACTCAAGCAAGAAGAGTTTGTGGTTTGTAAGCTGTCATCTGTTGAGGAAATGCTTCTATCTGTAAACTGTTGTCTGAAATGTTTGGTAATTCAGTGTGCAAGAAAACTATTTGCATACTAATAATTGTTGATGTTTGTTGCCAGCGTTACGGAGCCTACGTGGTACTCGTCGGTGGCTGGTCCGTGGCTCTATGGGCACTCCAGTACGCATGGGAGAACATCTACTCAATCGTCGAATCGTACTCGTATTACGTCCTCGGCTACTTTGCCACGGCAGGCCTGGTCAGCTTTGGCGTGTGCTACTACAAGGGCCCAGTCACTGACCCTCGGAGCCTCTCTCTCATCAAGTGGACACTCCAACTATGTGCACTCGCTCTTGTCTACTTCGGCACGCAGCTCACTGTCGTCTCTGTGGCAACCATCATCCTCATAGTGACCATCAGTAACTTTCCTTCGAACTGTTTCCAGTCACTTCACATCTACTGGTGAGTCATGGTGTTTGTAACACTTGTATAAAATAGCAGTGCTGTTTACCACGCTCCTTGCAAAATACTGCTCTCAGTCAAGTGATTTGGCCCAGGGTTCAAAATAGGTTTAATTGTCAGTGGCAGTGCTGTTCTAATTATTATAGCGTCTGAGAATGGGCTCACTGACTTGTTGTTAGCTGTAGACAGGTGTACAATAATATCTGTGAATAACTGTATACAATAATAACTGAATAACTGTACACAATAATAGCTATATGAATAACTATAATAAAATAATATATATGTTAATAACTGTACACAATAACTATAATATATATCTATGTGAATAACTATACAATAACATCTATCTGAATACAATATCAATAATAACTGTGAAGAACTATACAATAACATTTAAGTGAATAGCTATATACAATAGTAACTATGTGTATGACTGCCCAACTAGGCGACGGCGATTCCCTCCCAAGCTGTGTCATCTCACTGAAGATGAGTACATCATGCAGGGATGTGCAGAGACACGCCGGGCCTTGTCAGAGCTCAAGGAGTACTGTCACAGTCCTGAGTGTGACACCTGGCGCACAGTCAGCAGGCTCAAGAGTCCTCACAGGTGAGTACTGTCACAGTCCTGAGTGTGATATATGGCGCACAGTCAGCAGGCTCAAGAGTCCTCACAGGTGAGTACTGTCACAGTCCTGAGTGTGATGTCTGGTGCACAGTCAGCAGACTCAAGAGTCCTCACAGGTGAGTACTGTCACAGTCCTGTAGTGTGACGTCTGGCGCACAGTCACTAGACTCAAGAGTCCTCACAGGTTAATTCTGTGTTACAGTCCTGAGTGTGACATCAGGTGCACAGTCAGTAGACTCAAGAGTCCTCACAGGTTAATTCTGTGTTACAGTCCTGAGTGTGACGTCAGGCGCACAGTCAGCAGACTCACGAGTCCTCACAGGTGAGTACTGTCACAGGTGAGGACTGTTCAAGTCACGCTATAACTCTAAAAATGTGTGGATTCTGACTTAGTTGTGCATGGAAGGAAGCCAAGCCAAGCCAAGTTGGAAAATCTTGATGTTACGTGTATTTTAATAATGAACGATGATTTGGTAATTTTATAATGATGACGTTACTAGTCCAGATATTAAAAACGAGGTACCAAGTGTTCATGCCCACCGGTAAACATCCACTTTCTAGTATATGACCATTTTGAAAAACCAAAATGGCACTAGAATTTCAATGTAAATGTACTTGTGAGGTGCATAAGACATAATGTGTTTTAAGATTTAACAACGCACCTTTGCATAGTGGCAGACTGGCTGATATAATTATGTTATAACAATTAATAAACACCTAGTGGTTATCTAAACACCTTAGTTGTACCATAAGACAGGGATACTCGAGTCATCCGGGTAACTCGAGACAAAAATGGCGGTTGTACTTGTTAATGGCTGGTATATATTGCTCCTCAATGTTCATTAAAAATCTGCCTTTGCTGTTCGTTCCTGTTTGTGTCAACTACGTTTGTAACATTCTATTTCTAGTCAATTGTAGAGGTCACTGGTTATAAAAATACGACAGTTTGAACTGCATGAACTTTGCCCTATTTGAAAAACAAAGTGAAATATACGTTTGTCTTGTGTAGTAGCATGAGCCATTAGGCAATGCATGCTGTTCAGAACCTTGGCTACATGAAGTAGGAAATAGATATGCAAAGATTTTTCAGCTTCCACTATTGTTACCCGATGCATAGAAGCCAGACATATAGATGAGAGGAACAGTTAGCAGCATTTTTAGCTGTAAAATACTTCACTTACAACACGTAGGGCTGCCGCTTTATATTTCAGTGGAAACTAGAGACGGATAGCAGCTGTTTGGTGGACCCATCCAAGAGAAGGCGACACCATCTGTCAATGCAGCAGACATTATTTCAAATGAGACACCCCCTCTGTGATGTAGGTTTGCTGAGTGGGTCGAAGGCAGTTCACCGCACGTCTCCGATGATGAAATTCGAAAGCACGATCGCAACGCACAACCACCACTACCACAAGACTTCACGGACGACGAATCAGACGACGACTTCTCATGGACATGAATACCCAACATCCAACACCTGCGTTGCTCAACAAACCTCTGTGGGCCTCCACAAACAATCTGCGAATGTGTCGTGTGGTGATTTAGACATAATACTTGAGAACAGTAGCAACAAAATACTGCTCGTTTTTAATTTATATTTACGTAAATTTACCTGTTGTATGTTATTTAGCCCTTCAATTCGTGTATTATGGCAGTATGATGGCAGTGCGGTGTTATTGCCAACAGGTGCCAAGATGTACACCTCATGTCTTTCCCCGTTTTATATTATTACCTTTTGTCAACTCCAGCAAGTTAGATTACAACATACCGAGTTCTATTAAATCAAATTCAATAATCTCCCTTTATTGGAACTTGCGACTCAACAGGTTTCCTTGTAGGGGAAATAACCACTTGTACCTAACACAGCAACACTTGTGCATCATTGGAATTAAACTGTTGTAGACTGGGCCGACTTAAGCCTGACTGGCCCAGCTGTGGTGTAGACATAGACACCGTTGTAATTACAGTCCAGACATAGGTCCTCATTATTAATGCTCAAACACAGTCGGGTAATGAAAATAGTGATCATTTATTCATCTTCATACATCACGTTGTGTTAATCATCCACATTATACACCAGTGCACAGCTACAAATAGAACTTGTCATCTAGATACATTATTCAGGTTTGTAATTTGTGATCATACAAGGAGAAAGGGTTTGTTTGTACGAGAGCCATGAACAAACTGGGAGAATTACATAGACAATGGCACAAATTGCAAAACAAAACTTGTAATTGTACTTAGCCATACAGTCTCGTGTGGTAGATTCTTCAAGTATCTAAATGTTGTGATCAACTACACATTATGAATACTTTACAGGGTTTGGAAATATGAATACTTTACAGTATCTGTATTAAAAAATACATGATTAGTATTAACAAAAGTATTTGTAAATATTTTTACTTCCGATACCTTTTGTCAAATTAAAAATAAATCATGTTTTTAATGCGAGTGCATGGAACTTTATTTCCTTGTGTGCAGCTTCGTTTGCAGCTTCTAGTATTGTACACACGTTTTCTTGTGTTATCTTTCAATGTATAACTATATATATATATATACAGGGCCTGTATATATAATGCTCTTTTGGTTGTATTTCAAGTCTACAAAATAAATAAGTTGACTACAAAACTGATGGCTGCTGAAACTAAATCAGTGTCACACTATGGCGGGCTAAGAATAAGGCTGGAGTTGAACACTGGGTTCAGGACAGCCCCAAGTGGGCATTGATGGCGTCGACAAGGTTGGCTTTCTTCGTGCCACTACTGTCGATGTTTGCCTTCTTGCAGTATTCTTTCAGTACAGGGACGGTCAACTTGCTCAACTGTCAAACACGATCAAATGATAAGGTGTTAGTGAGGTGTAGAAACGTGATCAAATGATAAGGTGATAGTGAGGTATAGAAACGTGATCAAATGATAAGGCGTTAGTAAGGTGTAGAAACGCGATCAAATGATAAGGTGATAGTGAGGTATAGAAACGTGATCAAATGATAAGGCGTTAGTGAGGTGTAGAAACACAATCAAATGATATGGCGTTAGTGAGGTGTAGAAACGTGATCAAATGATAAGGTGATAGTGAGGTATAGAAACGTGATCAAATGGTAAGGTGCTAGTGAGGTATAGAAACGCGATCAAGTGATCAGGTGCTAGTGAGGTATGGAAACATGATCAAATGATAAGGTGATAGCAAGGTATAGAAACGCAATCAAATGATAAGATGATAGTGAGGTATAGAAATGCAATCAAGTGATAGTGAGGTGTAGAAACGCAATCAAGTGAAAAAGTGTTAATGACGCATATAGCATTGACTATATCCGTTATTGTTTAACATCTTGACCACCCAAATGTGTTTTAATGAACCATTTTTTTAAAATGTTTATTAGGGTCCGGAATTCACGGGATCACGTGATGGGCATTTCACACCTGTAAAATTATGTTCCCACTGCTCACAATGTTAACATGATGTCCCCCCCCCCGAAATATTCAAATTAAACAGATAACGGTTAAATTATTAAAATTGTGGTTCTACTAATTAAAAATTTATTTGGAGTGGCTATGTTAGAATAGACAGTTTGTAACATGACATTACAATAAAAACAGACAGACAATACTTTAATTAATGTACGGACAGGACATTTGGTACAGATTGTAACAGAAATGCATGAAACTGTAATTTATTGATACACCATCTTCAAACACATGATAACCATATTTCAATGGTGACTTTGATAATGAGTAATTATAACTGTATAAGCATGGAAAGTGGCATGTCCAGTTTCAGGTTTACATGTGCAAGAAACATGTGACATCAGTACAGGGGTGTGTATATACATTGTACATCGTACTGACCTTCCCGGCTTTGGCCTCTTGCTGGACGTCGACGTCCACTGTCTCGGCCTACAGCACAAACACATCACATGTAACGTTAGATCTACATTTCTTAGTGTTAAACAGATACAAAGTGATACAATGTGTTAGCATTAATGGCAGTTTTAGAACATGCTCATGTTCAAACTGGCATCCCACAGGGCTCCATTTTGGGGCCAGATAATAATGATATTGTATGTACGACTAGAGACAAATTAGTCGCTTAGTGTTTGGTTCCGACATAACCAACTAACTCTGAATCTGAATAAAATTTGCTATACAATATTTGGTAGACAGCTGGATCACGCCATCATGCCATTATTGCTGCATGGCAAACAAATTGAACTGGTTCATTCAGCTAAATATCTGGGTATTTATTTGGACTGTAAATTATCATGGTCTGAACACATTAAGGAACTTTGTATAAAGGTGTCTAAGCTATCCAGTGTATTTCATCATATTACCTCGTTCATATACGCTGATATGGTAAAGCAATTATATTATACCTATGTATTTCCCCATATTAATTATGGGATTGAATTATACGGGTCAGCGTGTAAGACCAACATAGCTTTAAAACACAAGTTGTCCAAAATCTATTAAAATATTAGCAAAGCATAACCGTTGTGATCATGCCACTGCCTTGCACCGGGAACTTAATATTCTAAAATTCATTAATTATTTACTCTTAATGTCCTAATATTTGTGTATAAACAGCGGAAGAATCAACTTCCTGGTCAATTCCACCAATTTTACAAACTTAGTAGTGACATCATGACAAGAAATTCAAGACAGGAGGCAAATTTATATATACCAAGATCTAAAAATCAAATTGGAGAACTTGAAATTAATAGGGGCACAACTATGATTTAAAATCAATGCGCAATAGTCAGCCTTTCAATTATGCACCTTCAAGTGGAAATGTTGGCTCCGTTAGGCTCTGTTACGTTCGGCTCCGTTATATTCGACCCCATTATGCAATGCTACGATTTCATTCCATTAATGTAGCATGGTATAATGTAATTATGATGTATATATCTTTTCCTTTTGAAAGGTAGGCATGCTGAGTGCATGAAGATTATTCAGTTAAATGTGTGATATAATGCAAAAGTAAATAACTTTATGTCCAAGAACTGGCTAAAATAAAAATACCATTTTGTGCATTACTGCATGAGCTAGGTTACATACATATCTCATTATATTAATATTTATTCGATATAAACTTATTTCCCTTACAATGCATCACATCTACTGTAAACTATCCCAGTAGTTATACTAGGATATTCACTATAACAATTGCTCCATTCCACCGTCTGAGTGCACACAGGTTTCATCCCCACCCTCCCTTTCTTTGGATGTCCAGCTCTTTAAATGCAGCCATTCATATTACCCGTAAGGAGATACATTTTACAAAATAAAAACAACAGGATACCCGTGAAAATTGCCACTTCATTTTTCGAGTATTCGTCTCCACAAATGCAAGTTTACTGAAGAATGACCCAATTGTTAATATACAACTTTTTGTTCACCATAATTACGCTGTACTGATTTTGATATGGTACAACTAAGAAGTGTGTATTTCATTAATAACTTCAGAAATTTACTTAAATGTTGTTCTTTCAATAAGATCGCATGATGGAGAATTCAATAGACTACTCAATTTTCATTGAAAGGACTAATTGTGTCCCCTCCCCTCCCCTCCCCTCCCCTACCCTACCCTACCCTACCCTCCCCTCCCCTCCCCTCCCCTCCCCTCCAGTTGCGATGCCTATGCAATAAGTATCATTTTGTTCATGTATCAATGTGTATCATACCAGAACTGATGAACAATACTGGACACTATACATAAGACATTGGATAGCCCAGAAGAATCTGATTGAGAATGATTGAGAACCACCTTGCGTTTCACACCAGGCGTGTAGTCCGCTGGGAAGACCAGATCCTTGAACTCCTCTAGCAGCTTCCCGGCTCTCTTCCCCATCTTCTCATCATCTGGCACTGTGGCAACAACACGCTTAGTCAGTGACATTTAAACATGAATTATTAATTTATTGACTACAACCATCAAACAGCAAAATTAATAACCAACTTGTTTAGAACTTAATACAAAGAAACTGTCAAGCAATGACATGACATTTTAAACTTAACATCAAGAAACTGTTAAGCAGTGACATGACTTTCTGAACTTAGTCATGAATATGTCAAGCATGTGACCTCACATGTAACATTCTGGAGGCTCACTGATGTGAGTGGCCAGTATAGAATACACAGAGTCAATGGTATCAATCTACAAAAACCCATATGGGTGTTGCATCAGCTGCTGTTCAAAATTTGCACTGTTAATGGAGTAAGCGCTGTGAGCACATTGTCTAGGTGGATACCCATGCTATACAAGATATGCACACATTACCCATCCTCGCCACCAGGGGCTTCCGACAACATCAGTACCCCTGGCAGACTGACCTGTTGAAATGCTGATTTTTCAGTTGTTGTGTTAACCAATGATACTGCTCGCTCAGATTTACAGGGCTCACATACAGGAACTTAACTTTAATTGGTGATGGACCCATGGTAATAGTAGTAGTAGCTTTATTTTTACGGGTAATGGTGTCCATTTTGTGGGAACGATCTTTGAAGTTTGGGCATGGGCACGTTTAGTTCCAAGAAACACGTCGACCGAGACTGGAAGTGAGACAAAGTACAAATGATTCAGCGTAAATCTGCACATGGCATGGGTCGATCTGCCAGGGGTACTGTAGTACTACTACCACCCCAGCTAGCGAGAATATTAATACATATAGTATAGCTGGGTGTCAAGTGACTTACATGTGTAGTCCTTGACCTCCTCTGGCAGGTCGGTGTCGAGGGCCATTGCCTCCACATTGGCGTAATAACGCTGTAGGGCGGGGTTCTCAAAGTCCTCACTGCTGAAGGTAAACTGCAGCTTCTTAATGATCTCCTTCGCTTTGTCCACCTGCTTCACATTCGCTGTCACCAGAAACACAACAGATCACTAATCTATGAACATATCATTCTGTCATAACTGTTTCACATTTGCTGCTGCAGCAATTTTAAGAGGAGACACGGCAGGTGACATGGCATTTTTTTAAAAATAAAACAAAATGTGTTTTCACCATATTTTGATAGCTTTGTATGTTGACTACCCATACAAAGTTCACTTTTATAACAATTATATACCTCTAAATAGTTTTTATTCATGCATATAATTAAAATAAAGCATATCTCTTTTAAATTTGTTATGGGTGTTTTCTCAAAACTATGTTTTTCACATTTGGAAGAAGGATATCTCTGGGAGTAATTACGCTAGACAAATAAGGTTTTGAATGTTGCATTCACCTTAGGCTTCTCTACACAGCTGACAGAACACATCATCAAATTTAATTTGCCAAAAAGTATCTATTTCGGAAGGAAAAAAAATGTTTAAGTGTTTTTTTAAATGTGTTCCGACAGCTGTGTAATAGAGTGCATACTGAAAATTGTTCTGTAAGAATTATATTGATATCTTTGCTTTATTGAACAAATTGAATTCAATAAAGAATGGCATTGATTCTAAATTTGCCGATATTTGTTCAAAATGGCGGCCTTTTTAACCATGAAAACGGGTTTGGCAGAAAAGTTTCCCATATTTTTTACTCGGTAAGACCCACTCTAGTTTGAGGCAGCACTTTTCAAGTCAGTGACACCAGACAAATGTGTTCAAACAAATACTATTTCAATAATACTTTAAGAAATCTGGTTATTTGTAAATTCTGTTGGAACAAACCACGCAACTGGCCATTGAATCGGGAATCTTCTACACCATGTTACTCTGTATTCTGTCTCTCTAACACATTTCTTTATGTCCTACCACTTGTTTTTATTTCACCAAAGTCAAGTTTCCGGAAATCATCCGCAAATGGCAGAAATATGACATGGAATCCAGGTGGCAGCACTTGTACATTATGTTCATCGAGTTCTTCTGCCTAGAAATGACACCAACCACACATTTTATACAACATTATTATTTATACATTTTACATATCAATATTTCCTTATGTAATTTATTTTTACATTACACACTGCTATTTTGTATATACTTTAGAGTTTTTTTTACACATGTGTAGTTCCTAGACACATTTGTGTATTTTTTTAAATACAACTGTTGTTCTTTAAATGTACATTTCATGCAATATTTTTAGTATTTACATGGTTCAACTGAAGCAATAAAGAAGTCGTATGATCACATATATTGTTTCATTACAAAGGACACCTTTTAAACTTCACAAGACAAATAATTAGTTTTTTTTAGAGATGAACCATAACTGGATTTTTTTTCTTCTAATAATCATTTATAAGTGTTTCAGATTCCAAAAGTATCTACAATAAACATTTTGCAACAATCAGTATAACAATTTGTGACAGCCAATGACAATGCCCAATTTTTACACAAAACACCAATAGCGTAACCCTTGACTTAATGAGCAATAAAGTCTTTCGAACGAAATTTTAATTATAAAAGTTTAATTAATCATACACAAAATGTCACATGAAATAATGCTGTAATCTCATTATGAATATCACTATTACAGTTCAATCAATCAATACATGACTTGGTTCCCAGAGGAACAGCTTAGTTTTGTTCGGCACAGTATTCATTAAGTTTGGATGTTAGAGTTGAACAGAAGCAGTTAGTTATGTCTGGAATCAGGAAATATGTGCAACAATTACAACCAGATCTTGATGCATAGATCATGCATAATCACACTATAGTCACGATGCGACTTTTCACATAGAAACAACCTCATCATACAGCACACACTTCATTATGTCAGGACTGTATGACGCTGTTGAATAGTCATAACAATAGAAGTCCATTTTGATTTTCACAGTGGTTGGTTGGATAAGAGTCCAATAAACTAACATATCTGTCGGGAAAATCAAAACAGTGAAAGTTCCATCTAACAGACAGATATCCAACCATCCACATGGTGCAGATCAAAACGGACAATTCTTTTGATTCTTGAACAGTGATAAATTTGTTGCTCAGCCTGATAGTTAGATTATTCACTAGTGTTGTATCGTACCTGCGGGAGAAGCGCGACAAATCGAGGCGGCGTGTTCCGACGGGCTATGTAGCGACAGATTGCAATCCTGTCCATCTCCAAGCATTTCATCAGCATAGCAGTGAAGAGTGTGGTGCTGCCGTGCACAGACTACAACCACCAATCAACTGTCATTCTCACTTAGTCAACGTTGGTTGTTTCACAGTGGTGGCAATATGTACCCATTGGCTTCTAGCATCCCTAAATGTAACACCAATAACACTAATATCAATCACTATACTAGCACAAACAGATTAATTGTATATTATGAAACAAAAACGATACGAAGAAGATGACTGCAATACGGGCAAATGCTCTTCTTGTTTCCTATGACGCTGTGTTGGTTGCCATGTCGACCAGAGCTTCCACCACCTGCAGGCGGTGGCAATGTTGGTTGTTCAGTGTGACATGATTGTGACTAAACCAGGTCAGAGAGAATTTGTTCGGCTGATGCTGGTTGCAACTAGAGTGACCATTGGTTGCTAAGTTGAACTTGGCTCAGGTGTTGAACCTGTTGAGCCTATCGATGTCATCAATACAGTCATGTTTGTAACTTTATTACAGAACAGTTTAGATTAATTCTGTTTTTGGACAGCAGCCCACTAAGGGGCGCCAAACAAAACAGTTTAGACAGATTCTGGATCTGTCACATTACCCAGGGGTCAAATTAATAATTAGCCTTGAATAGTTAGGAGTTTCGTCAAATTCAAATTGTACTTGATGGTAAAAACACTGAAAATGTATTTACTTCTACATACATTTCTCATCCTCGCCACCAGGGGGCTGCAAAGTACAATAGTACCCTTGGCAGATTGACCTGTCAAAACGCTGTGTTGCTGTGTTAAACAATGAGACAATGAGCTCATATTTCTGAGGCTGGCATACAGGGACCTAACTTTAATTGGCCGTGGACCGTTGTCGTTGGACGGATGGGTAATGATAAGTATTTAATTGAAATGCCCTTTGAAGTAGGCTGCGGGCACGTCTGTTTCCCAGAAACATGTCGACCAACACAGCAAGTACGACAAAATACAAATGATTCAGCATACATCCATATATTATATGGGATAAACTGATAAATCGGCATTTCAAGGGGTAACGTAGCACTACTACCACCTCTGGCTGGTGAGGATGACAATTCTTAAACCTTTGCTGCTGTTGTTAGCTGTGTGAATGGGCCATCTGACTCACCGCCTCGTCTGGGTAGATGAACTGAGCTGGTCGGATGTGGTAATATGGCTTCAGACTGCTTCTCGGCTTAAAACCCATCAATTTCAAACCTGCACAGAATAAAACTATTACTAAAATGTGATACAAACAATGCTAACAAGTTGTAGACGTTACAAAAGGATGAAAATTCACATTAGCAATAATATTACAACCGAATGAAATTAAAACAATAAATTGTAACAAGAAGCAAGAATAAAACAACCTAAAAAACAGCACAGTAATTATAATAAAAACATGACAACATTGCCACAGTGAATAACAAGTAACTTACCAATGTAAACATGTACATTTCTTTTAATGGATGGAAATTCCGGTTTCTTGGCTTGGCTAAATTTGACATTGTTTACCTATTGAAAAACTTGTTCTCATCTCCGAATATTTCAACGGTGTCTCAGGGTCTTTGCCAACAGACTGGCTTCGTTACGGACGTGTCACAAGAACAGCGCTATGTGACACAAGTGAATGAAATCTGCCGAGCCGAGACGTTGGCCAGGAGCTCCCACCAGTCCTTCCCCAGCTTGGTCATGTGACGTGTCCGTAGTGAAGCCAGTCCACTGATGAAGACTGTGAGACACGACCAAAATATTCGGATATGAAAGCAAGTTTCTTAAGAGGTAAATAAAACAATGTCAAAAATAAATCCATTTGATCAAGCTACATACACTTCCTTACCTGGATCATTTGATCAAGATTACATACACCTCCTTACCTGGATCATCAAACTTTTTTATTTCCACAACCTCTTCTGGCTCAAAGCAGATCTGTTTGTTAGCATAAGTGACACTCTTCTTCATGTCCTGTGGCATCAGAATTTCACCTGTCTCCTGCAAACATCATAATTCATCAAGAAACAAGCTTGTTTGTTCCCCCAAGGGTCGAGTGCAAAGGACCTTGGGGGCAAGTGGCGTAGACTTTTAGAGAAAAATTAAATTATCTCCAAAATATTCTTTCCAAAACCAGCCATTTATGGGTTCTCTGAATGTTATGCATGTCTCTTGCTCTAATGAAATGCTCCAATTCTGCAAAGTGCAACCAGAATACCTCTCAAGTAATGTGAAAGTTAATATATTCTTTCAAAGTCATTACACTATCCAACAAAATGAACAGTTTGATTTTTTGATAAGCAATTATACTTATAGGTTTTTTATGCAAAATAAATACGTTAATGAAGCAAGTACTATTTATTATCTTAATGTTCCTAAGGTTACTGGGGCGACTAACGTGTCAGTTGATTTTTTTTCCTCATAAAAAAATATTGAACTAAACGTTGACACCACAAATAATCACTCGGCACTAATGTCGTATTTTGCCAATCCATCCTTTTGGAAATCTCCCCGATTTCTTGGAAACGCTGATGATATTTCCATAGTAACAACCGTGTGAGCTTCGATCTTCAAACCAGCATAAATATTCGTTCGCCATGAACATGAAACATATCATCTGGTTACTGTGATTCCAGTACACATCAACCAAGCTATGCATGCAATGTTCAACCTCACAACTAAAGCAAGGATGCTAGATTTACCTATAGACATACAGTGTTAGCTGTCTGACCAGCTTGTAATGCCAATTTTACTATATGGTAGTGAAATATGGGATTTTCAAAATCTAGACCAGATTGAGAGATTCCATAGAAAATTCTTTAAGTCTACTAAAACTTAATAGGAGCACAGCAAATTGTATGGTATATGGAGAAGTTGGCAGAAAAAGTGTGACAACAGTTATAGAAAAGATAATGATAAACTTTTGGATACATTTAATTGAAGACAAACAAAGCAAGCTATCTAATATTATGTTCAGGCTTATGAAAAGTCTCCACGACACAGGTGATTTTAAATCAAAATGGATTCTAAAAATTAAAAGTATCATTGATGGATGTGGACTAACTAACATGTGGCATGATCATGGAAATGTAAATATAAGATGGTTGAAGCATAACTTTGAACTCAAGATGAAAGATATTAACAGACAAACATGGCACAGTGAAATTCATGCAAATAGGTTATGTTCAAATTACAGAATATTTAACATATTTGAGCCCAACTGACAGAATCACTTTATGTACATTTTGCTGTGGAAATCACAAATGACCTATCTCTGTTGGTTGTTATCTCCCTGGAAATGCTCAGAGGCTATGTAACTTATGCAACACTGGGGACCAAGGTGATGAATATCATTATGTACCTCTAATAAAAGAAAGATCAATATACATAAAAACATACTTTAGAATCAGACCTAATACTCTGAAAATGAACCAGCAGTTCAATGTACATAATGTGAAACAGCTGACAGATCTGTCTAGATTTATCATGACAAAGTTTGTCAAATTAACAAACTTCCTTATTAAAACAGTGAATTGTGTAGAAGTAAAATTGAAGCTTATAGTTAATTTACTGTTCATATTATAGCATATTTTAGTTCAAATTATGTAATATATACCTGGTTTATTTTACATTATCTAATTTGCATGGACTGATTATATACAAAATATTTTATCCACTAATGTCACTGGATGTGTTAAGCATTGTGACTAGATGTTTTGCATAATGTAAATATGTTTTATACAATATATGTCTTATGTATTGTAACCACATGTTCTACTAAGATGTACCGTAGAGAGAAACTTCTCTCGTACTCCGCAAGGAGTCGTAAAAAATAATTGTCAGTGTCATTGTCATCAGTATTATAACTACCTAACTAAGTCTTCTTAAAACGGCAAATATCAAATATCAGCCATAACATAGTTTACTGTGCTTTTGAAGCTATAATGGAAACGGCAAGTAGATGTGCCATGGTGACCCCACCAGATAATGGGCCAATGATCATAAACATGTCCACCACGTGTTTGTCAGATAGTTGGCATAACAAATGTACTGCAGGGAGAAACTTCTCTCAACGGTCATTGTGGCAGCAAACTAAGGGGACATGTCAATATCAGAAATGGCCATTTTGTTTTTTCAACAATACGTAAAACACCAGTGAAAAATGTCCCATTTCCCATACGAAATCAATGTATCCGTGAGCAAAATCACAACTTTTGGTCATCATTCAAAGTTCTGCTAACATCTTCCTGGTCCTGTAACCACTGTAATTTGTTCAAGGTAACCAAAATAGTTTGTGGGATCATCAGTGACACTGTCATGCTTGTCATTTATTTTTTGGGGGGCTCTCAAAATGATAAAAGATGGCACTTTGTGGGTATTTTTTATATTTACAAAAAAAAAATTTATTATGATTATTATCACCAAATAAATGAAACATTCTTAAGTTTTATTGATCTGGAGTATTATTTAGTACTTCAACTACAATTTGTGAAGAAATGGTGCCTTAAAAACTTTCACTGAAACTACTCAATTCAAAACAAGCATAAAATAGCTGCCCCAGCTACATTAATTTTGTAACTATATCTCAATTTATTAAACATTTCCCAGAGTGTTGCATAATAACAACAATATGTTGCAACAAAATATAATAACACTAATATGTTGCAACAAAACAAAACAGCTGGTTTTCAGAAAACATATCCTTTCTATCAAGTTCAATACAATTTACACTTGCAAGTAACAACTCATCTATATGCAGACCTTCAAGAACTGCTTTGTTGATGATTTCACCTCCTCGTTCGTTTTCTTGTACAGTTTGACACCATACGGCTTCACGCATGTACGCACAAGACTGTATCTAAAATACATACAAAAACAACACATTCATTCCCCTCCAGAAGACTTCTTCATAAAAGTTCCCTATGGTACCGACATTAAAATTGGGGTGACAATCGGGGATAATTTTACCGTTGCGATAGCTGTAATACTCTTGCAATACTATTGTTATAGTTTCACAACTGTTGCAATACTATTGCAATAATAATTTGCAAATAGCCAGGAAACTATTCACAAACCATAATTGACGGGTGGCACCATCGAGTGGCCGTGGAGGCGGCTGATTCAAGAAAGTGATACAGTGACACAAGTAGCCCAGCTGATTTGTGTTTCAACTATTGTTACTATTGATAGCTCCCCAGTGTACTACTGATGATGAACTATCAATAGTTAAATTTACTATCGATAGAATTGCATCATCAAAATGGACTGTTGCAAAGCATCAATAGTTTGATGTATTGTTACATCCCTAATTGAAATATCATCCCCTTGGTACCCTGACATCCAAATATCATCCCCTGGCATCCTGAAATTCAAATATCATCCCATAGTAAGCGACATTCAAAGATCATCCTGTGGTATCCTAACATTCAAATATCAGCTCCTTGGTATTCTGCACGATGTTCAAATATCATCCCCTTGGTATCGTGCACGACGTTCAAATATTATCGTGGCATACATGGCTGTGTTACAGACACTTACACTCCAACTGACATGTTGAGAGCTCCCCCAAGTGAGAATGGAATCTTTGAAATGGCTCTCTTCTTGTGGTCCTTGGCACGAACCCTACAGGGGGGAAAAACAAACTTAAGCTAGACTACATAAATCACTCATTCACTGCCTCATGACTTCATTCAACAAAGTAATCATTAATGAATCACTCATTCACTACTTCCTCCAACAAGTAATCATTTTATAAATCACTAATTCACTATTTCCTCCTACAAAGTAATAATTTACGAATCACTCATTCACTATTTCCTCCAACAAAGTAATCATTTATGAATCACTCATTCACTACTTCCTCCAACAAGTAATCATTTTATAAATCACTAATTCACTATTTCCTCCTACAAAGTAATAATTTACGAATCACTCATTCACTATTTCCTCCAACAAAGTAATCATTTATGAATCACTCATTCACTACTTCCTCCAACAAGTAATCATTTTATAAATCACTAATTCACTATTTCCTCCTGCAAAGTAATAATTTACGAATCACTCATTCACTATTTCCTCCAACAAAGTAATCATTTATGAATCACTCATTCACTACTTCCTCCTACAAAGTAATCATTAATGAATTACTCATTCATTATTTCTTCCAACAAAGACCTAGTCTCATCTAAATTAATTTCTAATTGTTTGAAAAAACACCAAAATGTTGGCATGCACGCACACGCAAGCACACACAAATACTGTTTTGGCTGAAAATATGAATAAAATATATGTTCGCATTTTTGTTTTGAAAACGAAAAAGGTAGAATTGAACAAGTAGCCACCTAGTGAGAAGTTCATCAAACTTCTCAGCGGCGTCTGGTAAAAGAACATTTTCATCTTCGTCAGTGCAGAGCATATCCTGCAACGATGGAAATCAACCATCAACTACAAACATTTCCTATGTATTCTGAGGGATACAAATTATTTTATATTTATTATTCTCATACAACATGTCACAAGATACAAACAAATTATTCAGATAACTATACTGTGACCTTGGTTAGTGGCCAAAAATCTTTATTTAAACATGGCAAATGCAACGAAATTAAGTCCACAATTATGGGTGAGTAGTCTTATTATCCTACATTTTACCAGATGAATTTGACATATCCAAACCGTAAAAAATAATGTATTGCATTACCTTGAAGAAGAGATCAACCTCAAATGATTTGCCAGGTTTGTTGATGTGCATCAAGTCAATGTCAATGCCATTCTGATGTAGATCAGCTGCTTTCACAACAGCCTGTTTCTGCAACACATACACATACGCACATGGAAATGCCTTGTCGAAGATGTGAAACGTACATTCTTACATAGCATTGTATCCCATCCTTGAGACTTTACACTTCATCCCCTGGCAGACCTGTTTATTCTAATGCCATCCCAACTTCTCTAGGACGCATTCAGTCACGGTGCACTTATTGCACGAAGACTATTTGTTCACATATCCACCTGTCTGTAGCCAGATACTCATTCATACAGCTGAGTGAACTGTGGCAATGTGGAGTGAACAAAATTACCAAAGTTTCAAAATGGCAGCAAGAGGATTCGAACCCGGGTTCTCCCGATTGAGGGCCCATCGTTCAAACTGCTACGCCACTGTACCACACGTGATGCCTCACCCCTGACTAGCTCTGAAAATATTATTTTGTTAAACTTTTTTATCATACATAACCAAGAATATGTATAATAATTTCTGTAACAATTCTTATAGCACAAATGATGATTTACTATAACCACATCTAAGTTTGATTTTCACTATTATCATAAATGTGAAGGATTACAAAAATCTAAACATGTTAATGAAAAACATTGCAATGGCTAAATATGCCTAATTAGTTTATACAAAATTGTGAAGAAGTAATGCTCAAGATATTTTTTGTGTCATCTCTTAAATATTAAACGAAGTAAAATAGAACGTTTTTGTGTTGTGTTTAAATAAAAAAAGTATTAAAATTGGTAACTATTGTTTCTATTTATTTATCCCAATGAACAGTTGTGTAACAGTAAATAATCTCCACCACACCACAAGGAAAATTGGGTTACGGTAGATTTCTTCACATGACCAGTTGACATAAAAAACAAATGTTATGTATAGAGAACAATGTATTAACGACACAGTGCTGGCCAAACTGTGCAATGCTAACAAACAAGGCACCCGTTTCATGACACGGTGCTGGCCAAACTGTGCAGTGCTAACAAACAAAGCACCTGTTTCACGACACAGTGCTGGCCAAAACTGTGCAGTGCTAACAAACAAGGCACCTGTTTCACGACACAGTGCTAGCAAAACTGTGCAGTGCTAACAAACAAGGCACCTGTTTCACGACACAGTGCTGGCCAAAACTGAGCAGTGCTAACAAACAAGGCACCTGTTTCACGACACAGTGCTGGCCAAACTGTGCAATGCTAAAAAACAAGGCACCTGTTTCACGACACAGTGCTGGCCAAACTGTGCAATGCTAACACACAAGGCACCTGTTTTATAACACAGTGCTGGCCAAACTGTGCAATGCTAACAAACAAGTCACCTGTTTCATGACACAGTGCTGGCCAAACTGTGAAGTGCTAACAAACAAGGCACCTGTTTCACGACACAGTGCTGGCCAAACTGTGCAATGCTAACAAACAAGGCACCCGTTTCACAACACAGTGCTGGCCAAACTGTGCAGCGCTAACAAACAAGGCACCTGTTTCACGACACAGTGCTGGCCAAACTGTGCAGTGCTAACAAACAAGGCACCTGTTTCACGACACAGTGCTAGCAAAACTGTGCATGCTAACAAACAAGGCACCTGTTTCACGACACAGGGCTGGCCAAACTGTGCAGTGCTTACAAACAAGGCACCCGTTTAAGTAGATGTCTAGGTGTCTACCCAGCACATGTTTATCCTGAAAGTTTCAGTTCCTCTCAAAACCTTACCTTCAGCTGTTCATTGTTGCCATGGGGATTGTCGTTATTTGTAAACAACAACACCCGTTTGAAGCCAAGTTTCTGAGTACTACAAAGAAACTGATCATTATTCCCAAACAACACAACCCAAAATAGGCATATGATAATGCATTAGGCTTATAATGCTTAAATAATAATTATCATATCTGCTGAAGTTTATGATGTAATAATGACTAACATGGAAGCCAAAACATTAGAATGCCAACTTCAAAATACAGGCGCAGCATAACTCATTATTTTGGGTTTATTCAAACAATATACTGTTCCAAATTTGTTAGTGTCTATTTTGTTTCTGTCTACTTACCCCTAGAACAGTTTGAATAGAAACACGATTGATATAACTGTGCACAACATTGATTCCAGCTTCCAAGACAAAGAGTGAATGCGCACCAGTTGGAGAAGAGTGTTGCACATGTCCACAGGGCATCACTGAGAGAGTAATCAACACTGTGGCCAAATTTCTTCTTGAAATCATTGTTATCACTTTCTGAAACAAACCACACAACTAATTAACTAGGCAGTTAGTAACCTGATGCAAGGTGTGAGAAGGCACCTCATCGTTTTAAAACATTTACAAACACAGTAACTTTTTTATGGCTATGTCCAAAGACTACGAAATTTTCTTCACACAACTGTGGGTGAATGTGCGCATGCGTGTATGCATGGAATAACAAAATGCATCATAAACTATAACAAATAACATTTGCAATATCACAAGTGACTCTATTTTGAGAAAACTGACTAACCTTCAAGGAGGGCCTGTAAATCTAGCACCCGCTGGGCTCCGGGCTGGTCCAAATCCTGCAAAAAGCCATCACAACTGACATTATAATGCATGCTCCCTAAACCCATCTTTGTTTATTATACACTGTTGATTTCTGCCATTTTATGTTCACCATGCTACTCACTAGAATATAAAACTGGCTATTTATTTTCACGTTTTTGCTAATACTGTGACCGTTCACTTTTTTACCAGCAGACAAATATAAAACTTGTTATCTCAAAAACACTTATCTATCTATCAGATATGTAGTCATTCTTGCTTTTCCTGGCACAGCTGAGAAAGGGAATCTTAACCCTGAACATTGTGGGAATTCCATGATAAACCAAGGGTATTCTTTTTGTACTGTTGCTTTGCTCCTCGTTAGACAAAAAAAAATTAAACATCAGCTTACGTGAAAAATGCTGACATGTTTGAATTCACCAGGGTTTTCACATTTCTCCTGAAAGTGAAACAAAAATAAACGCACAGCTGCAGTCAGTTTACATAAAATAATAACATTAGGATTCAACATAAAATAAACACATCCATTGATTGATTTCACAATTTGCTTTCATATCTTGAGTTATATTGCCATTATACTGTTTGTCTGCAAGCTAAACAGCTTTACAATAAGGAATTTTCATATGCATGACAATAGTTACATTGTAAAAGTCACATAAAGGCAGGTTATTAGCATACCACAGTTCTACTGGAAAGTGTTTGGTTTCAAGAAGTACTGAAACAGCAAATCATGTACCAAAATTATAACTTAATAAGCAGTAAAGCGCCAAACTTTCTGTAAAGTTCTTGACAATGACAGGCATGAAAATGGTAACTGATTATAATTGTGTTTCAATAAACTTCTTAGACAACACATATACATATTCAACAAAAAGCACATACCTAATAACTTTGGACATGATGGGATTAAATTTCATTCATCAAAGGTTCATCATTTATGAATCTTAAATTTACACCACAAATAATTTCAGATACGCGATATGTGAGATTTGGGCAGCTGTACTATGCTAGAAACCATGGCATAAAATACCAACACATATTGGTATGACAGCAACGGTGAACCCTATAGTTACATTGTAAAAAAACAAACAAACTCACAGTGCCATAAAAGACTATGCCGAGTAAGTCTTTATCGCTGCTGATTATCTTGTTTTTGATTGTCACTTCTGCACACTGAAACATTCAACAAAACATGTGAAACATGGAAATCTACATTTACAAAAGCTTAAACCTACATGCTTTTATAAATTTACTTTTACAAACTGCTGTGAAATCAACATGGACTTTTCCCAAGACTTGACAGAAGATTATTCAGATGGTGTCTCCAATAGGTATGCTTGCAAAAAATTATAAAAAAAAACCTCAGATAATTATAATCACAGTATTTATATTATATTTATATGGCTTTCATGGCCAGATCCAGGATTTGCATAGATTCTAATATCTGTACGGGGTGAGATTTAGCAAGTCATGGAAGGTAGCCAGTCGGGTTACCAACATTGTAAAGTGAAGTAGCCTGACAGCTTCTTAGGTAGCCCACTTGCTAATCAATACTTGATGATAGAAAGTAACTACTTTGAAGAATGTATGAAAGACATAAACAAATAAAAAAAAACAGTTTTGAAACATTTATTTTCAAGGCAGGATCAATACAATGTAATACATAATACTGAATAAAATACAGTATACAATTGTACACATGTGACAGATTGTTTTGTTTTCACAACATGGTACACCAACAGTCTACGCAGGTCCTGTTTACCAGCGTCACAGGATATCAGGTCCTGTGAATTTAGGCAAAGTCAATCGCCATACAATTTTTTCTATCTGGCTGTTGCTGTTGTATAGCTCAATAGCGGGGCAGACCACGTGGATATAAATGCCAGCATAGAGAAACATTAACCAGGTTCCCGATTAATTCACCAGAAGTGGCGCCACATGGCGCCAAGACTATTAACATGACCGGTTATTATTTCAATGTATAATGACCGTTCAGTGACATGTTGAGTGTCGATGTGGTTGATTAAAAATACAATGAATGCTCCCTATTGATATCGCTTCGGCTACTGTTTGGCAACATTTCTTGCAATGTCAAACGTGTCACAAACACACAATTTATGGTTAACATAAATGCGATATAGCCAGGACAACACTTCCGAGATGTTTATTAACATTCCGTTTATTTTTGCTGTGTCTAAAATATTGCAGCTCCGTAAATATTTCGAGCCGCCATGCAAGCCACTTTAGTCAAAAATTTAAGTCGCCAGCAACCGCTAAATCTCACCCGTCTGTACCAATAATGGTCTTAATAAGCAGTCTGAACCACCTCTGGATCTGCCAGTGATATTTAATAGAGTGTGAAGGTAAAATTTTTATAAGAATAAATTTTAGAACAATTTTGCATGACATAGAGATTTACAGTAATTATTATGGCTTCATACTGGCGGATTCTGTGATGTTCCTATTACTAGCAGGTTAAATATAAGCAGTGTCAAAAAAATTCCTTTTAAAATTATACGAGTGTTAAGTCAGCAATGATATTCAAAATCAGGCAATATATGATTTATTTGGATGGTGCAACAGATTTTGTTTAGTGACTTTGTGACAAGTAAAGCTATACAGAGTAATATGAATGTTGTCTTTGGCAGTCACCTTGATGCAGAGCTCAAAGGGGCTACACTCTTCATCCACTCGCTGTGTGAACATTGGCTCCGTACAGTCAACAAGGAAGATGATTCCATCCCGGCTTCCCCACTGCCACTGAAAGACACATCAATAAACACCACAGTCACTCTCCAATCTATCTTGTACTACTGCATGCATTTATGAGTTGCATTCTGATGTATGTGTGAAGTGTCAGGGATATAAAATATATGTTTAGTAGGCAACATGTTTATTTATTTATTAATGTATGTATATTTTTAATTCAATTATTTGTTGTAAATGATTTATTTTTACTTATATATATATATATATATATATTTATTTATTTTTTAAACATAATTATATTTTATGTACACGTATACTAGGTTGTATATGGGTTTATTTACCTAAAATAAAAGTATTCATATAATTCATATTCATATTAACACATCTGTGATCTGTAAAAAAAAGTGGAATATGACAGCTGTTGAAATTGTTGTTAGATGTAATGTTTTGTGCCAAGCTCTCTTATATTGAAGTTCTATGTTATCTTTACTCCACCTAGCTAATACCACTGTGAACCAGTGGTCATGTTGTATTGTCACCCTGGTTAACCAATGGTCATGTTGTCACCCTGGTGAACCAATGGTCATGTTTTACCCTTGTGAACCATTGGTCATGGTGTATCGGCACCCTGGTGAACCAGTAGTCATGTTGTATCATCAGTTGTCACCCTAGTGAACCAGTGGTCATATTGTATCATCACCCCGGTGAATCAGTGGTTATGTTGTAGTATTGTCACCCTAGTGAACTAATGGTTATGTTGCATTGTCACCCTTGTCAATCAGTGGTTATATTGTATCATCACCCTGGTGAACCAGTGGTCATGTTGTATTGTCACCCTGGTGAACCAGTGGTTACGTTGTATTGTCACCCTGGTGAACTAATGGTCATGTTGTATTGTCACCCTTATTAACCACTGGTCATGTTGTATCGTCACCCTGGTTCACCAGTGGTCATATTGTATCGTCACCCTGGTGAACCAGTGGTCATGTTGTATTGTCACCCTGGTGAACTAGTGGTCATATTGTATCATCACCCTGGTGAACCAGTGGTCATGTTGTATTATCACCCTGGTGAACCAGTGGTCATATATTGTGTCGTCACCCTGGTGAATCAGTGGTTATGTTGTATTATCACCCTGGTAATCCACCCAAACAAACATGGAACTGAAATTTATCCCAGTTGCCGCAACAATAACATTTTAAGCTAACATTTTACTACCACAAAATCTTCTTCCCCATCATCCACGACTCCTCCCAATATGTACCCCAGCTCCCCCTGCATCTTCCTCATCGTCCCCAACTCCTCCCAATATGTACACCAGCTCCCCATGCATCTTCCCCAACTCCTCCCAGTACGTACCCCAGCTCTCCCTACATCTTCCTCATTGTTCCCAACTCCTCCCAGTACATACCCCAGCTCCCCCTGCATCTTCTTCATCTTCATCATCATCCCCAGCTCCTCCCCAGTTCCAGTCAGCCATCGTAAATCTGAAAAAATGATACCGACCACTACACTAGGACCAGCTTGTCAGGGCAATTACCTAGTCCGAAACAGTTTCCTACTACTTGCTCAGGTTTAATAATAATAATGTTTATTTGGTTGCAATAATACATACATTTTTTGGAGAAACCAAGAAACCTGCAAAGGGTTTACAGCGGGACCACCTGTAATAATCAGTAGATAATAAAATTTCAATAACGAAGATTAATCTTTCAACATACATAAAATTAGCCTATTATTACAGACATAAACATGTATAGAGTGATTACAGATAGTACAGATTAAAGTAAATTACAAAAAAATATAACTGCTCAAGGTAATTACCTAGATAGGTATAGATGTCTACATTATTTAATAACAGTTGAGCATATCAAAACATGTGGTGTGCAGGTAATACCAACAGTGGCAACACCAGTAATATTCAGGGGTAAAAGGTCAACAACAGCTATGTAATGCAATATGCGCAGCACTCCTCAAAGTTAAAACACCAGAGCAAAAAATATGGGTAATCATGAACTAGACTGACCTAAATTATTTACGCCACTGAACAACATTCTTACCTCATCTGTTCTATGCATATGCATTCATTCAATCATTTCACACCATTCCATGTACAAAAAAACACACATTAATTTAGAACAGTGTTTTTGCACACTGTTTTGGTCCAATTAGCATGAAGACGCATTAGCGTCTTCTTCGGTGAGCGCTAGTGGCTTATATTTTCGGTCACTGCGGATGTAAACCGCAGCGCCAGTTGGACTGCAAAAAAACACAATATTCTAAATAAATGTATGCTTTTTTGTACATGGAATGAAGTGGAATGATTGCATGAATGCATCTGCACAGAAAAATTTAGGTAAGAATGTCATTCAGCTGCGTAAATAATTTAGGCCAATCTAGTTCATGATTACCAAAATATGTTGTCATCGCAGACGTCTCGCAACCCCCCGGAAAGAAACACTAATCTTCCTACCTAGTCTAATCTTAAGTTAGGTACTTCAACAAAATCCACTGAGCGGCTCGCGCGTGCCGTATATTTATGACCCTGGTTAATGAGTTTGCAAACCCTGAACAAATTATAAAAATATCTTCATAATCATGTAAGTTATGGACATGTCATGTGTCGGTCAGTTGACTTCACGCACTAATTAGCCAATATTGACTTATTAATTGCATTAACTGAGTTACTCTTAACGATACATGACTGGATTATGCATATTTATGACCCTACTTAATATGCTTGCAACTCCTAAAAAAATATTAAAATATATGCAAAAATAAGTTATGCAATTTTAATCATACATTGATTGAAAGAAAAAAAAGAGTCTTTCCTGTATACGATACACAAAAGTTTCGAATTTTTACCGTATTAAAATTGCAATATCTTTGGATCTTATAAAGATATATTAATAAAATAAGCAGTGTTTGGTTCCTTTACATTTCACCTTTCATTTAAATCAATTGCCAATGTTCTATCATATCTAATTTTTCTTTGAAGTGCCTACTTAAGTCTAGGCGGCGTTTTGACAGAGGCGATAATAGGGTAATTTCTAACGTCGACTCGTAGACGCTTCTTTTAATAATAAATGGATAACGATCACTTCAATCATACAATTGTAGCATTGCAATAAGTGGGAATTCCAGTTTATGTGTACAGTGACAACCTTCAACACAGCATTTAAATTAGTTTATTACTAACCAGTAATTGCAAGCAAACTAATTTTAGTAGTCAGCAATATTGGCGGCAGGGAATATCTAAAATAAGAACTGGGAATATATAAACGAAATGACGGAACTTTTACCTGTCGATTAAATATGGCTTTTTAAATATTTTATAGTAAAAAAAAATATTCTATGTCATGATGAACCAATATGTCTGTGTGTGTGTGCGTGCGTGCGTGTGTTGATGTGTGTGTGTGCGTGCGTGCGCGCGTGCGTGCGTGCGCGCGTGCGCGCGTGCGCGCGTGCGTGCGTGCGTGCGTGCGTGCGTGCGTGCGTGCGTGCGTGCGTGCGTGCGTGCGTGGGTGGGTGGGTGCGTGCGCGTGCGTGCGAACACAGGCAGAGCAGGCGTAAAATGTGACTAGTTTCCAACCTCAGCACTTACTGAAACCTCACATTATTATTTATGTCCATCATTTATTTGTTTAGGACATATCATGCATCAATCTGTAGAAAAATTACCTAAAAAGGTTGGCTGTGTTTCTGTGTATGGACGAACCTACCCCTAGGACATATGCTATAGAAGAAAAATGTTGTGCACATTAGGTGAACAATAATTATCACAGTAATTATTATGAAATAATATAGTTGTAAATATAGCATTAATGGGGACACCAGAATATTTCAATTGTTTTGTTTGAATTTAATTATATGGTTTCCTTGCATATTGAAGTGACTATAGAGAAATTGCAAGAATTAATGTATATGCCAATTAATTAACGGCCCGCAGACTGAGGCTAAAGGTACGCGTCATCATCGTCATAAATATCAGGTATGCCTCAGTTTTCATTGCTAAATTAATAATAATAGTGATCAGATTCAAATGAATGTTGGTTGGTGACAGTGATCAATTAGGGGAAATTCAAAACACTAGAATGTCAACTCCTAAAAATATACATAATTATGAGCTTGTAAAACGTCATTAATTTTTGGTTAAATCAGCAATATTGTTAGCAATTTGTTACATATTTGTAATATTGATTATACAGTATATAGTATATATTTTGTCTCTATATACTCTACCACTAGAAGTTTTTGAGACACCCCTCCTCGTTGGACTCCACGGGACCACCATTGAAGATGGTGGTCCCGTGGAGACCGCGGCGACCTACATCGCCATTATCAGCTACTACTGACTATCCAGTTATATAAAGTACTATCTGTAGTCGCGGCGCTGGACATTGATCGATGTAATAAAGATTAATCTATTGGTGGGTGGAGCAAAGATACTCCGTACGTAGTCAATCAAGATGGCGTCAAAGTGGAGAAGTTTCTTCGACGAGTCGAAAAAACCGGAACATTACGAAAGAACAGTAAACGATATAAAAGAGTTTGTTGATAAGTGTCTACATCAAGATCGCGCCATAGTCCTTGTTTCAGTAAGCTTGTCACACAAATAAGTTTATGCAAAGATTATAATAGGCCGGCCCGGGGGGTTGTTTGACGAAAGGCTCGCGCCTCGTATTCGCGCAAAATAAGCGGGAGATGCTGATGTTGACATGGTATTATCGCTCGCGTGTTGACACTTGTTATATTACAAACAATTGTTTTACATCCATAAAAAACATGGATACGCAAATGGTGTTTTAATCACACGATTTATGTGTGTCTGTTTACTGTAGATACAGTTAAGTTAATAATAATGTTCATTTCAGATAAAAAGTCCACGTATATACATACAACATAAGTAAAAATATACACGTTGTGCATTAAAAGTACGTGTAGAAAAATAAAAACATAAATATACACACGTCATGTATTAAAAGTATACAACTGACCAATCTAATACATAATCACTGTAATTCCGTAATAAATAAGTGTGAAAATAATTTTCAAAAAGTAGATTATCGGACCTTTCTAAACGGCATAAAAGGCTAAATATTGACAAGCGAATGCGTTCATTAAACTATTTTTACATAATTTGTAGCGAACATATAACTTGCACTACAACAGGATGACAAGTTGTGAATTCTAAAAATTCTAAAACTGTTGTTATAAGCAACAGTAATGCCTTTCAGACGGTTTAAAAAAAATTACAACAAAGACTTGAGGTGTACATTGCACCACTGTATAAATTAAATAAAATTGTTTTAATGGTGCTGCTGCATAATTGACATTTTCTTACTAAAACATTTGTCTGAGCATGAATACATCTTTTCTACCTGGCAGTATCATCAGTAAGGTTATTGTTGATAATATGGCCAAGGTATTTACATTTCTTAGTGTGAGGTAGTATATGGTTATTGATAGCAACAGGTTGAATATTTTTCTTGAAACATGTTTGCAATGTGGTATAGTTTTAACTCATCTCATTTGCAAATCCCACTTTTAGTCTGGTGGAACGACAGTACCTCTGGAAAGTCGAACAGTGAGATTCATTGACAACTTCAGCGTTGGTACGAGAGGGTCAACATCAACTGAGTATCCTTTGTCGGACTCGGGGGGGGGGGGGGGGGGTGGTTGACTATTGTTATGAGAATGAAGTCTTGTGTTGTGGTTTAAAAAAAGTGGTAGTCAATTGATTGGGGTCAATTACTTTATAACAATTCCTATTTCACATCAAGAATACCAATTCCAAAATGCCAATTCTAATTATCAATTCCATATCGAACTAACAGTAGGTGAACAGAGCAAACATGCACATTCTCAATGCAAAAAATAAAATATTTTAGAGCAGCTTTATTTAATTCCTGCATATTATGGTACATAAAATGAATGGGAAACAAATAAGATATATGCAACATATTATATTTTATTGATTATTTGTAGCAGATCATTTCAGTTAAAAAGTTACATAATATAATTGAACAAGTAATTGAAAATACCAATTACATTTTCACCAATTCCAATTATTTTTTAAAACAAAGCACCAGTGGAGTCAGAATTGGTGTTTCAATTACAGTGTAATTGATCTCAAGTATGATTGTGACTTCTATAAATTGATAGTTTGACCTGTTTTGATTTGTTGATGTTTATTTTGTACTACTGGTACCTGTAGTGTGCTCAGTCTCTGATCATGTCTTGTGCACTTCTATTCTGCTGTTGAGGTCTAAAACTGGTAATCAGGATCTGAATGTCAGATCATGAAAATGTGTTAATGTAAGAAATAAATAGAAAGAGAAAGAAATAGATTGGCCTAGTGTCAATCTGTGTGAATGGCATTGTTTTCAGGATCGTAGATGATTATTATTACACTTTGTATCATCCAGTCTTGGTAGATGATACCAAAGAACAAAGGGAATATGTGTTATACATTCTCGATAATAAACTGACTTAATTACTTGTTATGTATTATGATTTATTATGATGACATATGCAAACTAATAGAAAATGTTTCTGTAAACATGGAGACAATAATGTTTTCCTTTCATGTATATGTCAAAGATATTTCTTGCAACAAGGCTATGCTGTGATATTCTTGCACCGACGCGGTTCCCTGGAGCCGTTCAGACGCCACTTCACACACACAAACTTCCTCGACCTGCTGGCTGTGGATGGCAGCACCGTTCAAGGTAAAGCAACTTGATATTATTACTTCTCAAGAAACTTGGTGGATTGCCTTTTAAATGTTTTTGGCTGTCGGATGGAACACCACCAAGTTTATTTCAGGTAATGTCCAATATCATATTTCAAGAAACCATAACGCCAATCCAGTCAAGAGCTATTTACAGTTTATTTTTCACTGCAACCTAGACTGACTGTTACTTTCTTTGACGTGAATAGTAATACAAAATTTATAACATTTGCACATAAATTGCTTCAAGAATATGTTGTGTTCAGTAGTCAGTAATAATGTGGCAGTTACCTTTTGCAATAGCCGTTACTCCATTACATTTACTTAGTGCAGTATCTACAAAATTTAAGCCAAAGTTGGATTTTTGTGCTTTCATGTAGAATAACCAAACAACATCTGTTTCACAGTGAAAAATGAGCACAGTGACAGAGTGCGCCACCTACTGGACAGGTACACACAGGTGACTCAGGCCGGGATGCTGCTGTCTGTAGCATTCACGACACTCAATGAGTACCTCTACCTGCTGATGGGGGCAGCACAGGTGTTGAAGACGTGCAAGCACCAAGCGATGTTCTACCTCACAGCAGCTGTGTCTGACTTCTATATTCCAGTCAATGAGATGGTGTGCAGTTGAGACAATTATTACATTATAATATTGAAATAATTATTGTATTATGATATTATTGAAATAATTAAATTATAATATTCAAGTAATTATATTATAATATTCAAATAATTATATTATAATATTCAATTCAAATAATTATATTATAATATTCAATTCAAATAATTATATTATAATATTCAATTCAAATAATTATATTATAATATTCAAATAATTAGTATATTATAACATTAAAATAATTATTATAATAAAGACTATAATAAAGACTAGTAACTCACTGCCTGAACATGTTAGCCTTAATTATAATTTTTTTAATAATTACCCAGTACTTGTGAAGTGCGGTGGCATCGTGGTTAGACCATCAGACTATTTTGACAGAACCCGGATTTGAATCCTGTTGCTGCTGTTTTGAAGCTTAAGCAGTTTCGTTCACTCCACATTGCCTTAGTTCACTCCACATTGCCTTAGTTCACTCCACATTGCCTTAGTTCACTCCACATTGCCTTAGTTCACTCGGCTGTATAAATGAGTACCTTGCTATAGACAGTGGTGGGCAGTTGAACCATTAGTCTTTGCGCAGTAGTTGCATCATAGCTGAATACTTCCCATAGAAGTCGAGATGGTGTTGGAATGAACAGGTCTGCCAGAGAATGAAGTGTAAAGTGCTTTGAGCAGTCCTGTGGACTGGATGCCATGTTATATATAAAACCATACCTTTGATATCCGATTCTAGTGCTCTGATTCATATGTAATTAAGAATGGTTTACAAGTATTCTGAAACGGGCTGCTTTGCCCAATAAAAATTATTTCTTACATGATATATCCATTTATGGAACATCAGTAAATAAGGAAAAGTATTCATTACAATTATTACCTGGTAGTTGCAATAAACCACACAGACAAAAAGTTTTACTGGAGTACCTTTATGGATGACATAGTTGCTGCTTTTATTGTAACTTTTAACTATCAATACTCATACTTAAATACTTTGAGCAGTTATTTGCCCCAGACATGAATTAATTATTTTAGAGGATGGATTCCATAATGTTACAAACACTACCAAATGTTGCCGTACCCTAGCGAATACATTTTGCAACAACATTAGCTCGTTACGTGCATGTGTTGCCCTTTTGGAAACATTTTTATTTCTATATTTGTCATGATAAAATATGGTGTAACCTGAAAAATAACCATCAGAATTTGATAATTTTTCAGTGGTGCGAAGCTAACACATGTAGCTACATTTTCTTTGCTGAGTTGCATAGGGTTATAGCATGGGATCATTGTCAAATGTCAGTCACAAGGTAGAATGACTTTCAAGGTTTTAACAAACTTACTATTTTGTCTTTGCAAATTGTGATCAAATGTCTACATTTTATTAATATATCCTATTTCTATGTATGTGGAGAAATTACTACTCTTCAAAATAAACACAACTTGTAATTGTCAATATTGAATAGTTTTTTCTACAGATTTCTGAACACAAGGAGGTAAAATCGCTCAAAATTTGTCAGAAACCCTGGGAACAGGGGAACATGTTTTTATAAAATGCTGGGGCCTAATGGGTTAATGGCCAGCCATGACTTATTCCCATTTTAATTAACAAAAAGCTTGATTTTTACAGCCAGAACACAAGATCCAGTCAGATGGTGGCCCGCTGCAGATAAGCCTGCAGCTAGTGCCAAAGATGCTGCAGCCACTGGTCACAGAATGGTCTCCTGATGCCTTTGTCGTGTCCTTCAAGGTTTGTGCTCTTCCTCCTTGTTCCCTGCTGTACAGGGGTGAGGGTCAGGTAAAATATTGTCGAGCCACTCTTTCTGTTCTTTGTTTGTGTCTGCTTAATCTTGGGACAAGAGAACGTCTTGGGATCTACTACTATAGTCTTTACTGCTACCGTGATATACTTTTAGCTGCACATTGTGATATAGTGTGATACACCGAGAATACAGACTTCAACTCAACATCACTAGATATAGAGACTTGTACACACGTGTGTAGGTTTTACATACAATTTACGAAGCCTACAATTTATGTATATAATATATATGTAATTTTGTACTTACATTCCTGTAAAATAATTTGAAATCTTTGGATGCATCGTTTTGGTGCATGACACCCTTTCTCCAGATATTACATGGACATTTTGTAGCTGGAGACTGATCAAGACCTTCTTGTTCCAAAAGCCAGGAAGGCTCTGAAGCAATACAATCACCAGGTACAGTTTTATATCATTCACGGTACACACAGTATCTGGGGTATTAAATCGCACTCATTGGATAATTAAGGGTAGAGCCTATATATTTTTGAGGGGAACTTTAATAAATTAATAAAGCATGTTCATGAATTATACTGTTACATATAATGGAACAATGCATATTTTATACTTACAAATATGTATATATTTTTTTAATAAATTGAAAAGGGTATAATTTTTTCAAACGTGGAATGTGACTCTCGCCAACAGAAGACGGTGTGCATTTCAGTCTGCTTAACTTAAAAAGGGTGTCTTTTTGACGGTTCTCTAAGATGTGTTTAGGGGATCAGTTAGATCAATTCATAAGGATGGTATTGAATGTTGAAAAGACCACAAGATAATTATTTTTTAAATATTAACAAACAAAAGTTTGGCTTAGGTTTTGCATGGTTTGTTTGATCACATCTGATTGAATTTTTCCCAATATATATGACTAACATGAGTTCTTAATACAGTCGCGCCTCGTTATAATGCACCCCGTTATTATGCGGATTCGGATGTAACGCGTTCGGTCGATTAAACAATTCTTACTGAATGCCGATACATGAAAATAACTTGCAGTGCATTGAAATAAAAGTTGAGGAAAATCGTGTTAAACGTAATTGAGCAGGCAACAGCAATATAAATCTCCGGTGAAACAGCAACGAAGTATCATTAGCCTTCCGTTAGTCTGTTACACACATCACAAATATCGTTCTCGAATCTTCGCTATGCCTATGCCAAAATGCAAGGCGTAAACGGTACGCGAAAAGTTAGATTTGGTCATCCGAATACGAAAGGGTGAATCGCAATGCAAAGTGTCTTGGGAGATGCGTGTTCCCGAATCGACGCTTCAGGGATGGCTAAAGGATGAAGTGAAGCTACAAGAATTTTTAATCAACATTTGCGCTGCAAGCGTAAACTCATATGCACATGTTCTGCTGCTCGTCTCCAGGTTATTGTTTTCGATGAGCATTACTCATAGTGACGCGCCATACAGTCAGCCCATCGTAACAGATTATTGTCGATTTGTATTCCACAATTCCACACACGTGTAATTTATTCAATTCAACATTTTGACATTTTAAAATCAATACAGCACACATTGACATTAATATTCTACTCTAAATAAGCTATGTATACCGTGCGGCACAACAGGGCTTCCTCGCAGTGGCGGCGATCAGTCAGTCCATCATAACAGATTATTTGTATTCCATATTCCACACACACGTATTTTATTCAGTTAAACATTCGATAAAGTATGACATTTTAAAATCGATACAACACACATTAACGTTAATATTCTATTCTAAATAAGCTTTATAAACTATGCGGGACAACAGGGCTTCGTCACAGCGGCAGCGATCAGTGGCAGTGTGGCGTGTTAATTGCTGTTCGTGGTACCCCTGCTGGCAGATACGGGAACACCAAACACACCTCGCTTACAACGCAGTCCAATATCGTGGATGCGCGACTGTATATGTATTACTTTATGGTTGAATCGGTTGTATTCATCAAAGATAATTACATATAATATGATGTTGAGGTTTCAGTAGCTTTGTATTGGAAATACCATGGTATGCCTAATCCACATGTTGAAAGGGGTCTTCTTTGGAATATACAGGTAATATAAACGTCACTGGTAAATGTCGTAAAGTATACTGACCTGTGTTGACAAGCAGACTTGTTAAAGCGCCTTTGTGCAGTTAACGCTGGAAAGGGCACCATATAAATATGCATGATTGATTGATGTGCTGTCCAGTAGGGGCCGCCACTCATTTTCTGGTTGCAGTTTCATCCATGTATCATTTGTAGGAGGCGTTACAATACATGGAACTATCAATGCGTCGCAGTAGTTGATGTGACAATGAAATACTGTTTATGGTAAAATTAACTATCAATAGTTATTGTGATAGTACACTGAACTATTGATAGTAGACAAAACAAATCAGTTGGGCTACTTATGTCACTGCAGTGCTGTTCGTAAACATGCTTTTTGTAATCTATTTGGTAATCTTACATATATAGAACAACACCAACAGTTGTCAACCAGAGCAGCATCATTCAGGGTTTCACGATTTAATTTTGAACCCCCTCTCTCCAAAGCCATGCATTGGCTCCACCCATCAACTATAGTTTGGGGTTGGTTTCCTGGCTATTCGCAATGCCCTGATACTATCACAATGCTATCACAGTACAAGCAGTAATCACAGTGACCAGTGGCCAGAAACAGTAACCACAGTGACCAGAAACAGTAACCACAGTGACCAGTGGCCAGAAACAGTAACCACAGTGACCAGAAACAGTAACCACAGTGACCAGTGGCCAGAAACAGTGACCAGTGGCCAGAAACAGTAACATTTTCTCTCGTTGTTTCCAGCTCGTCATTGCCAACATCCTAGAAACCAGGAAGAAGGAGGTTGTCATAGTAACACAGGAAAGTGAGGAGACAGTGACGATGCAGGAAGAGCATTTGAAACGTGGCGAGGAGATCGAAGCAAGGATAGTTGAGAAGGTGATTAAGAGTCATCGCGTGTTTATTGGCCAACATCAGTCTGAAACAGTAGGTTCTTGTAGCGTGTTTCATGATTCATAGAACACTTCCGCACAACCTGAATGTATTAATAATAGAAGTATTAATTTTGTTTTATTTTGCAGTGTTCTTCATAATAATGTAATAATATTGATGTTTTTAAATACTGTCAACACGTGTCCACAATTAACATCTGTTACCATGTATTTACCATTCAGGCAAAATGTCAAGCTACGACAAATGTTGATGATAGCTGTACCGTCATGGTGGTCAGGTGGTGGTTTAATTATGTTGTCAGGTAGTGTAATAATATTATACTGGTCGTAATATACGTAATATAGTTTGCTGTTTTCACAAGACACTTTTGTGCATGGGATTACCATTTGAAACAACTACCAGTTATTTAATTTATCGAGTGCAAACAAGTTGTTAGAAAAGTTGGTTGGAGTGAACTACTCACCAATATCGAACGACGGAAAGATGTTTCTCAAAGCGAGGCTAGCACCAGAATTTGCCTTAAAAGAAAGAGCATCTTCGAGAAAGCCTCACTGTATGGTAATATGCAACACATTAAATGTATCAAAATCACGGGGCTGTTCGATTACTTTCCTGTAGTGATTATAATGAACAGTTGCATACATTTTCGTCCAATAAAGTGAAATATGGCGTATCTACAGAATGCACCAATATTTCGTACCAGTAAAACCACCTGGCGATTAATGTCAAACTAAATATATGAAAATATGTCTCAAAAGCCTGTTTATGCATAATTTTTCTTCCAAAAAGTTAACTTTGTCAGACGTTTATACTCCCAGTGACCAATATGTAATTTATATTGAACTAATGATGTATCAAATGTGAGATCCAGCAAGATCACAAAATTAGGCAAAATCTGGCATGAGGCAAAAAGTACGCCGGTGACTATATGTATGTGAATATGTGACATAGGTGACATTGTATAACAGACATGTGAACTGTCTACTGAGTCTAACAGACACATTTCTGTGATAAACAAGCTGCCCAACAGTCAGTTGTCATAACTTTTGTTGACTCGGCTACATTAGTTGTATCACATCATTAATTGTGTCATTGTGTCTCAAACCATCCCAATTTTCAATCTGAAAGAATGTGGTTATGACCCAGTCGAAACTATAGATTCAAATTGCTTCATAGCTGTAAATAATTAATTCTTGTGTCCAGTTTCAATGTATAGCTACTTATGTGCAAAACAGTAAACCCTGCCAAAATGAACACTTGTCTATATTGAACAATATGTCTTTACCAGCACACTCCTAGTCTATTTAGAGTAAGTAAATGTAATTTATAAAACACATTTGTGTAAACTTTATCAGTGCCATTTATTGTCAACAGTAACAAATATAACATGTTGGTGACAAAAGTACTTTGCATTATTTCAGTACTAATTTACACATTTTCTGTCATCATCAACAATGGTGGTCCACCACACAGCAGGGGAGCGTCACCACACCAATCCCACAATGCATCTCATTACCACAAACAGATACACAGAAATCAACTGCCATTTTCATTAAACGTATGACAAATATAACAGTGAAGTAAGAAAATAACACGAAAATCATCACGTAATAATTTAAGTAGACCATCATTGAGCGAACACTTGCTTCGTAATTTTCCCAAAGTTGTTTATGTCAACTTCAGATCCCTGTGCCACCATAGAACTATCAATTGTCAGTTACAAAGGATAATTCTTCTAATTGTAAGGACATTTTTTGTGTACTGAAATTATACTATAAACACAGGCTCATCTTGTAAACAGTCAAATACATGCTCACAGTTTGGAATGTCCAAGTACTTTCTGATAATGTTTATTTGATCAGCTGTGATGATACTATAGTTAACGTTTCAGGGTGTACAAGATAAAGAAATTCATGACAAGTTACCATGACAACTGTTTATTGCAATTAAAGTATAATGGCATTTATTAGGAAAATGGTCGATTTTAAATTGTGCCATCATTCAACTTTGAAAAGTTCACTGACCCAATATGTAAGGAATTTTATCGGTTTAGTCTGCTCCATGGGGGTTACTGGGTGGGTCCTGGGGCATCCGTGTGGTACTAGGGCAGACACATTTTTTTAAAGACGAAATATATGCCTTGTACCAGGGTTTCTGATTGATATAATGATAATATTCTGCAGCCAACTATGGCAAATTTCAACCAACAGATCGAGTGTGTCCGTTTACTATAAATAACCAAAATGGTTTAATTTGGTATTTAATTAGAATCTAGAAGTAAATCTTGCATGTGTTTTTTGTAATTATGTATTCATGCCATGCTAAAGACGAGATGCAGGTTGACCTCCGATTAAATTGATCCATACACTCTGTAGATTCACACAGCTGGATCATTATAAATACAATCAGTGATACAGGTTTGTGCCAAACATTGCATTGCCCACGTGACTGTGACTACACAAATATCATTTTACAGCTATATACACAGTAGGTTCCTTAAATACACTTCCAGTGCCAATCCTCGTACTTTATATGGTATGCCGCTGACAACGTCAGAACTTACCCAGTGGTCACTTCTGATACATCTCGCTACACTGATCATTTTCATCCTCACTATCCTAGGTTTGGTAGTATTACAGTACCCCTGGCAGACAAACCAGTTTTTAGTTTATCCCATGCCATGTGTGGACGTACACTGAATCATTTGTACTTTGTCCCACTTTCTGCCTTGGTCGACGCCCAAAGTGGCAGACTGCTTCAGATTGTTCCCACGACCAGTCCACAGCCAATTAAAGTTCCTGTATGCGAGCCCCCAAGATCCTAGGGACGGCTGCCATTAGTTAATTCGGCAACAGTAAGTAACACGTTTCAGCAGATTAACCTGCCAGGCGTACTGATGTAGTCAGAACCCCTGGTGGCGAGGAGGATAATTATTAACTTTGCGAGGCCTGAAGAGCCTCCAAGCATACAAGTAGCCACAAACATATATGCCAGTGTTTTGTACGATACGATGTTTGGTATACATAGCAAATCTTATGGATGTTATGAATTAGCGGTTAGGTATAGCAAACATTGCAGCACTACCTACATCTCCTACCACAGAGAAGCACACACATTTGAGATCAACAGCTCCTATCTGTTGTAAATATTCAGGCATGATGTCGCAAACCCACAGTTTTTATCAGTTGTTTCAAAGATATACCTATTTTCTTCAAGTCGTTTTAGTGTTCCCACTAAGTTGGCCAGTCACTATGCCACTTGATATTGTTCAATCGGTTTGTTTATTACAAACTCTTGACTTTTTACACACTTGTTCCTAACATAAAATACACCAATACACTGCCACAGCATCTTAAATATTTTGATCCCAAGCACGAATGTTAACAACAACTTTAGTTGTTTTGCCAGTGAAGTGAAGAACCATAATGCCAACCTGCATAAATGCCAGCTCACAGAAAATAACTTGGTAAACTACAGTAAACACATTTCAGGTCCAGACAATATTGGCCTAACAATATTACTTTTAGTGATGTGAGAACTGAAATCATTTATGCCATTTCTGATGGAAAAGCTGGCCAGGCAAACAAATGAGACTTGTTTACATCTGTAATTGTATATAAAACAATTACAAATGGCCCCAATGAAATGTTTGAACAATTGATATTGTTACAAGTTTCTGGTATCGATTCACCAAATGGACAGAATAACAGAACATGACATTTCCATATAATTGTTATCCACAAAGGTAAACAGACACCAGATGAGCAGATGATATGATCAAGTGGAGGGGTTGATATGAATGGGGGATTGATAGAGGCCACAAGTGGAGGGGTTGATACACTGCACCAGATGGACGGATTGGAGCACTGACTCGGGGATAGTAATGCCTATGAAGATAGCAGGAATGACACGAGTGCCTGGGAGGATGAGAACACTGCGTCGACTCTCAGGACTTGGTGATGCTGCTGAGCATCTTCTCGACGCGTTCATCGTTGCGCAGGATGTTTGACTTGACGGCCGCGATCAGATCGAGTTGGTCAGCAATGGCCTGGTCAAGTCCGGTCAACTGGCCTTTCAGTGGCGCGATTGCGCTGTCTGTGATACTGTAAACAACCGGTCAGATGACAGTCATAATACGGCCTCCATCCCCTTTCCTCTCCTTGATCTCTTCAATTTTTCTGTCCCTCGCACTCCTTCCATATGTTTTTCCCTCCCTTATCCCGTATCCTTTCTCTATCCCTTTCCTATGTCCAGTTCAACATATCCTTAAATGTGCTCCAGGGTCAATTACAGGCTAATGTAACTAATTACAACACAACTAGTTAACTGTTTTCCTAGTAGTTGGTTGCCAATAGTTTTGTTCAATTACATTTACTTCAATTATGGTTACGTTATTAACAATTTGTGAGCCTTTTTTGTTAACAAGATATATTTCAAGTCAACTGTTTCTCAATGTTGATGGCTTCTGAGAGTATCAAATATATCTTCATAAAAGCCACTACAAATGTGTAGTATAACATGACAATTACAAGGTACACACAAAAGCAATAGCATTATTTATAATTATCATAAAACAGTAAAGTATAAAGGTGTGACATTGTAATGGTATGAATGATGCCACTTACTTCTGCTCACGAAGCAGTTCAGTTGCATTCTGTTTGTTCTCGCGTTTCCACATCTCGAGTTCCTTCTGCATTGAGTCAAGGTCTTCCTGTACAAAGTCCATGATCTTGCCGAGGGGGTTGACGCTGCGAGTGAGGGTCTGGATGCTTCCTCGCAGCTTGTCTATCTCCCGCTGGACCAGCTCCCTCTCCTTCCTCCGCGCCACGTCATTCAACTGTGGTCTCTCCTGCACAAACACATCTACAGTCATTCAGCTGTGGTCTCTCTTGCACGAACACATCTACAGTCATTCAGCTGTGGTCTCTCTTGCACAAACACGTCTACAGTCATTCAGCTGTGGTCTCTCCTGCACAAACACATCTACAGTCATTCAGCTGTGGTCTCTCTTGCACAAACACGTCTACAGTCATTCAGCTGTGGTCTCTTGCACGAACACATCTACAGTCATTCAGCTGTGGCCTCTCTTGCACAAACACGTCTACAGTCATTCAGCTGTGGTCGCTCTTGCACAAACACATCTACAGTCATTCAGCTGTGGTCTCTTGCACAAACACATCTAGTCATTCAACTGTGGTCTCTTGCACAAACACATCTACAGTCATTCAGCTGTGGTCGCTCTTGCACAAACACATCTACAGTCATTCAGCTGTGGTCTCTTGCACGAACACGTCTACAGTCATTCAGCTGTGGTCTCTCTTGCACAAACACATATACAGCCATTCAGCTGTGGTCTACTGCACAAACACTTCTACAGACGTTGACCAGGAGCTCCCACCAGTCCTACTCCAGCTTGTGTCACATGACATTGGTCATGTGACACATCCGTAACTTCAGTCTGCTGAAGAAGACTGCGAGATGCAGTTGAAATATTCAGAATGAACACTAAGTTTCTTGAGAAGTAATTATACTTAATATGAATAACCAAGAAACCGGATCATCTATCCATTCAAGGACTTCTCTCCTGCACAAACACGTCTACAGTCACTCAACTGTGGTCTCTCCTGCACAAATACATCTACAGCCATTCAGTTGTGGTCTCCTGTACAAACACTTCAACAGTCATTCAGCTGTGGTCTGTCCTGCATAAACACTTCTACACTCATTCATTTGTGGTCTGTCCTGCACAAACACTTCTACAGCCATTCAGCTGTGGTCTCCTGCACAAACACTTCTACACTCATTCAGCTGTGGTCTCTCCTGTACAAACACAGCTAAAGTCATTCAACTGTGGTTTCTTCTCCCGGATTGTCCTGAGAAAGTTTAGGGTGGAATTCATGGTCAGTTTAGGGTGGGATTCATGGCCAATTTAGGATGGGATTTATGGTCAGTTCAAGGTGGGATTCATGGTAAGTTCAAGATGGGTTTCATGGTCAGTACTTAGTGGGATCTGTGGTCAGTTCATAGTGGGATTCATGGTCAGTTCAAGGTGGGATTCGTGATCAGTTCATGGTGGGATTCATGATCAGTTTAGGGTGGGATTCATGGTCAGTTCAAGGTAGGATTCATGGTCAGTTTAGGGTGGTATTCGTGACCAGTTAATGGAGGGATTCACGGTCAGTTGAGGTAGGATTCACGGTTAGTTTTTGGTGGGACTGATGGTCAGTTTAGGTGGAACATTTGATCAGTTTAATTTGGGATTGATGGTCAGTTTAGGTGGGATTCATATGGTCAGTTCGAGGTGGAATTCATGGTCAGTTCGAGGTGGGATTCGTAATCAGTTTAGGTGGAATTTATGTTTAGTTCTGGGTGGGATTCGTGGTCAGTTCAAGGTGGGATTCATGTTCAGTTTAGGTGGGAAGTGTTCCTTATAGTAATGACAAGATACAATTGGGTGCTCACAATCTCGGTCTTGCGGCCCAGCTTCCCTCCAGCCTGTTGGCTTCCTCCCTCCAGCTCCTTCTTCTCTAACATCTTCTTCACCAGTCCTCCTACAAACCCACAATTAACCTCATTCTCCCTACATACCAAGCAGTGGGAAGCAGAAGGGGTACTGAGAGCATGTTTCCCTGCCAAGAGGGCTGGGTATCTGACTATTACTTGTCCACACAAGGTAATTATTATTATGTAACGAACACCATCGTTATCATTTCATTATCATCATAATGACTCCAACCCTGCTGATGGGCCATTGGATGACGAATGACTGGATGACGAATGACTGGTGAGACATTGGATGACAAATTAATGGTGGGCCATTGGGTAACAAATGACTGATGAGTCATTGGATGACGAATAAATGGTGGGCCATTGGATGACGAATTACTGGTGAGCCATTGGATGACGAATGAATGGTGGGCGATTGGATGACGAATGACTGGTGGGCCATTGGATGACGGATGACTGGTGGGCCACTGGATGGTGATTGACTGGTGGGCCAATGGATGATGAATGACTGGTTGGCCATTGGATGATCAATGAGGCCTCTCAAGAGCATTTGGTAACCATAATGATTTTTACCATGTTCTCCATCTTCCTCATCGACCTTAGTAGACATTTCGTGAAGGTCAGGGGGATGCTGATCATGGTCATCTTCCTTTGATATGAAGCCGTCATCTTCTTCATCAGATTCATGGTCTTTGTCAATGATCAGATTGGGCACATTGCTGCTGCCACTGCAATGGAACAAGACACACGAGACATTCAGATAACACCACTTAACATTGCTGCTGTCTCTGCAATGGAACAAGACACACGAGACATTCAGATAACACCACTTAACATTGCTGCTGCCTTTGTAATGTGACAGACACACGAGACATTCAGATAACACCACTTAACATTGCTGCTGCCTCTGTAATGGGACAGACACACAAGACATTCAGATAACACCACTTAACATTGCTGCTGCCTCTGTAATGTGACAGACACACGAGACATTCAGATAACACCACTTAACATTGCTGCTGACTCTGTAATGTGACAGACACACAAGACATTAAGATAACACCACTTAACATTGCTGCTGCCTCTGTAATGTGACAGACACACAAGACATTCAGATAACACCACTTAACATTGCTGCTGCCTCTGTAATGTGACAGACACATGAGATATTCAGATAACACCACTTAACATTACTGCTGCCTCTGTAATGGGACAGACACACAAGACATTCAGATAACACCACTTAACATTGCTGCTGCCTCTGTAATGTGACAGACACACGAGACATTCAGATAACACCACTTAACATTACTGCTGCCTCTGTAATGGGACAGACACACAAGACATTCAGATAACACCACTTAACATTGCTGATGACTGTAATGTGACACACACAAGACATTCAGATAACACCACTTAATGTTGCTGCTGCCTCTGTAATGTGACAGACACATGAGACATTCAGATAACACCACTTAATGTTGCTGCTGCCTCTGTAATGGGACAGACACACAAGACATTCAGATAACACCACTTAACATTGCTGCTGCCTCTGTAATGTGACAGACACACGAGACATTCAGATAACACCACTTAACATTACTGCTGCCTCTGTAATGGGACAGACACACAAGACATTCAGATAACACCACTTAACATTGCTGATGACTGTAATGTGACACACACAAGACATTCAGATAACACCACTTAATGTTGCTGCTGCCACTGTAATGTGACAGACACATGAGACATTCAGAGGACACCACTTAGTCTCAAACAATGCATTTCTCTAAAATTTTCAAAAAAATGTAGCTCTGCAGATACATTTAATATATGTGTATAGTTAGATTTGTTGACAATGTAAACAGTAAGACACTGCACCTGGGTATATGATGGAGGACCACACCAATGTGTATCTGAGACTGGTCACATATTATTTATGTTCAAATACATCTGTATTTTAATATGTTATTTGTACTTGAATAGTATCAAACATTTGCCAAGTATTCATATTTTAATACTTTGTAAAAGTATTTGTACTCTACTGGTACAACTTGTGTTCTGGACATCTTTAAATGTCACATATTACCAAGACAGTGTGTGTATTATGTAGTACCAACACACAGTGAAGAACTTGCCATTAAAATTAATCAGTTTTATCATGGTACACCATAAATGCCATTAAACAACCTGTTAGGAAATTAGTTATTTTACAGAACGAAACAATAAATCATGGTGGATTGAGCGAGGATCAAATAAGTGTAAAAGACCTACATGAGATTCGCATCCTCGGGCAACGGTTCATTCTTCTTGGGCTTGGGTGGGGCTGGTCGTGCACTACTAGGGCGAGGTAATCGGCGACTGAAAGCAGCACACAAACTGATTCACCAACAATGCAAGTGAGCAACCCTTCAACACAGTGACGACAGCTGTTAGAAGTTCTGTGTTTCTCACAATGAAAACATCAATAAAATAATAAAAACATGTCAATGTGACGTGTTTGGGATTTTGTTTGTTTCACGTCTGCCACACAGTCAGCGCACCTCCTATCTCACACCAACGCACAGAGCTTACACCAACATCTCCATCATATCCTTATTCATTCACATCATTTCTAGGGCCGGAACAATACTCTACTTCACATTACGATACAAATCATGATTTATTTTATCAATACACAGGCAGGTGTAGTTCGTGTTGAATGTTTATTGCTTCACATTGTGTATCATGTACCATACTGTGCGATGTATCACGATACACTGGTGCATCGTTCCGGCCATAATCATTTCCCTATTAATGGACTATGTCTCCTGTTGCATCCACTCTCCTACCAGGCGCCTAATGTCAATCAATCAGACAATCACAAAGTCAGGTACAACTATACCTTAATTACAGCAGCCATGGTTGATGCCCACTTCACACCTACCTAGCCACCACTTGAGGGGGTAAATCTTCATCGCCCTGGATTGTATAGCCCCCTGCATCTCCGACATAGACTGTTCCTTTTCCCGTTGAATCTGCTGCTGACGCTGTAACTCATCTTCTACAGAATGACAGAAGAGAAGATAACCTTACCACCAGACTCATCTATTCGTCACAGTTACAATAAACAAACTTACCACCAAACTCAACCATTCGTCACAGCCATCATGAAAAAAGTTATCACTAGACTCATCAATTCATCACACTCACTATAGACATTACTTACCACCAGACCAACACATTCATCACAATCATTATAAACAAAGTTACCATCAGTTCAATCCATATAAACAAATTTACCACCAGATTCATCTATTCATCAGTCTCTAAAAACAAACTTACCACCAAACTCATCAATTCATCTTGGTCTCTATAAACAAAGTTATCATCAACATGTACAAACTTACCACCAGACTCATCCATTCATCACCATAAACCCACTTACCATCAGACTCATCCATTCATCAACATAAACAAACTTACCACCAAACTCATCCATTCATCACAGTCACAATGAACAATCTTACCACCAAACTAAGCGGTTTATCCCAGTCAGGCAGTCACTATGAACAAACTTACCACCAGACTCATATATTCATCACATAAACAAACTTTCTACCAAACTTATCAATCCATCAAGGCACACACAGTCACTAGAAGATTTTGCATTAGCAGAAAATCTCAATACTATCATCAAAATATGAATGTGATAGGCAAACAATCATCAAGCTATCCCCAGATTACTCTTTCGGATCAGCTGCTTCAAAAGATCACACACATTTCAAGATGATACCACAAATAATCACCTATCAATGTCATATATAGTATAGTTATCCCAATGACCAGTTGTTAATTAAACCAATTTGTGTGACTGGCACTACTCCAATGGAGAGGTCTTGTTTCAGAAGCCTGCACAACAGTTTGCACAACAGCGCTTGATTTGCATACACACTCACTCACACGCACGCACGCACGCACGCACGCACGCACACACACACACACACAAATAAATATAAGTCACTGTCATGAAAAAGTGTAATAAGCTTTCTATGAAATAGTTCTTCAGAACAACAGGGTGATGTGAATATTTTAATTTTCATGAAATGCCAGAACATGCATGAGCAGATTTTGGTAGCTTAACAAAATGCACCAACAGTAGATTGGCATCGTGAAGTCTTCTTGTTATTTGTGACTAACTTACCTACATACCTACAAGTACGTGTAGTGAAAACAATGCTACAACCTCCATAGTTACTACTGCACTAGACTATAACTGGAGTTAAGAATCTAAGAAGTTTACAGGTACTTTGTAAAAGCAGGATACTACAGCTATTATGACAGTAGCAGAAGTATAGATATGGTAGCAATACTACTGAAAGCAATCTATTTCATAAGTCATTATTAAACATAATAAAACTATTTTACACTCATAACTAAATACTAATTGAATACTAAGAATCCTACATATACATATCCAATTATCAATAATTACTATTTTTATCATTTAAACAATTATTTATCATTACACTGAAAGAATGTACATATTTCTAAAATATTCTGCTGAAATAGACAAACTTTTAAAATATAATTTAATATGTCATTAATCATTAATTGAAATAAATTAGTTATTTCCCTCACCACGTTTCCCAAAATCAATACTCTGCAATTAATTGTGTTGCTTCCAAGCATTGGAACTCTCCCAAATGGTGCATTACTGTGTGATATTAAATTTGCCAAAGAAGCAACACATCAACATTTGTCCCTACACCACGTCGATAGGGAAACTGATCTATGAAGCAAGAACTAGAGTTGGTATTGCCTATGTATCTACCGCAGCGTTGCTTTCTATGCTAGGAAAAGCAGCAGTGGCATCATCTACAGGCAAAGATTAGAAAACATTCACCCCAAAAATTACGTACCATCGTCAATGCTTTTGCTCACTGAAATTACAGACGTGATGTGAACATGACGGCACACAACACAGACACAACAGTTGAAACAAGCAACTCAGTTAGTTCACTAACTCGCGTAAACATGTTCATCACATTGTGATGGGACTGGGACTTCCAAAGGAATTAGCGAATTTATTATCAAGGAGTCACTTTCTCAAAATGTGAATGGTTTCGCACTATAAAAAGCTGTACATGATGGTGAACATTGTCAGCATTAGCTGACATACTACTGAAACTTACTGCCGAATGTTCAGCAAGATATATAAATCCATGAAACATCAGAAATGGTAAAACTATAATGTAAAATATGAGAGGGCTGATTTTACATTATTGATCATTGAAAAATTACACACAACAAAACACACAACTGAACAAATGTGAAGGTGCAACAAACACAAATAGTTTCATAACTGTTTCCCTGCTTGAAACTGTGAGTGTGCCTCAAGGTTCAGCCGCAGCTGAGCCATTCCACCAGGCATGCTGAAAGTTTCACGTAGGGAAACAAAGTTTAGATTCACACAATAAATAACACAATTGCTGGCAATAATTGTATACATACATAACTATACACACAATGTATGTATGTATGTATGTATGTATGTATGTAATACATACAATGTATGTATGTATGTATATATATATACCTATATATATATATATATATATATATATATATATATATATATATATATATATATATATATATATACATATATACATATAGTGTATATATATATATATAGCTCTACTGCTGATATTTGCTGCTGAAAGTAGAGCCAGTAAAACCACTCAGAGGTGTTGAGTGTGTTTAAGCCGGGTGGAATAGAGCCAGTCAGGGTTAGAGACAGTTACAGCCCAGCGAGAAAGGAGTTAATAGTGTTAGAAAGTACAGACCCCTTTGGCTCACTGAAACAACACTCCGATATTAATCAAATAGAGCCACAACCACTTCAATTAAAAAAACAGCATGAACCACCAAGAACAATTAAACTGACAGAGGCTAATATCCTGATACCAAACAAAATCACAAGTGAAAATTAAACAAATCAATAACAATACAATGACAAACGGTCACAAACCAAATTCAAGTAGACACCTTGCTTCATTACGATCAATGTATCCAACCGTACTGATGTTAACTGTTATGTAACTCTCAACGCAGAATGCAAACAACATTTCTGTGGACAATGATAGCATACACTACGGCTTTCAATAATGCACAGTGTAATCCACATAGGATGCTACTCTGTAATAAGAAGTTTATAGGACCATGAATGTGTTGTTTATTTATTGGGTTCCAAACAGTGGCTCCTCTACAGAACACGATTGATTGCCTATCAAACACCTATACATTTTGGAAATATTCAATTAAACAACGTGCTTTAACAAGCCAGAATTTCATCTCATACATGCAACCTGATGTTTCTTGAATTTCAACTGCAGAATTAGTCATTCTAATAGTCATTCTAAATTAAAAAAAAACAATGTACAGCGATTACTATTTGTAAACATTTACACTGAACTTATTTTAGAGGTCGCAATGTTCACACAAATCTACTTGATGTCAGATAAGATGGACTAGCACCAGTAGTGTATTCTATCATGTGTACACTTGTGGGGGTGCTGCGGAGATGTTAAGTGGCCGGCAGTGGTTGGTCAGTGAGTCAGTGGGGGTAAGACAGAAGGTGGCGTACCGTGTCCATGCCGACGTCGGGAGCCCTTAGCAGAGGAAGGCCGAGGGATGCGTGCTGCTGGCAGCTCCTAATGACGAGGACGAGCACGTCACAAGGTAGAATATCATGACAGTGTGACACCACAAACAGCTTTTGTTATGATGACATTATCGTGGCGGCTGACACGTAACCATAGCAACAAGAGACGACACTGGGCGCGCTCAGGAAGCAGCGAGTGCATGTAGGACACGAAACATTCCCCGTGCAAGCGGCACATTTAATTTTCAACATACGCAAATAAAAACGGCAAACGATTATGAAGCTCTAAAGTTGTAACCGCGCCAATGATCGCTCAAATAAAATAATCTTGAATGAAACCGAAATTGAAAGAACTCTGTTTGAAGAGCAATTAGGCACCACTCATCTCCCACGTGTACATGCTGCCACCTGGTAGAACAGTAGGAAAATAAATCATCGTGCAGCGACAGCAACAGCGACAGCAGTATGTAGGAAGACTAAAAAAGAGCCATGAAACAAAACATGAGTTCGGTGGTAGAGGCGCCACCTACTGGCCATGTATTGGCTACTTACTCTTCGCAAACTGCACCTGGCGTTTGTTTGCCTGATGCGACAGAAACAAAAGACAGCTGAGTTAGCCACTGACTCTATATTGAGTGATTCTGTTGCTTAGCAACAGTGCATGGTTACTGCCATTCAACAGCACTACTAAAAAATTCTAAATTACACACATATTATAGGTCTAGATTTTTTCCATCTACAAACAAAGGTTCACTATGGAATCGTGAGTTTTGCTTAAAATATTAGTGTCTAAAAACAAACACAATGTTCTGGTTCAGCTCGGCATTACTTCACATTCAACAGTACAACCATTTTGTGTTTCGGGTTACTATGATGGTAGCACAGGACTGCATGCATTTCTCAAATGCTAGTTAGTGTTGTAATATTTCTGTACAGAAAAGATAAGTTTCTTCTGGTGCTGATCGTTTGCATTGATGTCCATCTCCTCTCCCGTCTCATTCAATATTGTCGGGATTTTTCACCCTTTTCCATATTCGTTACTAAAACAATATCAATTATTTCAGATCCATTTCCTAATCATTTTCATAAACTTTATAGATTAGTTACTGTTGCTGTTGCTATGCGTCATTCAAAGTTCATCAATAATATTCTGCTTGCAGAATGGATGAATACATATTCACACATTTGGGTAGGTGGATAACATACCAACCTAGGCTAGCGCTGGGCCTAAAATCTGTTTAGCCAATTTGGCTGAAGGTTAAAATTTTCTTTAGCCAAATGAGATTTTGTTTAGCCATTTTTTTAGCAGACACTAAGATGGCAAAACGTCAAAATGCAAAACATGACATAAAATAATGTGATAAGGCCTAGTAAAAAAAGAAACTAGTTTCTCGTCCCCGCCCACTTCCTTTTCTGTCTACGCCTCCTTTTTATTTACTATTGAAAAATTATTTTTAAAAGTTTTTTGGGTTCTGTGAAGAAATCTATGTTCAAAACTTGCTGTATGAAGTACTGTTATACTCTTTAAGTTCACTCGTTATTCATCATACAAGGTGTAGGGATGTATGTGCATTCTACAGAGTCTAAAATAAGATTCGAATGATGATGCTTTGCATTAGTCTTTACACAGACTCACTTATATAATTCCAGTCTCAATCAGTATAAATGGCATTTATTAAATTCCATTCAGTTGTATGCCTGTGATACAAACTAATGAAACCATGGCCAAACCTACACGACATTCATAAACATTGCGTTTGCTTCTTGTTTGTTTCTAGTAAATTTAAGTAGTTTTCCAGTGTAACAGATATATTGTGCCATGTTACATTTAAGTAAATGTTTCTATTCATCTGCCAGCCCGCTAAAAAGTAATGTATCTGATAATGGAATGGCAAGCTATATAGTAATATACATCTATGGCATGTTCCTTATTGCATCGAAAAAACTACAGCTTGTCTTTTAATCAACCACAGTATGTGATCATATAAGACATGGTGGCCATCTTCGAAACTAATAGAAAAAATTACTAAATAGTAAGCTTATAAGGGCCTCCCTATTCCTTTAAAAAAAGTTCGGACGAGAAACTAGTTTATTTTTTTACCAAGCCTAATATACGACATATTATATAAACATAATATACGTATATTAAACATAACACCAATATAAGAATACATAACACCAATATAAATTAATAGAACAATATTTAATTATAAATATAAAATAAGAAAATCGATCACACTGCAAATCTCAAACACTGAGTCAGAGAATTTCACTATACAAGTGTCGCCCCAAGTGTCCATCGCCACTACCCTGCCCCTAGTCCAGTGTCCACCCGTTTCACTAAACCAGTAAATCCAGGACGCTGCTCCTTCAAAGTCCAGATTTTGAAGGCTTCATAACTGTCGGGAGACTAGCGCTTCGCTTGCGTTAACACGGTCCACACATGGGCGATAATCGCCACTTCGCGTGATCGCCCGCCGATGTATATTTACAAATCATTTTAAACGATAACAAACTGAAAAACTAAGCCAATATTATTTTTGTAGCTGCCCCGCAGGCCACCCAGCAGGACGCAAACTTTCGCCGAGAGCAATTAAACCATTGGCTTATTGCCGGGCAATTATAGATTAGGGGGCGCGAAAACAATTCCACGGGTGGTGGGCAGCTATGATTCACAGGTTCACCGCCGCTTACACAACAACGCGTCATTAACGTGGCCGTAAAAGCGTTTCGCCAAATTGGTGAAGAGTTGTTTTTTCCTTTTGTCAAATGGGAAACCAATCGGCAGCGATAGCCTAGTCAACACCCTGTATAATAAACATGAAACATTCTGCAAATCAAACCACTAAGCAACACTGATATGACACAATTATAAGAGATAAGTTGTATTATTTCACTTAATGTATAACATCTGCAATATCATATTAACTTAACTGTATTGTGTATTATTTCAACTAACTACATGACATTCCCAGGCTACGCTGTACTACCAACCTCCGCACTTTCCTCCTCCTGATTCATCATGGTGGCAGGTTCATCACCCCCCGCATCTTTCGTAGAATGCGATTCCCTTTCCTTCTCGTCTCCCTTTTGTCGCCGCTGTGGGAAACAACGGAATGCATGATACAATACAATATAAAACACTTCTATTCAATAGCTCCTCGGTGCACCGAGGAGCTATGGAGGCTAAACAAGTTTAAACAGGTGGGTTTTTAGTTTATGGCGAAATGTTATTATATTTATTTAAAGCAAGGACTGAAGCACAGGACAATACTAATAATACAGCACCAAACTCATTTTAGTTCAGTGATAACCATGTCACTGACAGTGACCAGCTATGAATTTGACACTTTACTTTGCCAAACTTACAGAGTAGTCCAGGGCTGGGTCCAATTATGTAATTGTAATTGTAATTGATTACAGCAAAATTGTGTAATTGTAATTGATTATGGTTTCAAAATGTTGCTGTAATTGTAATTGTTATATTTTGTATAATTGAAAATTTATTTCAATTACAATCAATTGCAGTACGTTTCATATCACAAACTACCTGAACAAATTGTCAATAAAAATATAATTTAAGTCTCACATGAGTTGAAAATCAAGACTAATAATAACACCTGCTTATATATTTATATTTAAGTCTCAGTATTCACTGTCTGGTGGGTACTGGTCAGTGGTGCTAGTGGTGGGTAGCCTTAGCAATTAGCCTTTTCATTAAGTTGGTAACAGCCAGGAAGCAATAAACAATGCAAAGACATTGTCAGACAAAGGCTAAGCTGGTATTCAAACAACATGGAAAGACCTGTAGCCTGATATTGCTTCAGAAAATATCAGCTCAGTGAAACATTGCGGAGTTAGCAAGCCAATTACACCCCTTGTGTTGTGGTGGGTTGGAGACAGGTCAGGTGGCAAGGACCGTTTATATGGCCTCTCTTCCCATTCCCAACTCACACAAAGCAAAGGGCAGACCAATTAAGAATGTTAGCTTAGAGCAGGAGCTACAACCTCAAAGTAAACACATCATACCCTATTATTAGTATTTTCCAAAGAAAAATTTAAGAAATGCGCACGGATAAATGTCTGCATTGGAATATGTCATGTAGGATTACGTCTGGATATTGCATTGTATTTTTATATAATAAAAATATGTTTTAAACGGCTATCTTTTTATTTAGTATAATTCAAAGTCACAATTCAACAAAATGTACAAACATTACTATTATATTTGTTTATCAATTGTGTACAAAATATTGAAATTCAGCAAAACGCACAAAAATACATAATTAACAAATGCTGAATATATTTGGTTCTGCATAATGTAATTGTAATTGAAACAGTGTAATTGTAATTAATTTGGAAAATTATGACTGTAATTGTAATTGAAATAAAAAAATTAATGTAAATGTAATTGATATAATTTTGTGTAATTGGACCCAGCCTTGGAGTAGTCATACAGCTATGAATATATTTGAAACCATGAACAAAGAAAACGAGGAACTAACAGCATCCAAGGGTTGGATGTGGCTGTATGATCGTAATGAGGAAACTTTGCAAAGCTCTAGACTATTCTTACATTAGCAGTGCTGTATGAGAACACACAACACAACGTGTAACTGACCTTTCTCCTGTCTCCGTCCTTTTCCTTCTCATCTTCCCTGTTGCGTCGTTCAGAATCTTTCCGGTCCTTCCTATGTTCCCTTTTGTCACGTGTCGATGATCGTCGTTCTTCCTTCTCATTCTCCCGATCCCCATTTTGATTTCGTCCACGATCCCGACTATGTTCCCGTCCCTTTTCCGCACTGCGTTCTTCCTTACCCTTGTCACTTCTGTGACGACGTACTTCTTTGTCCGATGACTTCCTATCATCCGATGACTTTCTCTCATCCCCGTCTTTTCCCTGTTTGTAGCAGGAAAAGCAGAGGTCAGCTTACTTTGTCATATTTTCCTAAAGCCATTTTTCCATTGACATCTTTCAATATTAGAACAAATGACCATTAGACATACCTGGAATAGTTGAATAGTTTAATTCCAACTATAGTAATGTTTACTACAATATTTTGTAACAAGAAGCATGTTGCCACCAACAATAGTGTTCATGGCAACGTTATTAATCACATCTCGCATGTTTAGATAGTTTCCTAGGTGCAAGTGGATTAGTGTTTACATTCCCTGGATGTGATACCAAGTTCATTCCTACAGCGACAAAGCCAGGTATTTATGTGGCTGTGCCAACAATGCAACAAGGACTCAAAACTTGAAGCCGGAGCAAGCCAGCATTGAACATTTACATGTTTTTAAATTTACATGTTTTTGTCTGTCTGACTGCCTGTCTGAACCAATGACCTCTGACATTATGGCTGTGTTCTAACCCTTGAACCAAAATCCCCTCCTCCTGTTTCTCACCCTCTTCTTCCTGTCAGAGCTCTGATCCCGTTCCTTCTTGCTCCCACTTGGCACCTTCGCGTCATCTCCCTTTAGGAACTTCTTCACATACTCCTCATTGTTCACCTGTAGTTGGGGAGAAAGTTAGAGTCAGACAGACAAGCAAGGACCAGGAATACTAATATCAGTAATATGCAGAAAGAAAATAGTGGGTTACATATCATGCCAAATATAGATAAAAGAATGTGAAAGTTGCTCTAAAATAGCATTATCTCAGACGGATGTTACCAGATTGCACTTCAATGAATTTGGATGGAAGTGAAAAGAGCAAAACTGATTTTTACCTCCATTTTGGTTAATCTTTGTTTTTTTTAGCAAAAAAAGAGCATAAATGTGCAATTATTTTATTTAATTAGTTCAGCCAAGAATCTGCTAATTGTTTCCTGTCATCCTGGGCACTTTAGCATTATATCTGATTTCTATATATTGGGGTTATATAATTGAAATAAAGTTACTTTTATTCATGAATCTCCCAAATACAACCTATGTATAATTGCTACTTGTATCATGTATCTGCCCCAGTGTCAATGATTAAAAGTATAGTACAAAACATTAGTTGCAACTTTGACTTTATAGCGCTATATAGATTATACAGTGTCTAATGTTATCAATCAAACCATGCTGCAATGTCTTAGAGTGTAGATATTTGGTCAGTAGCTTGTTGAATCTATCGTCCAGTCCCGTACCTTCTTATTGATTGCGGCTGCAAGCGTCTGCAAGAACTCGTTGGTTTTATCGGGATCATGACCAGCCACTATCTTCGTTGGTTTTACACCAATCTGTGTGCCACTTACAAAAACTGTGAAAACAAAAAATATTACGTATTTAAAATGAAAGTCTGACATAGTTAACCATGAAACATAACTTGTGGATAGGTGTGTGTTTTAAATAGCTTATGCTATTTCTGCATTACGATTGCAAATTCTTTGAAAAAGAAGTAAGGCATAAACATTTTGTTAATCAACACATAAAAATACAATTTAGGTGCAGCATATCTTCAGGAATCTTATCTAATTTATATATCTGTAACCTTTTATGTTTTTCAGTATTGACACTTAGCTGTGGCAAACTGACTCGATCCTAATGTATGTTCTCCATATACACACAATATATAGCAACATGCATAGAAGCAAAGTTGGATGAGTCAAAGTAAAACTGTCCACATGCTATTTTACACCATTCTATTCTACGATACCATTACGCAGCACATGCCGGTCCAAGTAAATCAACTGTGCAATTATAAATCATGCTTACCCACATAGTCTATTGCCTTCTGCAGGAATGCTACTTTGCTATCTTTGTCCTACAAAAAACACTGCGTCAAGTATCTTAAAATTAATTTATAAATGAAACAAGCAATATCTAACACCATTAGCAAAATATAAGAATGTGGCTTGCAGCATTTTATAAATATATTTCTCTAATGCAACTTAGAACAATTACATTTAAGGTTTTCAAACAAGCCAACACATTATGCACCATATCACGTTCATAAACCATTTATGAAACAGCATTACAACTCATGGTATGTTAAGATTCTGTGCATGAATAAAATGGTTTGGTTACCTTGACATTGTCCGAGACCATTTCCGACTCTGAGAACAGTCCCTTCATGAAGCTAGTTTGTCGTATTGTCTGAAGAAAACATGTCACAAATATGCAGTCACTGCAGTGAACATAATTAATATACACGGGTAATAAAACAATGTATTTGTACTGGAAATACACTGATATTAAAACCTATTATTACTTTTTTGAAAGTTTACTAAACCTAAAAAGTACTATCTGATGGTTTTCTGACACCATGTTTGGACAAGAGGTAGCATTCTTACATACCGGCACTTCACTGCATCGGTGAAAGGTCCTGTGCAGAAGTGGCTTAAATTTGACTATTATCTAAGTCACATTTTTGTTTTGAGAGTGCCATACAGCTTACTGTCATCCCAATATCACGTGGATCCAGCGTTCTACTTGGAATATTGTCATGATTATAGTGTTCCAAAATACACCACATTATACATCATATAGGGTTCCAATATACATCACATACACGGTCATACCAATATGATCGTGCATGCACAGAATGATCATGCACATGGACGTGCACAGCGTTCTACTTGGAAGTTTTTCATGATTATATTGTTCCAATATACATCACATTATACAAGTACATCAGTACTTTAAATATTTTTAGCAAATATTTGGCATGTGAAATAGTTTTTCTTGTTTTTGTTAAAACAATAAAATTCATAACACCCATTTTCTCTCCATGCATGGGACACTGGATGTCCAATTTGTGGATCTGCTGGCATGTAATTAATTACTAGAAGAAACTGCATTGGATTCATGCTGGTCCTCGTGTGTCTCCAATTTTACCCACAATTTCTCCAGACCGGTGTGGGAAAAACAAATTTCCAGTATTTTAACAGCTAGAGATTGCGTTGGGCAGCAAAGCTTTGTTTTTCCTTGTTTTCAGATTTATACAAGGTCGCAAATAAATGATGTCTTGTCATGACTTAAGAACTTCTAGGATGGGATACATTTTTAACATGGTCAGTTGTGTAACTGTAAGCACAAATATTATTCTGATAGGCCTTAACCACAGTTTAACCCCAAAGCAAAGGCAAAACCAGTAGTAAAGGCTAAAAACCTGCTGTGACTTGCTGCAAACATAAACTGGATTGATCTTGCCTTCTTGGTCTAGCACCTACTTTACAAAATTGCCTACAAATTAATATTACAGACATGAAAGCTCTGGAATTATGGCATTCACTATGACCTAGGCCATAAGTATAGTCCGCAATTTTAGTATTTATAACAATTTTGTTGATTGTTTCACTGATAGCGAGATTGAGAAACTGTCACTGTAACACTGACACCGACTCAATGACTATTCTGTTTGATTTCAGATGAGTAGACACATTAAGTCAGATGTCACTTCAGGGATACGCTGACAATAGACAATATAATAAGCTACATATTACTTACGGTTGTTATAATATCGTGTAAAAATCTGAACGGCGGCTTCGACAAGAGTTTCTCTGTAAGTGGGGGCTTTTTGATAATTTTGCCCAGTGTATCTTGGGTTTTCTTCATAATCTTCGGATCCAGTTTGCCGTTCGCCTTTTCGCCCATGGTTGTAATCTGTAGTCTGGTCTACCTAATTATAAATTTAATCGTCTTTCTCACGACGTCTACAATTAATTAAATACATTTATTCCGACGATTTTGAACGCGAACCAGCATTTCTACAATTTTGTTTTCGTTCGTCTACTCGGAATTTAATCCCACAGTTCCTATCGGAGCATGCGTACTAACATATTTCCGGCCGTTCGGGCTAGTGACGGCGTGACAGTTGCCAAGGACAACCATACTGGCATGCATGCGTTGAACGTCACACCCACCAAAAGATCTCGGCTTATGTATTTAGACCTTTGTGGTCACACCTACGTGTAAAATAAACGAATAGTTAGGTTTAGCAAGAGTTAGCAAAATCCCCATTCAACGCAACAAGCTCAAATGGCAAATGGGCAAGGAAAGGTGTATGCCAGGAAGTTGAAGGTGGGAGGTTGGCACTAAATTAAAGTAGGTGGGAGGTTGGGATCAAACATTGGTGGGATGAGGCATTGGCGGGAGGTAGACTTTAAAAAAAGTGGGAGGTTGGCCCCGCAAGCAGGTGGGAGGTGGGAAGTGGGAGGTTGAGAACCCGGCCCCACACCCCCGCAAGGATCGAATTAAAAAGCCATTGCCATGGCATGGCATTGGCATTGCCTTTTGGCTTTGATATTGCCATTTTTTTTATCTACGTCTATCATCTATGACTATGCGTGTTAGCCTATGCCTTTAGGCATTTGGGGAAGGTGGCGCGTGTCCGCACTCTAAGGCATGTGGTTAAACTTTGTGGGAAGATATGACTTTTTCATGAGAGATGGACTTCATTTGACAGGGAAGGGTGCTGCAGTTCTTGGGTGTGAGTTTGTCAGAGTTGTCGACGAGGGCACAGGTACGATAAATTATTTAAACTAGATGCGCAGGGGGAACTGACAGAGAAAACTCAAAGGAGTTTTGTATTACAAATACACATCCAAAGAAATGTTCACCAATAATTTCGGACAATGAACTTAAATGTGTATGCTTAAATGCCAGGAGCATATAGTAAATAAAAAAAGTGAGTTAGACATTATGATTATGGTAGCAGATATTGATCCTCATGTAATAGGCATCACAGAATCATGGGCAAATGAAGATATAGTAGATGCTGAGTTAGCACTGACAGGCTATGTAATGTTTAGGAAGGATAGACGAGAAAGAAGGGGAGGTGGAGTAATTTTTTATATTAAAGAATCTATCCAAGCATATGAAATAACACTGAACAGTGAAGCAGATAGGGTGGAAGCAATTTGGTGTAACATAGTTACCAGGAACTCAACATTTAACAAGATTTAACAAGATTTAACAAGATTTGCCATCCAAGCCAAAGGCCCAGATGGCAAGTGGACAAGGAAGCCATTGGCTTATCGAGAGTCCAACAATGTTCATCTACTTATAACCCGCCCTCCTGATATATGTGTCAACCTTGTTTTTAAACATATTCACGCTGCTAGCAGTTACACAATCTGTAGACAATTTGTTCCATTCATTTATTGTCCTCTGTGAGAACGAGTGCTTCCTGATGTCCAATCTACATTGATCCTTTACTAATTTTACCTCATGTCCTCTAGTTCTGCTATCCTTCTTGAGTGAGAAAAACATATTTCTATCAATAATTTCATACCCATTCAATATCTTAAAAACTTCAATCTGATCTCCTCTTAACCTCCTTGTCTCTAGAGTTGTTAAACCACATTCTTTCAGGCGTTCTTCATAACTAAGGTCTCTAAGTTCTGGAATCATTTTAGTTGCTCTCCTTTGTATGCGTTCAAGCGTATCTATATCCTTCTTACGATATGGTCTCCATGCTTGTATACAGTATTCTAAATGAGGTCTAACTATTGCTTTATAAAGAGGTATAATTAACTTTTTTCCCTTGTATGTTATGTTTCTTCTAATCAATCCAAGAATTTGATTACCCTTTGAAGCTGCAATACCACACTGCTCTGAAACTTTCATATCAGCGCTTATTGTAACTCCTAAGTCCTTTTCTTTTACAGTAGTACCCAGAACAGTATCTCCCATTTTATAGTTTACATTCAAGTTCCCATGTCCTGTATGTAGGCATTTACATTTCCCAAAATTGAACAGCATCTGCCATTTCTCAGACCATTTCACTAATCTGTCTAGATCGTTTTGTAAACATTAACAATAGGAGTAGTTTATCGTAGTCCTAACATTGTCATCGGACAAGAGGTAGATGAAAAATTACAAAAGGCGATAAAATTAAGGGAGGTGAGCAAGGGAGAATGTGTTATAATGGATAATTTTAACCATGGCCATATACAGTGGGAATCATTAGAGAGTGCTGGAGGTGACGACCATCAGTTTCTACTTCTAACACAGGATTGTTTCCTTAATCAACATGTCTTGGAACCAACCAGAGGTGGGAATGTGTTAGATTTAATATGAATTAGTTGACAATGTTAAAGTACACGAACCTTTGGGTTCAAGTGACCATAACCAAATCCATTTTAATATAAAAGTAAAAACAGGGAATATTATAAAAAACAATGGAGGAGGAACTTCAACAAAGTCAAAGGCAAATATAAAGTGATGAGAACATATCTAGCATATAGAGATTGGAATAACTTGCTGAAGAACAAGGCAGCAACAGAATACTGGACTTGTTTAAAACATGAGATTGAGGGCATTATTGAGAAATTTGTTCCATTAAGAAAACAAGGGAAAAGGTCCAGGAAAAAACACCTGTCAAAAGAGGCTATTACAAAAATTGCTCACGAACAGATGCTGTGGAGGGTCTATAAACACACTGGAAATGTAGAAGACTACACAAAGTACAAAGAGGCACTTAACCTAGCTACAACTGAAATTAGAAAATCTATAAGAACCTTTAAAAAAAAATTGGCAGGTAATATAAAAAAATGACAGCAAGAGTTTCTATGCTTATGTAAGGAGTAAACAGAAAGTTCGAGATAAGGTCGGACCACTGGAAAACAACAGTGAAACGATAATTTCAGACGGGTTCCAAATGGCAGAGGTCCTGAATGAGTATTTCAGCTCAGTAGTTTTTACCACAGAAGATATCAGCTCACTTCCAGTTCCATTGACTAAATTTGAGGGCAATAAATCAGAACATTTAGGGCAGTTATTTGTAACTCCTGAAATGATAGCAAAGAAAATTCAGAAGATGAAAGATAATAAATCACCTGGAGTTGATGGGATACCACCAAAACTGCTTAAGGAAATTGTTGAGCAAATTAGTAGACCACTTGCAAAATTGTTTAACTTGTCACTTGAAGAAGGAATAGTTCCTTCAGAATGGAAAGAAGCAAACATTACGCCGCTATTTAAGAAGGGATCGAGGAAGAAGCCAGAAAATTACAGACCAGTGAGTTTAACATCAGTTGTATGTAAATTACTCGAAACATTAATTAGAGACTACATGGTGGAATTCCTTGTAAAACATAAATTAATAAATACATCTCAACATGGATTCCTAAAAGCAAGGTCATGTCTAACCAATCTCTTATGATTTTTGGAAGAAATTACAAAGTGGGTAGATGGCGGGTCACCAGTGGATGTTGTCTACTTAGATTTTCAGAAAGCTTTCGATAAAGTGCCACATCAAAGATTGTTACTTCAACTAAAAGCCCATGGTAATGATGTAATCAATTGGATAGAAAAGTGGCTTACACACAGAAGACAGAGAGTAATAGTGAGATTTCAAACTGGAAATCTGTTTTCAGTGGGGTACCACAGGGATCAGTATTAGGCCCTATACTGTTTTTAATATATATAAATGATTTGGAGGATGACATATCTAGCAAAGTACTTAAATTTGTAGATGACACAAAAGTATTCAGAAAAGTTACTAATGATACAGATAAACAAAGTTTACAGGATGATCTATAAAAATGAGTTAAATGGTCAGAAAAATGGCAAATTTTATTACATTTTGGGAAGTGTAAATGTATACACATAGGACATGGAAATATGGATGAGGAATATAAAATGGGGGATGCTGTACTAGGTAGAACCACACAAGAAAAGGACTTAGGAGTAATATTTAGTGCTGACATGAAAGTTTCAGAGCAATGTGGGATTGCTGCTTCGAAAGGAAATCAAATTCTAGGGCTAATTAGGAGAACTATCACGTATAAAGAGAACATCTAATTGTACCCCTGTATAACGCAATAGTTAGACGACATTTGGAATATTGTATTCAAGCATGGAGGCCATATCGTAGACGTAGACAAGCTAGAAAGAATACAACGAAGAGCAACTAAAATTATTCTAGAATTGAGAGGCCTTACTTAAGAAAATCGCTTATTACAATGTGGTTTGACAACACTTGAGACTAGGAGACTAAGAGGAGACCAAATAGAAGTGTTTAAAATAGTGAACGGTTATGAGGATGTTGATACGAATATGTTCTTCAAACTTAAAGAAGGCAGTAGAACTAGAGGACACAAAGCAGCATTAGTTAAGGAGCAGTGTAGGTTGGACATGAGAAAGTACTCTTTCTCACTGAGGGTGATAAATGAATGGAACAAACTGCCAAATGATTGTGTTAATGCTAGTAGTGTGAATATGTTTAAAAATAGAATTGACAGATATCTGATAAGGGTGGGCTACACATACATGAGAAAATTGTTGGACTCTCGATAAGCCAATGGCTTCCTTGTCCACTTGCCATCTGGAACTTGTTGTTCGAGATGGCAATCTTGTTAAATCTTGTTAAATGTCCGGCCACCTCATTACTGAATAAATGAACCGTGTAACATTTGGTTTAAAAACTGGTCTATGGTAGCATCTATAACTTGTTTGCGTCGGCAAAAAATAATAAGCTAAACTAATATATATATATATGTATATATATGTATATATATATATATATATAATTTTTTTAAGCATTTCATGCACACTGTTAGCAAAGCAATTAACACAATCAGTAAATAATTTTTCCATTCCTATATACACACACACACATATATATATTCAGCTGTATACATATATATATAATATATGTATATATATAATATATATATATATATAATATATATGTATATATATATATATGTATGTATATGTATATATATATATATATAATATATATGTATATATATAATATATATATATGATTGGAACAAAAACCTACCACATGAATTTATACCTAGCTATTTATATATATATATATATCAGGCTTATATGTATATGTATATATATATATATATATATATACATATATGCCTGATATATATATATATATATATATATATATATATATATATAAATAAATAGCTAGGTATATATATATATATATATCAGGGGCGTAGGTAGTTATAAATTCATGTGGAAGGTCAAGAGGTCTAGGTGTCCATTTTAAAAAGTAAACTGTAAACATTTGCAATCTGGTGCATTTTGAAGTCAAAATAATAAAGAATGCCCGCCCAGCCATGGAAAAAAACATAAGCCCCTACTCGACATCCATCCCTGGTAAAAGGTGGATGCGAACCTTCTGTATTTCATATATGTTTAACAAATACTTAGCTTTAACGTGCTATGATTTTGCAGTTTTTACCTGCTTCAATTACCCATTCGCCATGTAATATCACCAACAGTTATAACAGCTGGTGAGATAATATCGTAATAAATGTATTACACTGTAATTAAGAATCATTGGATAACTTGTACTATGATGACCTAAAAATCAAGCATGATAATATTGTATTACACATGTTAAATTTAACAGTCAAACGCAAACCCTTTGCAATAATGACAGCCATTTATTAATAAGCCAAGAAGGCATATGCGGGCAATGATAAAGCTGCGGTAATACGTGTTTACGAGTCCATCATATCGACATAAGGTGTTCAGTAAGTTATTGAGTAACTACCCTCTCCTTCTTTGGGGTGGAATGTTGGCGCTAAACACGTGTTCTTTTGTATGATTGAACTTGACGAGTTCAGCATCCAACTGCGTGTCGCATAGGGGCCAATCATGACCAGCACTCAAACATAAAACGATGAAACGGAGATAGTGCTTCAGGCATAGCGTGGCATTGAATGATCGCTCTGCTGCAGCAGTCGACATAGATGTGGGGGCATGGTGGCAAATAATTATTAGAGTCCAGATAACCCGGCCAGTTCCGAATCCGCTTGCGGCAGTTTCGAAGATTGGGCAATTTCGTTTACCCCATTCTGCTTCAGTTCATTCAGCTGTAAATGACTACGGGATACAGGCAGTAGAGCTAGATATGCGAATGAATAGCATTTGCGCAGTAATCGCAGCATGGCTGTATGCTTCTCAGAGAAGGAAGTAGCATTGGCGTTGGAATGAACAGGTCTGCGAGAGGATGAAGTGTAAAGCGCTAGCAGTATCTCGACTGCTGTATACATGTTAAGGCACAGGTCAAGAGTGATTGCCTGTATCGTGTCACCGAGTGTTTTGGGTCTTTAAGCAACATTTACCATCTGCATCTTGTCTTCCATTTTGTAGCTGATGCAGTTCACCTAGCATGTGTCGTCTTGGAACACCTCGTACTGCTTGGTTATTCTCTCCGGCGTCAGATTCACATACTGTCGTGGTGTGAGGTACCGAGCAACGTAGCGATTTTGAGCTAACAATAGCCGTGTGTCCATTTTCTGCAGCAAGTGATCCAAGAACAGCAGATACCATAGAGTTACACCATTAATCACCCTCCTATATTTTACTAACGGGTATTCTATTTATGTCTATGGCAGATACACACTGCCCTCATCCAATACTGGCTGGGCGTGTCAGTTTTATCAACTGTACGTTCTCACGGACGGTGCCACTGTCTACCATCATTGGGCGGCTTGCTCATCTCAAATTTACCGGCTAGCTATACAGGACTGTCAAAGAACGCAGTCCATACTTATGGGTAAGCCCTCTCCTGCTGCAGCTTGGCGCTTGTAGTGGTTGCCTCTTCGGCAGGGGTTACACTGTTTGGCATGTAAGAATCTGGTCAGAGGAAGCATATTTTGAAGCTCACGCTCAATGGCCACTAATATTATGATCACAAGTAGTGTCTGGTTGCCATTCCCATTTCTTCCAAATATTCCAGGGCAGTGACTACAACAGTGAATGCAGACTTGAATGAATAGTGTTAGCAAAATACTTGTGCATCCTCGTCTAACTCCAGCTCAGCCTGAAAGACACGCAACCTCTTGGCCGAGTAGTTGAAGGAGGTTATCTACTGGACTATGTCCATCATACTTTTTACTAGTGGCTCTTTGCTGGCACACACAATAGGCACCGTGTCCTTTGTAGTGAATGTAGATGGTGCCAGGTATCAGCTGTCTAATTCATGCTTGCAATCCACGGTAGATGCCAGCCAGGGATGTACCATTACATTTTGGGGAGCGAGTTGGATAAAAAATTATTTTTATGGAATGGATAAAGATAATTTTGTTTGCAATATTGATGTTGAAGCACATGCATACAGCTATCTTGGCACCTGTATATACATTATATATATATACATATATATATATACATATATATATATATATACATACATACAGATATCGTCCTCTGTGAAAATGAGAACGTTCTCAAATCAAGTGTACACTGTTATTTTATTAACTACAAATAATAATATTTTATATAAAGTTGTTACTTGTCTACATAGCTAAAAAAAAATTATTTACCATTGCTTTAAAATTGTTTTGTGGATTTATGGAATTTGCAAATGTCGTGGTCGGTGTTGACTCCTTCAACCAGATTTTTAATGTCACCCACATCAGTTACTGGTATTTCTGCTGCAACTCAACCCGGCTGGTTCTTCATTGCTGGAAATGGTCGATGTGCTAGCCATAGCCTCGGTTAGACCATTGGCATCTGCAATCTCTCTCTAGCTACTTAAAATTCACCATCTTACTATAATCCAGCCAGCGTATGTCTGTTATGCTCCTCCTAGATGCTTTGCATCTCAGGTGCCAAACTTTCAGGGGTTCATCTGCGGCCCCACGGTCGGGTTGTGACAATTTTTTTTTTTTATTCACCCAGTTTTTACTCTCTACTACCAATCAAATTATCCTTTGTAGTTACTACGTACAATTGTCCACAACGTTATGCAAACAGTTACGTACAATTGCTTTTTGTAGGACTGTGCCAAGTTACGTAATAGAAGGCGTCACTAAAGGTTACTATAACTGCCAGTATTACGTTGCAATTTCAAGAAGCCATCAATATATTGACTGGCAGTACCAAGGCATAGATGCATATTTCTGTGGTAGTGTTGTGTATCCGGAATTTTGTTTAATGTTGTTATCGTTACGAACAACTTATCCCATCCAGAGGATGGGTATTTTTGCTAGTCTGTCCAATACTTGATGTTGTCAATTCATCCCATTACTCTTTAACTTCTTTGGTTTTATTCTGGTTTCTTCTCTTTATAGATTTAGCTATCTGTATATCTGATTTCATTAAAACAAACAAAAATTAAGTTAAAAATTTTTTTTATTTTTTATTTAAAAAAGAAATTATCATTAAGAGCATATATTAAAAGAGGGATGCATTTTGCTATATTGTCTGGTGTAGGCTTGGTAGACTTTGCTACAGAGGATTTAATATACACTATCTAGATGTGGATACTACTGCCAGGTATGAGCGTACTGTTGTGTGAATAACACTGAACTAAGTCACCACTGATACCAACTATGTATGAACCGTCAAAGTGATGTCCACTGCAGATTCAAGTTTTTTGTGGCCGAGTCAAGGCTGAATTGCTGTTGAAAGAACCATGTTTTTTTCTCCAAATATTTGACAAATTCCATGAAACCAGAACATCAAAGCATTGAAGGGTTGCATACAGATGTTGACACATTTATTCATTACTGACCAGTTGGTTGTTTGTTATTTCAATCTGCTTACACGAATTTAATTTGTGTTGTTTGTTATTTCAATCTGCTTACACGAATTTAATTTGTGTTGTCGATTTCCATGGTATACTAATCCCCTTTTTGTTGAAAAAAACCCATTATGTCTTTGAATGGATTGAGGTTTCGGTTTCTTGGAATGTGAATTTTGAGTTTTTAGCTTTGAAGAAACAGTGGTTGCCATCAAATATTTCAGTCTACTGATACAAACCAAGAGATTCTGTCGAAACATAACTTCAGTTTCTTGAGAGGGAAAACTACATTAAAATATGCATTGTATTTCAGTTACATGATTTGCTAGTCCCTAACACCTCCATAAGCATACAAAAAAAAATTTCATTCCAAATTTACTTTTAGAAAAAATTCTGGAAACCGGGATTTTTTTATTTTGCCTAAAAGGTAAATACTTTCTCCACCAGTGTCATATGAATATCATGATATATAAAGGTACAGCAATTCTTAATGGCTTTATCCATCTGTTTTTTATTTACATTAAAGCGAAGGTAAGTAAAGACAGCATCGATGCATCAATTCAGTCATGTTGTGCATGACAGTTGCACTAATTCCAAACTTGCACATAGCAGTTCATAAACAGGACATTTCAAAGCACCTGTATGCATTCACAACATCTTGCCAAGTCTAACAGTGATTCCAAGTGGATGCTGAATCCAAGCACCAAACAGCTAAAAGACCAGTTCTCATGGGTAGAATATGAAACGACTGCCTTGTTTTGCAGAGTCAGGCACCGGCATGTCTTCGGGTCTCGGTGGTTCAGGGGTCGGGTCCGGCAGGGGAATCTCCCGCTTTGGCTTAGGACGTCTTGTGTCATGAACCCGTATTTTGGAGAAATACCCCAGTTCGGGTTTTTCCATTCCAAGCTTCTCAAAGACACACTTGTCAAAGATGCCCCGAGGCTTGCGACACCTGAAGAGGGAAACATGGTTAGTATTAGCAAGATGATGGTTTTTCAGACAATTTGATACTTACAAGCAAAACTATAGGTACTTCTTATTAAACTAGCTTTTCTGGTAATACTAATTAATTAACAACTGTCACTGTAAACTGTCATTGTATGTGTCTGGACTAACAAATTTTCCAGATAAATGCATTATACATTTAACACATTATATCTGTGTTTGGAAATTCCTTTCTTGTGAAATGATGTCCAGATGTCGAGGTTTCCGGATTAACAAGGGTCCACTGACTGTATATGGCCACAAATAGGACTGATTCTGATATTAAATTTTTATAAATATACTATACAGTGTTTTCCCCTAGAGGTGTATGTGCAACCTATTTACTGACACATTAATGCTCTACTACTAAGATGTGTCCCTTACTCCTTGAAGTGCATGTCAAAGCGAGCATGGTCCAGACAAGTCCAGTACGACGCAAACTCTTCAGCACATGTGTTCTTCAGCTTCTGGAAGAAGTCAACTCCACATCGGGTCACCTCTTTGCCTTCGTTGATACACTTGCGGGGATCTTTCTCCTCTGCCATACACAGCATGAACTCCTGCCAACCAACAACATCAACAGCACATAACACAGCATGAACTCCTGCCAACCAACAACATCAACACTCATAACACAGAAAGAACTCCTGCCAACCAACAACATCAACACTCATAACACAGCATGAACTCCTGCCAACTAACAACATCAACACTCATAACACAGCATGAACTCCTGCCAACCAACAACATCAACACTCATAACACAGAATGAACTCCTGCCAACCAACAACATCAACAGCTCATAACACAGAAAGAACTGCTGCCAACCAACAACATCAACACTCATAACACAGCATGAACTCCTGCCAACCAACAACATCAACACTCATAACACAGAATGAACTCCTGCCAACCAACAACATCAACAGCTCATAACACAGAAAGAACTCCTGCCAACCAACAACATCAACACTCATAACACAGAAAGAACTCCTGCCAACCAACAACATCAACACTCATAACACAGCATGAACTCCAGCCAACCAACAACATCAACACTCATAACACAGAAAGAACTCCTGCCAACCAACAACATCAACACTCATAACACAGCATGAACTCCTGCCAACCAACAACATCAACACTCATAACACAGCATGAACTCCTGCCAACCAACAACATCAACACTCATAACACAGCATGAACTCCTGCCAACCAACAACATCAACACTCATAACACAGAAAGAACTCCTGCCAGCCACATCATCAACAGCTCATACCACACAGCATGAACTCCTGCCAACCAACAACATCTAGAACAGAACACAATGTAATAGTAATAGAAAGCAATGTAATAGTAACTGAGCTGTTACTTTTCTATTACAACTGAATATTTCAATCACATATTAAAATTCTTCCATGCTGGGCAATGCTTAAAGAGAAACAAAAGTCATGGTTTTCGAACTATCCATCTATAAGAGCTACTAAAACATAACCATTTGTAACTACAATTAAGAATATCACGCCAGTCGTTTACTAGGAAAACACATACCATGTAACATATTTTGGCATTTATTTACTAAACTAGTCTTCTTTCTGGCGAAATAACACGTTTTGTTTGAGACTGCATTTGGTTCTGTGTATTCAGGCCTCCCTGAATACATCACTTTAGTCTTGGTCACCCCGATTTTATAGAACTGCACATGCACTTATCAGTCGCGATGGTTAACATGTCAGCCCTCAGTCATTCGGAGAAATGACCGGATTCTCCAACTTTTAGAACACATTCTGAGTAAACCACTGGCGTGATATTCTTGATTTTAGTTGCACATGGTTGGTTTTTATTACCTCTTTTTGGTGCATCGCCCCAAAACCATTACTTTTGTTTCACTTTAAATAAAATTCTGCAACTGAGATGAGTACACGTGAACCAAGCTTTAATTTTGAGTTTTCAGCATATCAGTTTGGAATTGTAAAAAAGAAACCAACAAGACCAACAAATCATAGATAATTGCTTGAATAAGGAGTTGTTGTGAGCTACTCTACTACTGAATGAAGACAACGTTTATAGATACATGTACATACTCAAAAAATTTTAATCAAAAAAATATTTACGATGAAAAAATGTAATATACTACACTGCCTTCAAAATGTAATAGTAATACAGAGAAAAAACTAAGTAATAGTAATATATTACATTGTTTGTCTCTCTTCCTCTCTCATGGTTAGGTCATTCATTTCAATGTCAGTGATGCCTCCTTAATTGGGCTCTTAAAACAACAACTAAGGACGAGTATTCGCTACAAAGCAACAAAAAGTAAATGGATGAAATTATCTAATGTGGTGACATTCTCTAATGGGATGACCTCTCTAATGCTGACTATTACAATGAGGCCTCACAAAAGTACTTAGTACACAAAAGTTTTTTTCAGTACAAAGACATAAACAAGTAAATATAATATATATATATATATATATATTATAGCCTAAGATATATACTGGGTGCATCCTTTTTGTCCGCTTTGAAATATATTATAATGCGTTAGCCAGGATTTTCATAGACTCAACAAAGGCAGACATTGCTCGTGTTGATTGCCATCAGCCATAGAGCTCTCTAGCCAGAAGTCATTAGATCTGTCCAGATCAATATATTACATTATACACTAAGTGGCCTAACACTAATTTCACGTTGTCCTCAATGCAAAGCACGTAAACAATAACAGTTGGAGTCCACGAATCTTTGATTGTCATGAGGTTATCTGAGGTGCGACTACATAGGTGATTCTAATTAGTCTCCTGTCAAGTGACTGCGATTTCCTGCAATAATGTTCAGAATGGTGAGTGATAGTTGTAAGAATTGGTCATCCACAAATATAGGTCCCAACTGAGTGAGTTCTGCTAGCGATTTAGCAGTTGCCTTCAAGATGACCAGCCTGAATTGCGGCAAGATGACGTAGCACATTACAACTTGTGCATAAAATTACCGGTAGTACCCATGCACAGACACAAGCAACTGAACCAAGAAGAATTCTATAAAGGACCTATGGCTCACCAAAACATATTTCATACTTTCTTCCTGTATGTTAAGTTACCCAATTTTTTTTAAATACGCAGCCATCAGTCATGGGGTAAATGCAGTTACATTTATATACATTTCTCACATATTGCTTTGTCGTGCTGTGTTGCTAGATGAGCAGTTCCATGGTGTCGGACATACATTTTAGCTGGGCATTGCACACTTCAGCAGTGCACTGCATGCTGGCACAGAAAGCACCACAACTGTTTGCTACCACGTGCCATAGGATCCAACTAAACTACAACATCATTGTCACGTATAACAACATTCCCGATTCCACTCTTGTAGTCATTCTAGGCATCCAATGAAAAACATGTATGGTGTCGCCGTGTCAGACTAATTCACACAAACTCCAAATTTCCACATAAGAAAGGTTATGCCCAAATCTCTGTAATGTGCGAGGGCACTTTGGAAATATGGCGTCATATGTCCATAGGACAGGAGTTTATTTGTTGACCAGACCCAACAAACTGAACTTAATGAGTTTGTCAGACAGTTGCCATTTCAGCATTTTGAAAGTGCACAGGAATGACCCAATTTGAAGTCACTGGGTAATTTCTACAATGTACTGCCTTGCCAATGAAGTAGTGTATTAGATTGCGCCATATACTGATATAGCATAATAGCAGGTAGTTTTACATCAGGGAACAGTTTATTAACATTGTCCCTTTGTAGTTCTGCAAGAGGTTAGCGATGTCTTTGATGTGGTTACAATTTGACCATCAAACCAGGTTGCATCAAACCATTGCTTACATTTTATGCAGAGTTCGTAAACACTCATGCATCGAAAAGTTGTTTCTTTTAACTCTGATCCGATGATTGTCACATTTGCTGTTTGGAATAATATCTTTTCTTAGGTAATGTTCAGACGGTTGCAATGGTGCATGCATGAAAATTACTATTACTATATTAAAATTATCCTACCAAGTAAGTACTTTTATGCCTGGAGACAGGTGAATTTCTTTAAAATTTTTGGCAGTTGACTCTGTTATTAACTTATACCGGTCTTAGCCTAGATTTGTAATGTTTCTGATCTACCTAGGTACATGTACATTTTTATATAGGCGAGAGTGATTGGTGTAAGGATGTGGATGTGTGTAATTGGTTTGCTGCTTCTGAGGTGATTGGGTGAGTTCTTACGCCACAAATTCCTTGTTAATTTTTTTTAATGTTACTTAGCAATAAACCATCTGAATCTGAATATTAAGCGGTATATTCAGAAAGGGATCATTAATTCATCCAATCACACAGCGTTAATGTGTAAACATGGAAACTGAGTGGCATGTGGACACATGTGCGGTGCCATGTAATCACCTTTTTGTTGCACATTAAAATTATTTATTTCAACTAGCGCTCTGCAACGGCAACAGCTGGGTGACGTAATTGAAATAAATAGTATATGGTCTGCTGCTGTCGAACAGATAATGACGTTTCTCATTGTTCCATTACTTTGTTTAGAGCTTAGCTTCAAAGAATCTTTGTGAAAATAAAGCTTGAGGAGGCTGTGTTAAAAAAGTCCGTCCTAATTGGTCTGTCAGATAAGACAGTTGATTTTGGGGCTACAGAACGTATATGCCCCTACGGCTATGCTACTGGGGCATTTAAGTATGCTGATGGCGCGATATCATACCAGTTAGAAGGCCGGACTCTCAATCAAGAGAACCCACTGCAGTCGCTTCGAACCTTTGGCAAGTTTGATCACCTCACATTGCCACATTTCACTCAGCTGTTTAGATGAGTACCTGGCAATAACAGTGGTGGATATGTGAATGACAGTAATTGCAGCATGGCTGAATGTTTCCAAGAGAAGTTGAAATGGCCTTGGAATGAACAGGTCTGCCAGGGGGTGAAGTGTAAAACACTTTGAGCAGTCCTAAGGATACCGTGCTATGTAAGAACTTATTTACCTTTACCTGTTTAAATGTGCAACCTGTCATGGACTCATAGAGCCGACAAGTACTAGTAGTCTCTATCTGTACACCCGCTAACATGAAATGACACTTTTACGTTAGCCCTGGATGCTGGAAATGGCTGTATCAGTGTTTGAAGCATAAATCACATATAAAATTTACGACATTTGTGTAGATATATTATAATAATGCATTTCATTTATGTTTCATCCCGATTTTTTTCTTTATAATACTGTAGATGCCCCGACTATCGAGGAATAAACTCTACTCCTATTTTTCGGACCTAAAGTAAACTATACCTACAATGGATCATGATTTAAGTTATTGACAACTAAGCATATTATTTGATTGAAACGACTGTCCAGGTATCATGCTTCCAATCTCGGACAACCAGGCCCAGGGACGTGGGCCGGCCATTGACACGGTGCACGGTCGTATAGCTACTGTTTATACCTTGCACTGATGGTCGCAAAACTTCCCAAAGTGATGAGAACCCGCCCTAAGTGGAGCAGCACTCATTTCGATTTCAGGTACCGTCAACTCATCATAGCTGGGCAGCCAGTCGGCGTTTGTGAACGGCATTTTGCTCGCTCTCACCGACCTTCACACAGGAAACTCGTACCCTTTCAGATGCGCGCGCCACCTAGGTGTGCAGCCACAGCAGTTATGACGGGCAACTGAATTCGCAAGCTCGATACATCATTTGCATCAACAGTTTTTGATTTTGTTGATCAATCTTCTGCGACCTTTTTTCACATCACAACAAGCAGATCAGGCTCATTTTGAAGGCAATGTTTTCTGAGTCTGAAATCTTACGACGATTCTGATTTTTATGAATTACGATTTTCTTCAACCACAACTATTTTGATTAATCACTCAACGTTTCGACTGCCATCTGCAGCCTTCATCAGGAATTCTGAGACGGCAAGTTCTATACGTCCCATACGTGACTCGATCTATATCACCCCTCGTCTCGATTCATGAATGAAATCACTTTTGCCCCCTCCCAGTCTATGATGCAATTGTTTATGTCTGCATGGTCTGTTATTGCAGATTTATGCTCTATCACCGATGTTGACACTCTCTTCTGTTCCCTGCATGGTAAATCTTCTGGTTGTGATGTTTTCAACCTCCTTCTTGTGTTATTCCTGATGAAGGCTGCCGATGGCAGTCGAAACGTTGAGTATGTAATGAAAATAGTTGTGGTTGAAGAAAATCGTAATTCATATATGTATATATATATATATATATATATATATATATATATATATATACGTTTCGTTTTATAAGAACTTTGACTTTACTCATGTGTATGACATTAGTCTAATAACACGTGGTGAAAATGTTAGATGCATGCATGTATATGACTATATATGATTCACATCGTAGACGCACTATATAGGACATATTTTTTAATGTTTGATACATCACAGAAACGTTTATATTGGTAAGGTGCACAACATGCAATTCCTCAATGTTTGAAAACTTCAGTTAGCCCGTAACAATAGAAAAATGCCAATGTGCTATATTGCCGTGAATATGTAAAACGTTTTTTTTACCAAACAGATTCACGTCTCACACTGACATTAATAAAGTACTGTCACTCTGCAGATTCGCTGATTTTGCCGTGCTCAGGATGTCGTTTATGCAGAATGGTTTGATTTGTTATTTATTTGCATAGATTCAGCTTCTTATTTTCTGATTATGTATTTTATGAAACCTTCGTTGTATGAGACAATTTAATTTGTTATTTGTTTTAGGTCTAAGAGCGTTGTTCCGAGCATCGGTCTCGTTGGCCAGGTATGTGGGCGATAATACAATAGTACATTCAATGTTAGCAGCTCATGTTACGTCCAGAATCGGAATTGCGCGCCCAAAATCGGAATGCTGCGCGGACAGCCGAGGTCGATGTATCTGTGCGCGCCACTTTGAAACACTGCAGCGTTTTGGTGTACAGATGGGAGATGCTCATTTTATAAGCATGTTTATGTTATGTACATAAATTCATTTTCTGGAGAACAGTACTGAGTACACCTCCAAACTGATAACGCAATTCAAACTTGCGAGGAATCTTTGCGATGGCATACCGTATTAAGTTACGGATAAGACTTCGGGTCCAAGAAATGCTATATATGTTCTAAGTACTATGACAGGAAAATGACAAATTGCAATTTGGGATAGGGCAAAATTGGAATTCTATTATACATATTCCGATTTCGGGTTCCCATCTTGGAATTCCGATTTTGCGCAACGACCTGCCACCTAATTCCGGTATCGGACATGTCCCATACCGGAATCGGACGGATTCCGATTCGGGATATAATAGCTCATAATAGCCACGCTGTCGAAACAGGGACAGCCAGTCTTCAGCGCATGAACTGTTTAATCCTGCCATTCGGGGATGATTGGTGACACCAAATACAAACTATGACACTTCTAAGATGGGAACTCCCAGCGTGTCATGGACATGGAATGTGATTAGGGATGTCAATAAAAATTTCAAATTGCTGATCTGTTTTGTTTTGTATTTTTATGATATGGCAGCAGCCTTGAGAAATTGAAATTTGAAAACAGTTTCAAAATCAGTAAAGTACTTTTTGAGATATGATTTTTGAAGATGTCAAATAAAAAAATTCAGATTATGAAATACGGTTATATACTTATACAGTAACAACGAACCAGAAAATGGACCAAAAATGTTTTTGGTAAGACTGTAAAAAAATAGTTATATTCAATTGTTACCAATGAAATTTGGAACATTGATAGATTTATAGATATATCTTTGTTGGCCTAAATTTCATAACTTTTCAGGGAAGTTAAGTAAATTAATTGTCATAATTATCTTGTTTTGACTATTGTGCATAATGTAACAAATGAACAATCAAATGTGTCTACCACTATTTTAGATGAACAAGAAATTAATTAATTAAACAAGATTGATTAATTAATAGAACACTATGAACTATTTCGCAATGATCATGGTGTGGAATATATCAAATGAAAGGTGAGGACCTCAGCAGTCGATATATATGTTCCATTTTTATAGACATAACAAGAAATTAGTTAATTAATTAATAGAACAATATTAATTAATTGAACGCACACTTCATGTCAACTGTGGCACATTTACAGTAGAATGTCTCTTTTTGTACAGTTCATTGTTTAGCCATGGTGGTCTGTGACTTTGGTGGGCTTAATTGTTTTAGTCATGATAGCAATTAATCATTGTTAACAATTAATGACATATTCTAATTACCCACACTCAAGTTCTCTCTGTATTCACACTACTTATATTTGTGTGGAACATTTGTATTAAATATTAATGTCACAGCATGCATTATTGTGTTAACACAAGAAGCCATATGATACTGATGTGATCACTTGTGTGTAGGCCTGTAGGGTGCAGCACCTCATGGTCACCTGCAGCCAGTCTTGTGCCAAGTGGTAGCTGCAACTTCCACACATGCACAACCCTGGGGAGGAAGGCAACACCCAATGAGCCAACTGGCTGGCCCAAGTACAATGTCATTGTGTATCCTCCCCTGAAGGAGGGAGAGCCCCTCAGGCCTGCTGTGAGTGCTTGTTTGATTACTTGATTGTTTACTTGATTGATTTGTTATTACAGTCATTGCAAACATTTGTCCTGCCAAAAACACAGCCGTTAATCTTTTTGTCAACTGGTGCAGACAGATTAAAGGAAAGGCATGTTCTCAAGCTGTGGCACAGAGTACGTACTCGTAGTTTGTATTATCATGTCATATTTTCAGCCATATGTACTCTTTCTCATTAGATGATATATATGTTGTGCAAACTTTTGAACATTTATTTATTAAAAAGCCTGTTTCTGGTTTTGAGAAAGAAAGAATACTTTTTAACCAAACAGCCGAATGAATCTTTTGGGAGTTGTTCTACTTACGTTTGCAGGAGATTACACACTACCGGGCCAACATCAAGTACAGTCCGAAGAAGTTGTGGTACATTGCACACATGGTAGGTCCAGTGGCACATTGACTGCCGGAATTTCTTGATAAGATGCCACATTGGTTAGTGAAGTAAATTAAATGATATTATTTATTATTAAATAAAGCTGCTCTAAAATAGATGTTATTTTTTGCTGTTGAATATGTCTATGGTTGCTCAGTTCACATACTGTTATTTCGATATGGAAATAATAATTGGTATTGGTATTTTTTAGATGGAATTTATATGTGTAATTGGTATAATGTAATTGACCCCATTTTTGAGATGGAATTGGTATATGTAATTGGAATTGATATAATATAATTGACCCCAATGCTGGTTACACATCACCATGAAGAAAAGAATATGTCTGTATATGTCGATATTCGCAAGAAGCCACTTTCATTTAACAGCGTGAACATTTCTTGTGAACCGATAAGGTCATGCACAATGTCTTTTCATACGACATTGTGTGCAATGTCATAAACTGTGTGAACTTGAGTGAAACATAGCAGTGCAGATGGAGTTTCTCATACAGGATTTGTCACGTTTCAGATCCGAGGCATGTCTATAGACGAGGCTATGAAGCAGTTGTCATTTGTTGAAAGAAAAGGTTCTGCTGTAGTGAAGGAGGTGGGTAGCCTTTACCAGCTTTCACAGCTCACATTCTAGGAACTTGGATCATTTCAATTTCATTGATAACTTCACCTGATTTTAAAAGCATGATTGACAATTCTGCGTTTGGTGGAAGTGTGAATCTTTTTTGGCACACTGAATGAAATCCTGGGTGACTGTATCAGCAGACGTCACTGGGAAAGGATGAAGTTCCATGTTGTCTTTTGTGTAATCCCTTCAATGACCAAAGAATTATACATGGATAAACACAAGAGTAAACTGTTATTAGTTTGTTAAACAGGAGAAAACACTGTTATTAGTCAGTCTGTTGTTGCAGGTTCTCCGTGAAGCCCAGGAGATGGCTGTACGTGATCACAATGTGGAGTACAAGTCAAATCTCTGGATTGGTATGTACACATACACAGGAAAGAAACAGAAAAATCAAAGCAGCCATTTTTATAATATTTCAGTTAGTGACAGTTACCAGGTATATCTATTTGCAAGTTGGTCCTATATCAGCAAATTTCCAAATGAAATTATGTAGTCATATATCCATAAATGTACTATTTTATTTTATACTACAGTTGTACCAAAATATTATTAAAAAAGGGTTTATGTGTGTTTTATAATTATGAATTCCAGAGCGTTTTTTTAAGTAAGGCTGGCTTGAGTCGGCCAAATATAACTCAGGAAAAATATTTGTTTTCTCCATGTTTGGTTGCACAGGTGTGAACCTATTACAGTTTACCGATAGTCTTACAGATTTTCTTAAATATGATGGTCTTACGGGCATAGAAGACATTCTTTATGGTTTTATGCATTTTGAGCAAGGCTTTAGGTATTACTGTTAAACCCGCTCTAGTCAAGTGATGAGATCCGATAAGTATATCCCAGTTTGCATGGCAATAGATAATCAAACAGGTTTGTTTACAATCTTATGGATTTCTGTTCCCAATCTTACGAGTGTACAACACCCAGGATTGGCACCTATTTAGGTTTCATTTGGAATGTAACCAATGCCACTAGTAGTAGTAGTAACATGGGTTCACTCCTCGTTTAAGGGGACACGCTCTCCTAAAAATCTTTTTTTTTCCGATTTTTATTTATTTTTTTGTCATTTTATTTTTTTGTCATATTAATATATTATTATTATCTAACTGTCGATCTGTGTGTTTTATACATATGAATAAATTGTCTTAGTGTAATAATCTTGCGCAACCGCGATCGAAAAATACGACACTTTTGACGGCCGCATGCTCCGCCATCTTTGTCAACACCCCAACATATTTGGTATCCACGTGTAGCTTCACTTTCGCAGTGCATCATGGTAGCAGTTGTTCTGTAAAATCCCTGGTAGATTTGGAGCATTTTGACCTAGAAGAGGACCTCCTGTGGAGTGATGGCATCGCTACGATTGGTCAACAAAGGACACACCCCCCCCCAGTGGGGCGCGCTGATTGGCTGTCGGCCGGGAAAGCCGTCACAAAGGAAATTCCCTTCTCCGTTCGCCATTGCTGGTTTTTTCACTTCGCGTCGCATTATTGTATTTTACGGAAGATGTCCGGAAGATACGGGAAAGCCAAGCGGCAGTTTGGTACGAAGTCGATGTCTAGATGCCGACAGTTGAGTTTAGCACGCTCAGTGATCCGCAAACGAGAAAAAGGCGACAGTGAAGCTGACACGAGTGCCGATGCACCCGTGGCTGGACACAGTGCTGGCCGAGTATCGTGAAGCTTGAGGCTGAACCTGAGCAGATGCCCTCGTCGACAGAACTTGACGTACGTATAAGCTGTCATTGTTTGCATCAGGATGTTATGCATAATATTTTCTGGCAACTAATGTCTTGCCAACTTGGAATACCTGAAGGCTGAATATTATCCAGGCACCGACATTCAAGGAAGCCATAAAACTAATTTATTACGTCACACTGTCACTGACAATAATATCTGTATGTTTACATTTTCAATTTTGCAAACATTCATGTCTATATTATTATACTGTGGTATATACCTGATTATCTATGTTGTCTGTTATACTATTGTCATATTAGGCATAACAATTATTACAGAAATGATAATGCCTATTGGCCTAACATAAAACCTGTGCCTGTTTTATTGATGTAAATTATTATTTTTTGTCCAGCTCATCTGCCCTGGTTAGGTTTGATATTATGCTAATTGTCAGATGTACAATCTAATAACAAATAATTTTCCATGCAGGTTGATTCTGAGCTGGAGCTACCAAGCGAAAGTTTGGATACCGGCAGGGACTGCCACTGCGTGAATGCATCAGTGCTGCTGAGCGACGTCGACACCCTATTGAAACATCATTTGTTCGGTGCAGCATGCTATCAGCGCTGGTGAAGGGCCTGGCGTGTCGAGAGTGCATTGAGCCGACATTGAAGATCCGTGCTATCGACCGTCGCCTCGGCCTTGTGTATCTGTTCGAGACGTACTGCACTACGTGTGGGGCAGTGCTGAACTCGACGCTGTCGTCCGACCAGATCGACAAAGAGAAAGCCGGTAACGTCCCTTTTGTCGTCGTCCGCCAGGCTGTGGCAGCAGACATGGGTGTGGGCCATGCAGGACTTGTGAAGCTGGAGCCCCTGCAGCACAAGTCCTACTCGAGGCACGTGAAGGCTGTCACTGCTGCAGTGGCAGAGTTCAACAGTGGAGTGGAGGTGACCATGCAGCGTCTATGTGATACCATGGGCATTGCTTCAGGAGAGCGACTCATCGCATCGGCCAAGAAGGCCGATAGAAAGCGGCTCCACGAAGCTCAGCGGCAGGCTGAAGCTTCGACAAAAACTATGCGACAGGCTCGCAGGACTACTCGTGCAGCCAGTGCCGAAGCTTCAGCCAGTGACTATGCCGCTGGTGAATTCTAGCTGTGATGGTGTTGAAACACTTATTGTTGTGTGGCTTCAATTGAACTTTGAACTTTTAGAAAGACAATCAACTGGAAAAAGACAGTTTGTAGTTTTAGTCGTGCAGTACCATTGTGTAATGATAATGGTCACATATTTTTGGTGTCTTGTATAATTTTTATACATATTTTCACACAACCAAATGATGAACAGTATATATCATTGGAAAGACAATCAACTGTAGAAGCTATATGTGAACTGTTATCACTGCAGTTCTATTTTTGCCTAAGAAATTTTGTATTGGAAGGTTGACAAACTTCAATGCCATTTTTCTCAATAAAATGTTTTTTGCCGATGAGCAATCTCTTATTTTGTCTAACTCGGCTATTTATCAACATAATCCTTTGACATTTTCAGCATTTCCCATCAAGATAATGGGCTAGACTATGACAGTCTTATATTTTAGATACAGCATTTGGATTACATGTAATATCATGACTTTGATGAAATGTTGACTTTCGAAAAATAGCAAAGATTGAAAAATTCATAAAAAAATTTGTTTGGAAAGTAAAAAAAAACTAGACTGTCATAATCTGCCCTTTTATGTATTCTATTAGTGTGCCAAGTTTTAATGAATTTGGTCTATCCGTTTTCCAGATATGTCCTTCACGGTGAATCAACCAAAATTCTAGTAGGGGGCGACCCCACCGCCACCTGGTGGACATCAATTTTTTTTAATAAATCTGTAAAATTGTTTTTATGTATAACTAATATTATCCTAAAATTTCAGTAAGTTAGATTGAAAAAATAACGAAAGTAGAATCGAGGAGATCGCTGGTCCTTAAATATAGTTGAAGCCATGTAACTTGTCATAGTGGGTATTTGTTCATTTAGAATGTTTCAATGTGATTTAGATGTATCTGACTTGGGGTTGTTTCTTCCAGCGGATTCTTTGGCACTGAATGCCCACTTTGTGAAGGGTGCTAGACGACATGCTCGGGGGCGCTACGGCCATATCCAGTACCGATACACCCATTACCTGGTGCGACTGAGTGAAGGCAAGCCTCCAAAACACTACTACGAGCCACAGCCGACCGGCACTGAGAAGATGGAGGAATACCTGCAGAAGTTGCGAAACAGGCGCATTGTGAGAGCGCTTTAGCAGATGTAGTTATGGACCCAGGACTCCATTCACTAAGACACCCTCACATAGCAGGATTGCTATTAGAATAGACCCTTCCCATTACCACTATGCTACCTTGTGGATTATAATGGAACTTAAATTTGGGTAAATCTGGGAACATCACACTGCTTAATGTGTAGGCCTGTGGTTCTATTAACCTAATCTTTATCTTAGCATGGTGGCATGACGGGAAGGGTCTATTACCACTTCGTTGATGATGTACTAAAAACACACATTTTACTAATTATTCAGTATTCTGTTGGAAATTACACTAAGATTGTGAATATGTTGACAGCGTTTAGAACAGTTACAAGAAACTTCATGATGTCAACAAATAGATCTTTAGCTTATTATCTAGTGAAATGGGCCATCAAATTCTTTGATCATGTTCGTTTACAAGTGTTATTGCTTAATCAAAATTGTACAATTATCAATAATAAATATTGTTACATTGAGAGCAGCTGGGTGTTGTGTGATATCTGGTCATGGACTCTGTGCCATTGTTATTCTGTGTTAGACTGATTACAACAAGGCTGCTATTCAGTTGCAACTGTTACTGGGAGAAGTCTGGAGAGAAACACTGCATATAGTTGACCTGCTCTTGTTGTGACCAATTCAGGAATGGTCATTCAGGAATTGTTTATTCAACAAGATTAAGAAATTGACCTTGGTTGGCCATTCAGGAATCAGGAATTATTTATTCAACGAGACATGTAACATAAATTAAGAAATTTACTTTGTGTTGGTCATTATATATTATATTATATTATTACATTATATAAATCCATAAATATTAATGTTCATTATAGAGGTATGGAATCATGTCGGTCTGGGAGACTACCACTAAGACCATAGTTGGGTTGCTAACGTGACAACCACCCATACAAAATTATAGATTAAACAATGGATATGGTTCTGCTTTTTTCAGTGTCCACCCATTTTGTATGTCCTCTTGTTGAATTTGATTGGTTAAGGATACAGCAGACTCCACTTAACAGAATCACTTCAGGCCAGAGCAATTTGATTATCTTAAGCAGCTTACGTGAATTTCCAAAACAATTGACTTGGAATGATGTGGAAGGAATTGTACGTCAACCAATATGCTTTCATTCTATCCATTCTGTATCCCTGCATGGTAGCAAGAAAAAAATTAAATTGGTATTCTCGAACAAGTTTTCTTACACAAATTTTGCACCTTCGTTCCATAAATCTTGCAGAGGCTTTTCCATGTTGCAATGTCGGTATTTAATAATATTTTAATTTACAGAGTTTTTTAACTATACAATGTATCACTTAAAAAAATATAGTAATATAAATATTTCCAGGAAAACCTGTTATGTTGTGCTACATTGTACAATTTTCTGTCTATCTGATTTTACCATGCAGTGGACATGATTCTGTGAAGCGGCAAATTTTAACACAGCAGGAACAGGGAATGATTCTATCACAGCCATTTTGATTCTACTAAATGGCTCTGTTATCCGTGATTCTCTTAAGTGGAGTTAACTAACTATAAGTGAAAAATCTCTATTCCAAGTCCCTTTTTAAATACACATTCAGCCAATTACTTCACTCAGTAACCACTGAAACAACACAATGTTCTATAGAGTAACTCACATCGGTTATCTTGTGTAAATAGTATAAATCGCTCCTAAAACCACATACATACTTCTTTTATTATTTTATACCATTAAAATTATGCCAAATTGGTTACAGTAATGCTTCTCTAAAGTGATCTGCATTTCTTTCTAAAGTGTTATTTTATTTGGAATTTAAAAGGATGGAATATATTATATACCATCATATATGCCATTTGTAAATTGTGAAATCTAAGTTTCAGTTGCTAATTAGCTAACTGGACACTTCGGCAGTGATACCACTTCGGCTAGCCGATATGACCAAAATTGATCTCATCAGGACAACTTTGTTGTTTCGGCAGCAAATTTTGGTTGCTTCAACCCCGTTTCAGGAAAAGAATATCAAAGCATTTGAATGCAAATACAGTTATTCCAATATGGTTAAAATGCAATTTCAGTATGATCAAACGCAAGTACTATTTTGAAAATAAATTAAAAAAACATTTCATTTTTTTAAATACCTGGTCCTATTTCAAATAAAAATAATATTAAATTGTCCATGAATATGGTTTGAAAGACGTTTTTATATAGTAATAAAGCATCTGTTTTATGCTACTAATTTAAATTGGTGTGTGCTTTGCCTTTTTTCATGCAAAAACCATTTGAAAACTATTCAAATGCATTTTGCATCATTTCAAACATTTGCGTTGCATTTGAAATGCACTGACTCGCATTTGAACCCAAGCATGCATGCATGCATGCAATCTATAATGTGATAATCAATTATAATCAATTATTATGATGGAACCGCTAATTAATCCCTTCCACTAACACTGTTGTATACAATATCAAAGATAGATCAAACAAATTAACAATGATAATATATTTATCAGCAAACAAGTTATGTCAGCATCAATACCAATACAAGTATATACATACATACGTACGTACGTACATACGTACATACATACATAAATACATACATATATATGCGTATATATATATATAATTATATATATATGTATGCACGTACGTACGTATCTGTATATATATATATATATATATGTATGTATGTATGCATGTACGTACGTATGTATGTGTATATATATATATATATGTGTGTGTATAATTTTATTATATATATATATATATATATATATATATATATATATATACTTAATAATTTAATAATAATGTTTATTTTTTTTTAAATCCACATATAAATATATATAATACACATATATATATATATACATATATATATGTATATATACATAGGTGTGTGTATGTATTATATATA
>OY759263.1:29560022-29685022 GCA_963662155.1 Lamellibrachia columna | reverse complement strand
ATGTCTTGCAAGAAGACGCTCTTAAATTTCCTTTAACAAATTAGAGTTTTCGAAAAGCCTCACTACAGTAATACGTAATGCATTAAATGGGGGCCGTTCAGTTACTTTCCTGTAGTTGTCCACCCACACATAACATGTCTGGACTACATCCCTAATGAAGCATATTACAACTCTGGGCTGCCAAATTAATTCCTGGTTTCGAAGACCTTGACTATAGAGAAAATTACCAACTCTTTCTGACACGAGAGGACATGTTTTTAACCAAGAAAAATTAAACATAAGAAATAATAAACATATCGAACAGCCTCCCACGGTCTGTCATGGAGGCTCCATATATCCAATCTTTTAACCCTCCCATGGCCAGAACGCCCGAATCAAGCAATTTATGTGGCTAAATAAAAAAAATTATTGACAAACTTGTTTTGAGTTTGACATCAAATACTGAAAACGGAACCACTACAGTTTTGGTTACGTAATTTTCAGCCAGTCGAATGAAAGCTTGTCATTTGCTTTGAGCTAGTATAATGGAGAATGTCTACATAGTTTCAAAACACGAAAACATCAGCAATGTCTAAGATTAAGTGATAAGCTTTGAGCGTTATATTTTTTGTACAACAGTATTATTGCGCGGCAGGACAGAGCGGCATTTTTCCATAGCTTAATTGCAATTCTGAATGTTGTTGTTATGTTAGACTCGAGTGATTAAAATTTTTGGAAGGTAGTTTTGACGTTGACGTCATCGAGAGGCAACACGACACTGTCGACAGTGACAGCAATGGCAGTCTTGATGAAGATATTTCTAACGACACTGATCATGATGAGAACTATTATGTTTCATGTATAGTTTAACAGAAATCATGAAAAGACGTGCATTCAGAAAACAATACTGTGATTTAAGATTTGTTTACCCTAGGCATGAAATTCTTTTTGCATTTTACAATATTTCAATTTCATATGCTGCATGTATCTGCTAATTATTGGTGGTAAATATAATAAAAATTAATTATCAAGAATAATTTTTCTTCAAACTTTAGCAAAGCATATTTTGTAAGGGAAAAATAGAAAAGTTGTGACGAAACCATTCTATCGAACTAGATTACACTGCCCCACCCCTATCCTGGAAATTATCTGACACATGCACACAATCAGACCTGACAATAGCCATAAATGAAAGAACTTGCACATGAGGCATAAATGCCTAAGTAGCCAGACGAGTACCTGTAAGAACCTGTAAGAGTAGTGATTATTACAAATAGGTCATTCCAAAACGAAAACAATTCTTGACCCTCTCCGATTTTAATATTGGACCTGTTGCAAAATTTCAGATTTGTAAGTGAAGTTTTAGAGTTATTGCATATTAATGAAAAAGAAAGAAAAATCGTATTACCTCTTAACACATAGGTAGCTGTAACTTTTTCCCTGTTCGTCCTAAAGGGCTGATGTTGTTCTTAAAATAAAGCTGAGACATTGCCCTATCCACATGTTCGCATCATGGCAGTTGAGAAATATGTTGTGAAGGCCAGTCTTTGACCTGATGTACCCAAAATGAGTAAACCCCAATTTTGATAACAATTTTATCACTAATTAGCAAGGTTTCATAAAAAAACATTACAGCAATTTAAAAAAAAAAAATCATTTTACGCATTATATGACATGGGAAGCAATATTTGGCACATTCTCTTGAATTTGAAATTTGATCTTCATAATACGGCACATACAAATTTAACTTTTACAAAGCCTAGCATTTGTAACATGGATGCCTATATTTAATGACATCGGTATCTTGTTATCATTGGGAAATACCGGGAATCAACGCCGTTCATTAGTTCATAGACTTAGAAAGAGGACACCTCAACTATTTCAAACACTTTTTGGTGGGCATTGTGCCTATTTATTTCATATTTGAGACAGACAATCCAATTAACAATACGATGTGTCAAGGCATTCTGTTTAAGGTGATATTTGACTATGAAAGTGAACTTTGAAGGATTCGATTTGGAATGAATCGAGGTGACAACACATGTTTAGGGAATATTCATTACTTTGCAACTTGAAATACTCTTAACACAAGCATGCTTTGGCGCCTCAGGGAGTCAGGTGATTAGTGTCCGATTGTTTTGACTGGTCTCGCTCCGCTTCTACAAACTGGCACTGAGTCAAATATCCTATGTATGAACATAATATATAAAATTAAAGCAAATGCATTACATTCATTAAATGAAGATGGGAATGTACTCACAGATGTTTAAAATATGGTGAAAATTGCAACAACAAAAACAATTCACTTATGCTTGCTAAGCCTATAATGGCAACATTTGGTTACTATTGACTCAATGGTAACCATTGCCATCAATGCCACCAATAGTATTTCAATCGTCGTACTGTTGTCACCAATTTCCCCAATAAGTGCAGTGCAGTTTTAATTAACTGTGCTACATCATCTCATATATATATCGTAATTGTTTAATATATTTATCCTATTTGTGTCTGCTATAGAGAAAAGAACAGTGAAATCTGTTTCGGATTATGTAGTACGTTACCTGAATTATATTAGTTTAAGAATATGTAGACAACTACCGATATATAGACTTATGTTGAGTTGCCCCATGTTTACTTGCTTGCAGGACAACCATGCGGATGGAGACAAGGGCAGTGGGGAGAAGGAAGACGGGTGTGAGAAGGATGGAGATGTCTCAGCCAGTGAACGAGTAGTAGATGCAGAGTCTCCTCAGGTACTGTCCACATGTTTTATAGTTTGTTATAAAGCAGTGTACACAGGTATTACATGGGTACAAGCAGGGTTTTCATACCGGCAATTTGCCCGTGTGAAAACCCTCCATGCCCGTGTGAAATTCAAAAGTAAAGAAAAAAATATTGTGTTGTGTATATATGCGCGGTAATGCGCCTGATAAAAGTAAAGCCATGTTTGCCCGTGGCCATGTGGAAACTATGTAGACAGAAACTAACCAAATGAACAAGGATGGGTCTTTTTTTGACTTGACCAAGAACCCATAAATTGACAAATCTAAGATGGCATAAGAAGGTAACTCAATCCTGGCAGTCTGCTACATTTCACTTTCCCACCAGCTTCCATTACAGTTGTTGCCTAATAGCCTCTTAGGGTAATTCAGAATTTGTTTAGCCCATGTTAGAACTGATCTACTAACTTGAGTCTAACTCCAGTTATTATCTATTATAACTTGTTCACCTGTGTGTCTATTGTTACCTGGGTAAGCCAGCAGTGTTGGAAAGTTGAAAGCGATGTGCTTTATGAATTAACAGTGTAATAGTGTAAAAAATAAATTAAATTAAAAATGTGGACTAATCAGTTATGATTACTTGGTTTTAAAAATTAAGTTTACTTGGCAATGAAATAGCATGTGTTTGATCACTAGAGGGCAGGTGTCTATTACAAATTACACAATGCATCGCGGAATCGAGTGTCAACAGATGTACGCCACATAATTTTCTGCTTTAAATTAAAGAGTTGGAACAATGGTGTACAACAATAACAAGAACACAAATTGTTAAATAATTACTGTTTCAGCAAAGAATACATCATACCAACAATAACACTTACTAACATTAAACAGAAATAACAACACTAGCATCAGAACGCAAAAACCGGCTGATCTGATATTTGAATAACTTCGAATGCGATTGAGCATGCATTGGCATAGATACGTGATTGTTTCAACACATGGCAAAATATTCGCGCGAATTGCATGCTGTACTTCCGTCAGCAATCTTAATTTCACCTTTATAGTAGTGTTTTATTTATATTATGCACCAGAGGCGCCACATGTTATTTCAGGTAGGCTCTATTGATTACCGGTTAGAATAATTCCATCTCTGGATCTTTGACATACGTTGTTGTCAACTCTTCCTGGTAACTGAGCTAAACTTTAATGTCAATACTTTGTTTTTAAAATGTTTTTTTAGTTGTGGGGTGTAGAAGCCTATTGCTGGCTGTCGTTTGTAATGTACATTACAGTCATGTTATTCAGTGGATTCAATTATTAGTTTGTTGTGGATCCTGACTTTCATCAATGGTACTGCAATGTCAAGGGACTTTTGACCTATACATGTTGTGACCTTTCAATGTCTAGAGGTTGAATTTTTATTAAAATAGAATAAAAGCTTTATTTACTACTTAGATAATTTTCTGCACAAACAATTTGCCTCATACTAGGTTTGCACAATATAAGATATTCAGTCACCAAAAAAGTCATTGTTTTATGCTCATGCTCCACAAAGCACCCTGTTCTTGTCACCAGCTCCATCAAATGTAGTTAAATATCAAAGAAATACATTTGACAGTGTTTATTGTAAACAGTGTTTCCTTGTTGTCTAGACTAAATTAGGCCGCATATAAAATTCACTGTATACACACATGTATACTTCTAATTAGGCCACCAGCTAATTTAATGATTTCTCTGTTTGGTTGTCACCTGTGAAACAGACCGTTTAATATTTAAAATGTAGTGCAATTTGGCTGCCATTGCTCTTCGCCCACAGTCATGCATTATGACGCATATGTAATAAGTGCTTTCTGACTCTATTGTTCCCAACCTCATGTTACAACAAGATACAGTATATGCAATTTATTACTATGACATTTACTGGTAATGGCTGCATTTAACATAGTAAGTAGGCAGCACTGTATTCACCCACTTTGCCATCAATGTTCATAATCGTATGGATAAACTGCACTGGCTGACAGTCTGCCGATGAAGGCCGGATCCTACTAAAAAAACGTTTATTGGGAATTGTTTACTTTGAGCCAGAACACATTCTGGTATCTTGATATGTCTTCTTTGTTGCTATTTATTTTGTATTACTTTACACCCTCGTTGTGTGGATTATGTTTTATGAAATTATGTCAAGCCTCTAAGCTCTGCAGATTTATGCATTTTTTTTGATGACCAGTGCATTATTATTTGGTTGGTTCGTTAGAATCATAGATATATATATATCTGGAGGAGTAAAACTGTGTCTGTGGAGTTCCTTAAATCTGTGTAAAACAATTATCTTATGTATCTCAGGATATGTTTATAACTGCAGCCAGCAGCCATCCTCTTTAAATCCCAAATGAGTGCATCTAGTTGTTGCATACCAAGAAGCCACTCTTGATGGAAAACTGTGCTAGTTGAATGTTTGTCTATTTTCTTAAGGAGCAGATCATGAACAGCCCTGCCAGCTTGTTGCCTTTGGTTATCAGTGTCCTTCAGCTGGACATCCAGTTATTAATGATCACATAGTTCTGTAGTTTGTGCAGTAGGACTTCTTGTAGTAGTGAGTGTTACCAGTATAATATTGGTATATCACAGCATTTTCTTCTGCATGATACGCCTTCGACGTACCGATTTCATATAAACCGACAGGTTCACAGACAGCTGGTGTCACGGCAACGCCTACCATTCCAGGACCTGCTAGGGCGCAGATAGCTAAGTTTACTGTAACTTTGTACTTCAGTCCAAAAGTTTCTATCCGAAAGAAATAAACCCAGTTGTAACCATCATAGATATATACAGTGTCAGGTCCGGTTCGCCCGTCGTATTTTCAAGTATAACTAGCTGTGACTCGACAAGCACGCGGCCTGTCGACCCCATTCGTTCTCAAGACACTGCTGTGCCTGCGGCTTCAACAGAGGTCAACCGATTCCTACAGCAACATTGTCTGCCATACGGAATACTGACTGAAAACATGAAAGTGATTCACCAACATCAAAAGAAATACCGGCCAAACTCGCATCCTTAGACTTGTAATGCGATATATTGCACAAAATAGTGTTTTTTTTTCAATAAAAAATATTTTTAACCAATAACTTTTAACATCTACTGGCCCAATGGGCCACTGAGTACAAAAGCCTAATGTCAAGGCCTGAATACAAGATGTCAAGTGGACAAGGAAGCAATAGGCTTATCGAGAGTCCAAAAAAAATTTCACCTATGTGTAACCTGCCCTTTCTGAGATATTTGGCAATTTATTTTAAACCTATTCATTCTGCTAGCATTTACACAATCTGTAGATAATCTGTTCATTCATTTATTGTCCTCTCTGAGAATGGACTTACTTTCTGATATCCAACCTACACTGATCCGTCACTAACGTTACTTCGCTGATTCTTCACTGTCACTACAATCATACAGCTACAAAGCATAATTATATTCACACATTCTAATCTGTGCAATTCAGGATGTCTTTATGATTTGGCGAAGATTTGCTCGAATGTATCTTATTGTTTAAGACAGTAAGTAAATAATGAGCATCTTTGGTACATAGCAGTCTGCACAGTTTATTCCTCCAGTCGATATACTTGGCTGGGCCAAATTACGTAATTTACTATTTCAGTAGATGCATTATGCAGGATATACGAATTACAATTTAAGTTTATTCAGCATGTGTTAATTATATGGCATGTGTGTTGCTGAATTTGGATATCTCGTGTGTAATTGTTAAAATGATGAGATAGTACTTCCTTATATGTTTTGTCAAATGAAATTTGTGGTATGAAAATAATTGCTGTTATTAACAGTAATTGTTGCAATTACATGAAAGTCATCAATTATAATTATGGCGTAATTTAAAAAACAATCAGTTACAAATGCAGCGTTTTGCCTGTGATCAGCTACAGTTGCATAATTAGATACAACCTGATGCTTGGCATAAACAAATAATAAAATATGTGATACAGCTATATGATACAAAAGTTAACGAAAGGTCAAATAAAATTGATAGAAACCATTTAGTCCAGTTGCCAGCTATACAAAATAGAGCTCAACCTGGAAGTAGGGTACAAAAGTTTTTTGTGGTTTCTGGTACTTTAGGGTGTACTGATCCACAAACTGCATGATGCCACTTTGGCATCATTGAGCAATTTTTTTACAACCACCTTAAAAATAGCCTTTCATCGTCTGGGCAAAAAAATTTGTCATGACTCAGTGCCAAAAGGTGTGCATGAAAAGATGACAATGGTGTTGAAAATTAAGGTTTATGATATCAGGGGAAGGAATGCATTTTTAAAGTGGACAAATGGGACAATACTTCATTTAGTTTTTGAGAAATATTAAAGTGAAAATAATTTTTGCCAGTATGTTGGACGTCACCCATTACAACAAGGATATACCTCTGCGTTGTCAGTAATGCACTGAACTGCTAAAAAACAACTTAACTTGTAAGTTGTGGTCTCCATAACTATTCCCATGGGAATATTTTCCTTCTGTGTCCCATAAAAATGCATACTAAGCGTTGTTTGTTGTAATGGGTGATGTTCGACATACAACCAATCTTGAACACTTTTTAGAAACAACAAATAACACACTCTTTAAATTAGAAAGCTGTTATTTATTGAAAACAAATGATATAAGCAAAATGTGTTTTTCAAGTTATGTCGAACATAACTATTTAAACAACGTGTACAAATTTGCCTATTGAATAAATTATCATTTCATGCAAGTCTTATACTGTCAAGCTCATGTCAGCTGCAAAACACACTTCTTAACTGTAATGATGATTCTTGATATCTTTTCACTAACAACCATTGTTTTCTTCTGTAACGGAATTCATTGCTAATACAATGTAAAACCCTCAAGCGAGTCAATAAATCCATGAAAAATCAAGAATCACAAGCAAAATCAAAAAACCTTGCTCAGATTGCTGCATCCCATCCCCAGTAAAACATAAATAAAAAACCAAAGTAGAAATAACTAGACTTTAGTAATAAGATTTTCATTGAGAACATTAACACACTGTTATGATTCAGGTTCAGATTTATTATTTATAGCCCAACCGACCGTGAAGACCATCTCAGGGCAGGCCCTTAGCCAGGGACCCGTCTGCCTGTCTTGGAGACGGGCAAATGTCTTACGACGACGGGTAAAATAAAAGACAGGTTTTTCTTTTTACAAGATAAGATGTTTTCACAATAAAATTGTTTGAACTGTCCTAGACTTGGTGAAGGCTTAGCGCACGCGGTCGTGATTCGTTGAATGTTGTCGGCGGCAGAATAGCGAATACTGCTGATCTTTAAGACTATATATTTTAATCTTGACATCGTTGGGAAATAATGATACTGTGGTTGATCTCTATTTATTGTAATCGTGTACATCATTGGTTGGGAAACAAGTTTGTGGCGTTTCTCAGTGCCTGTCCATTGGCGCTCTCATTTGAAGAAACAATCCCGTGACCCAGATGTCGTGGGGCGAGTTCAAAACAACCCCTGCTAAGCGAGTGAAAAGATGCGATAAAGTTCAAAGTTCAAGACAGTCGATGCCTTTTTCATAAACGTGAATAAACGCAGCATTCCTACGATTGTCCCAGAACAGTCCGAGGCAGCATCCTTTTATACGCTGGTGGAGATCCATGATGTTGATATGCCTGCCACTAGTAACCAAAACACTACTGTATTGTCGCCAACTGCTGGTACTCCGCAGTGGCCAAGTGCGATCGCGGTAGACTTCAAAACTGAGTCTGATTCGGGCTCCGATTCACATACATAACCGGCGCGTAGGCCCTACTATCGGCAGCAGTTTCCCGGTTCATCAGCTCAAACGGTAGGCAAACCACCAACGATTAGGCTGTGCTCAGTCTGGTAAATTCATATTGTTTTTGGTCCAATAGGCAATACTGAATCTGGATGATTGCTGTTTTATCAAATAAGTAATGTTTCAATGTATTACTTTCAAAACCAGTTGTATTACTGAGTGCTATATCTTCTGTTTTTGTTGTATTGCTTTACTTTTAGTGTCAAGCATTTGATTTTGAGTGTGATTGTAATCATATTAATTTTTTTCATATTAAACGTATTTGCATGCATGTACTTAAAGATGCTTCAAACATTACTTCCATGTTTATATAATTAAAATAAAGTTTCAAGTTGCTTTTTCATGAACCTTCATGTGTTGGTTCTTCTTCTATTATTATTATTATTACTGTGCAGTTGATAACGCCAACCTCTCTGCACAGCTAATGAGACTTGATTGAGCCAATAATGGTTAAACCTGACTTGGCCTGCCATTGAAAAAAACAAATTTGGCCAATAGTGGCTATCATTTGCTCAACTTGCATTGGCCTACCAGTGCAAAAACCAAATGGGCCAATAATGGCTGTCATTATATCAATTGGCTTGCCAATGAAAAAAATCAGTTGGGCCAATAATGGCTGTAATAGTTGAAAATATCAAGATGCGTAATTATCGTGCACTGATTAGTTATATGATGTTAAATTCGTCTAGGCATGGACCTAATATTGAGCAGCTATTCTGGCACTAATAAAATGCATAGCAAAATATAAAGAAAAATAACTGAAAATAAGGGGAAATAACTGGACAGTGGTGGTTTCATGCCCAGATGAATATACATTTAATTAATTATAATGTGTAGATATATTTCTTAAGACACAGGGAATGCTATCTTTTCTGCTGAAGCTTGAATACATCAGTTGTATAATGTTGCACGGTAGAAAAAACAAATGCGTATGGGCTGGGGATGACAACACACCAATAGAATAATAAAACAAGATGGACTAGCAAAGTGAAGGTTCTGTTACGATGCAAGATTATTATTTTTTAAATTACTTGACAGAAATATGCAGTTAATACGTGTTGCATCGAAGTAAAAAAAATGTCAACAAATGTGTTACTAAGCGGTACGATGATGTGAATGAGTCGCTGTGGAAATGATGAGAACGAGTAATGTTACCTGTTGTTTATCTCTAATTAACAGTAATGATAAAGATAGCAGGTGCTATTCACAAAACTTCAAATTCACTTGTTGTGCTTCGCAAATGCGATACTCAGTGGCAACAGCATTCATTTCTATCTATATGACAATTGTTTTGGCTCAGACGAGGAGAGAGGCTATTTTTTAAATGTTTGTATAAAAAAAATTTCTCAGTGATGCCAAAGTGGTATCATGCAGTTTCTGGATCAGTACACCCTCAAGTACCAGAAACCGTAAAAAAAACTTTGTATATACACCCTACTTCCAGGTATAACCCCTTGGCGGCCAGACTAGTTCCCCAGCAATTGCGCACACCTACCATGTATGCAGGAACCACGTAACTACTGTATGCTCGACTTGCCTGGCAAGCATCAACTATGTCTCTTCATTATAAGTAAAAACAACTTGACTATGCAATTATATGGCTGGCATGCGTCATAATGGCATCCATGGCTGGGATAACATTTTGCATTACAGATGTTATCAGTAGACATTCATTATTCAACCAGGGCCCCCTTCCAGTCAGTAGCCCAGCCATGCTAGGGGTATGGATAGGTGTTTGTCACTTTGGCACACTGTGTTTGTTACAAATGAACACAGGCTACTTATGATAACACAAGAAGTGTATGCATTTATTTCCATGTTGGTCCTCTTGCACATTACTTGGGTTATTAGTCACCTAAAAGCAAAAGCCAGCGTGGTTCCCTTTTATCACCCACCATAACTTCCATGTGGTGCATGCCACAATGACACATTTAATCCACTCAGTATCCATTGAAACAACAAACAATAAATCTCCACTATATCAATCGTTTTATGTTATGTATTTGTGTTTAATACATGTCATAATTATTGGGACAAGATGTAAATTGAAAGATGTGTTTAGAATGATATCTCAATCACCATGTGTCACCCAGGCCACATTCAATAATTTATTCTTTAGTTTTAAGTCTTAACAGGCAGTTCAGTGCACACAAATAGTCATAGTAATTGATAGTATGGCATATCCTATGTAATCTATCTGAATGAACAGTGTTAAACAATTAAAGTAAATTATGCATATTTGTTATATGCACTGAAAAATGTGGACCAAGTCTAAATGACAACATGGGCAGTATTGATCTATTTCTCACTGTCTTACCAGAGTAACTGACATTTGGAAGCTTCTTTATAAAGTGGCATACCACAAATGCTTACAGCTTATAAAAAAATAAAACGTTTAATGCAATGATGTTATTTAATTTAAAAAAAAAATAAGTCATATTCATAAATAATAATATTCATTCCTACCTCGTTTGAAAATGTTGCACAGTTTCTATAATGGGACCGCATCCTGCAGGCCTTGATACTTTGTTGCACCTAGCCAAACCTTTCCCAGCAACTTCAACAAGAGTGAAGTACTGCTACATTGTATCTTTAGGTCTACCTCCTCGCAGCAGGTTGACCTAAACTTTGTAATGCTGTAACACACCAACTCTGCTCTGACTTAGAAGTAGCTTACTGAACTAGGTGGCTGTTACACAAGAATTGAAGCCATTTAATCCTCTACTATGTGGGAACAGCAAATCAAGCCTGACTGCCTGAAGTGAGAAGTAATAAATGACACGTTAAACCCACTTATTAAGAACTGTATTCTAATTCTACCAGCACTGAAATTTACTACAACACAAGTGAAAATCTTAGTACGTAAATATCCCATATTTGCCTGAAATAAGAAGAAGTCTTATTTATTATGTTGGATGGAGTTACAATATTACAAACCATGTTTTTGCATTAATATCACTAGCTTAAAATGATTTATAAGGATTTTTAGTTACTTTCTTCTGGAAGAAACTATTTCTTCTGGGATGGAAGAAACTGGGAAAAAACATGGGGAAAAACATCCTTCGGAAGAAACTGCAAACCCTGCATTCCCCTTTAGTTTACCTCTAGCACTAGGTTTGCTGCTGTTTGATTGTCTGGCCTTTCTTTTGTCAGTTGTTTACTTGGTTTGACTTGAAATTCTGTATGGAGTTGTACAAATCCATGTATAATTTTTTGTTGGTTAACTGGCCTATATATTTCATTTTCATTGTTGCCACCTACAACTAGTATAAGGCTATGAAATGTACGTAGGGACCTACTTCAGTACATCAAACAAAATCCGGTAGGTTTTGTCGAAAATCTACCTAGCATCAAAAGTATTTTAGGAGAAATATTGCATGCTTGTACTTCGACCGCTATACATTTATAATGATTTATCATTCAATGTTTTACTTGTGTGATGAACACAAGAAAATATACACTTTATAAAAAAATTCCATTTGTAACAAATCCATATTAGAATGGTATACGGCCACATTCCACCCAAAATACAGATAATCCATACAATGTGGAAGGTCTGGAAGTACTGAATGCTTTTTCACAAAATGTTGCCGGTTTGGCATATGAATGAATGGCAATTTATTTTGAGGATGTATTCCATTTAAGAACTGTTCCATCATACCAGCTATATTTGAGCAGTAGATAAAACCTTTGTGGTCAAAGAGCATGTTCGTCATCTAACAACTACGGTTCTCTTGGGACGATCTGCTGTCTATGTACGCAAAGTCTTACGGGTAATGTGATTGGAATTGATTTTCTACAAGACAGAATTTACATTTTGACGAGAACTCCCACAAGCGTAAGCCATTTTTAGAACATCCCTTATGTAATTGTGCGTACAGCATTGCCAAAATGTTAACATGGCTGCAGATGAAAAACAAACAGTGATGGTGTTGGGATGATCATCTGGATGCCCTCATGTCAAACTCGTTCATAATTGATGGATTGTCATCCTGGAATAGTCTTATATTTATCTTCATTCTGCTCTGTTTGTATGCACAGCATGCTTGCGTGCGCATACATACACATACTGAGTTGGCATTATAAACTGATGCATGAAGCGCTACAAGTGATTGCGGCACTCAGCCACATAATGGCCTTTACATGTGATCATGATTGCTATCAGAGTGCGTGGCGATCACGCCTCGTCAGTAGCAAGTGGTCTGCTCAAGCAAACAGACTGTTAGCGAAGCTAGCGTGGTCACAGTGGTGCATCTAGAGATGGACACAGACACTGGCAACGTCGTTGTTTACTACGGAACATGTGGCCTGTTTGCCATGCAGAAGGTGAAGGTGTTGTGGGCAGATGGGGCCATGCAGGTAATTAGCTGTCATTAATTAATGTATCTGTTGTAGGTGTGAGAGTTTGCACTGGAGTGTGCATGTACATCGATAATTAATGCAATAGATTTGGTGAGTGTAGAGCAGGACTTACTGTACTGATGAGAATTTAAACTCCTCCTTGTGATCAGTCTCAGGTTACAGTGTGTGACATCAGTCTTAGTACAGGTATACCACCCACTGGGTATGGTGCCAAATGGGTACATTATCCACTGGCTATGGTAGTAGTGGTACCAAATTGGTATGGTACACACTATCCTGCATATGGGGACTGTCTGACCTTGTCCTTGCATCTGTTAGGACTGCTTAAAGTTGATTTACTTCTTGTTCCCAGAGTTGAGGCAAACATTGGAACAAGGGATTTCTCGATTGCTGTACGAATTCTTTGGAACTCACTCCCTCTTTGGGTTTATGATGGTTAAGACACTAGCAAAGCTTTATTATTATCATGTTTTCCCTCTGGCAAAAAATAGACTGATGTTCCTATCTGGTGTCCTACAAGTATTTGTAGCAGTTATAATAATGTTGGTTATTATCTAGATTTGGCCAGCTGCTGAAGCTTCTAATAGCATTGAGCAAGCATTGAAGGTGCTGCGTGAGAGGCTGACGGTGTATACCAACCACTGCGTCATCCCACAGACAAACAACCTGCAATCCATTGGTTATATTGGCTAGCTTACATATTCCCCCATGAATCAGTTGCGATTACATCCGGCTACATTTGCTGATTTTATGCGAACTTGCTGATTGACAAGCGAAACCTGACCTTCTTCGATGGTGTTGTTAAAGGGCAAACTGCAGACTGTATTGCATCTGCATTTCTATATCACCACCATCTTTGTACACATATTTTGTAATGGTGTGGTTTTTAGTTCCTTGCCTTTGTCGAGTCGGTGATAGAAAGAACATGTCTGCTAGAGGGTGTAGTGTAAAGTGCATTGAGCGGTCACATGGACTGGAAACTGCGCGGTATAAGCAGGCTTCGATTTTCCCGTGAGTCCGAGATACCTTGTTTCATCCTCCGGATTCCTTGTACAGACCTTGGTAGGGGTCCATGTGACTCCCTACTTTAGAAGACGATAAATCCAGTGTTAAACTGGCCGATGTCAACGCCGACAACGATCCGTCAACGTGCATGTAAGATGCGACCCGATATGGGCGTCATCTTGGATTACAGGCTAGGAAGTTGATACAACAGTGGCACCACACAGTGGACAGGTTGTTGTTGAAAAACTACATACTCACAAATTTGTCTGCAGACTGCCAAACCGAGTAGGCGTCTGCTGGACTCCAACCAATTTCCCTTGAAAATCGATGTCTGATAAGTTATGTTTTGGGTCTTAGTGTTGACTTAATCTGTTCGCTGTGTTGTTTCAAAGGCTCTTAGACAAATAACACATTTGACAGATGTATTGAACAAAAGGATGTTGTGGGTGAGGTTGTCTCTACATGTGGGGTATGTGTCAGATTTCAATCATTATGAGGGTACAGCCAGGTATTAGTTCCTCTCAAGCTGACACTCTTAGGTGTGATTCTAGGAAAACAAATGTGCTAATCAGTGTTGTATCATTGTTGCAGATTCAGTATCATGTATTTTTAAATATGGAGAAACCATATTATTCGGTACAGTGTAGCTGCAGTGTTGTATGTATAGAACAAAGCTGACTTATCTTCGGGATCCTGTCCTCGTCTGTCTTCGTTCATGTCTGCCTCAGGTATTCACTAGCATTTGGTGGAGATTTATTGTCATTGCGCTTCTGGCTGTTCCTTTTCCAGTCGATTTGTGTTTTTGTAGGAGCTGTTGAAAGCATTATTGATAGTGCCAACTGGTGCTAAATGTGTTTTATTTGTATTAAACAGTTTCAAAAACTACCTGCGGAAATTCGTGGTTATGAAAAAAGACCATGAAAACTGAGTGGTCAGGTAGTATTTATACCAACCAGCAGCACTTCCTAGTGTTGCTGCAGCTAATTTTTAGCCCTGATGCACTCACTTAATTAGTCAATTCTGCAGTGTCCAGCAGTTAATATAATTAATGTTAATTAATTGATCTGTCCGTTAACATATACCATCGATCTGTCTATGTTTATATTTTAATGCAAATTTGTCATGCACAATTGTCATGAATAAATCTAATCAGTTCTTCACTAGAGCAGGAAAGAAGAATACATCAGGTTGTCAGTTGTACAATGCCTGCTAATGGAATTAGTCAGCCGTGTTAAATAGATCAAGTGCATGCTGTGGAGAGGCAATGTATATCCACAGAATAATTATGTTAATTTTTAAGCCTATCCCATGCGACAATATATGGCTTTTTGGGTCCAGCAGTGAATTTGGTTGCCCACTAAATTTATGCCATGACCTGCTTAAGCCATTGATAATACTGGCTTAAAAAATATCTTTCGGACAGGATAACTTGGTAGTTCATAAGTGACTGTCAACAATAATATTGAAAAACGTCATAGCAGAAATATCCATCTATGCCTTGGTACTTGGTGCTGCCAGTCAATATCTCTCAAAATTGCAACATAATACTGGCAGTTATAGTAACATCTAGCAATGCCTTGCACTGGTATTACATAACTTGGGACAGTCGAAGAAAAGACATGATGTTGTCAACACATAAAACTAAGACGACCCGGTCATGACGTCGTAGATGAACCCCTGAAACTTTGGCGCCCGAGATGCAAAGCGTCTAGGAGTAACATAACATACATACAAACGTACGTACATGCATACATACAAACATACTCGCATACAAACATTTGCTGGATTATAGTAAGATGGCAGGTGTGTTTTGTGTGATGTGATGTGTTAACAGAAAGCATTGCTGATACAACTAATGAGGTTAAAATCGCAATAAGTTGTTTGTTATGTCAGTATTTTGGAAGTAGCCGCAGCTGGCACATATTATCAGAAAGTAAGAATGGATGCAGTCATTTATTGTTGCTGCATCTCACCAGTATATGGTGGCGCTTTATTTCCATCTATATCAGTTGTTACAATAATCAAATCAGTACTACACTGAGTCATAGGAAGTGGCTAATCTCACATGGCCAGTGCACTGCTGTGTGTGCATTAGATCATCAATGATGCAGGGTAATCAATTGACCAGGGTGTTATGGCTAATGATTCAAAAGCACAGTATTGATTGGCTCTGGGATGGGGTGATATTGTGCCAGTAGCAAGAGCTTTGTGGCTATGTCAAACAGGAGATCATCTGTCAGTAGAGCAGAAACCATGCCTAATGACACTACAATAGATGTGGCTGCATTGTTACCTGTGATGTGCGTTCTACTACTACTACTACCAAGTAACCAAAATGTAGATGTTTTATTAAAACCGTGTCCTTGTCATTGTTGTGACAAAATGTTGCTGCGAGTAAGGTCTGTTAATTGACACTGCATACACAAATTACACATCACTAGGTGGCACCTAACTCTGTGCACTTATAAAGTAAGCTTTAATCATTCTTCTTCCAATGCAGCTCATGCCTCTCTGTGTTAGTCACATCAAATTACAGTATAATGCGAGACAGTTTTGGGTGCAGCACACCACTAATGGGTTTGAGACAGAGACCACCACTCTGTGAGTTCATGACAGGTTACACATTTACTCCTGTGCGGGATCTTTTACGTCACCTGGCATAGACACCAGGTATAAGGGGCCTATTTGTTAGTGTCTAATCCAAAAGACACAGGGTGAACAAAGTTGCCCCAGTTTTGTAACATCAACATGGTGAACTCGTCTCGATTGACAGACCGGCGCTCTAAACACGGAGCTATCACACCCTTGTCAGTTGCTATGACTGACATGATTGGATTACCTTGTGTCTAGTATTTAGCTATGTATCATATTATCAAGATGGGTAGAACATTGACTTGGTGGCCTGAAGTGTGTGAGGTGTCGTTGTGTGCTGGTGGGTGATCTAATCAGTGTTACTGTTGTCTTCCAGAGCAATGTTGGACATCGGTTGCTGGTGAAAAAGGGCTGGAAGGCAGGCCAAGGACTCGGAAAACAGAACCAAGGTAACCATCACTGGATAGAAACATGCCAGAAGTATAGTGACATTTTGCTAGGTGACATGTGTTTGACAGTGTCGGTTACAATACTCAATGTTGGATTTAAATCTGTCATAATTAGTTTGGGATTTTAAAGTTTATTTTAGGCAGTTTGCTTCGATGAAGTGATGGGTCCATTTAAAATAGCAAATTTTGCTGACCAGTTGACTGTGCATTCAAACAAAGAAGTATGTTTCACAAGATAAATTACATCTTAAAAGCTTTCTGTCCCCTTTAGACTTACTAGTCTACTCAACAGCATTATCAAATGAACTTACTGAAGTGTAACAAAAGTGTAAACTACTGTAAACACACTGCTTGAAGTAGTGGCAACCGTAAGTTTTTCATGACAATAATTGTATAATTTAGTAAATATTTTAGCATACCACATTAGATGTGTTTATGTGATATGTGCTAAATGTATTGAGTGGTACTGAGGGACGTTCTTGCCATTCATTGCATATTTAGTAATTGTTTTGTTGCATTCTATGGAAGTCTTGTGCTGTTCCAACTAGCATAACAGAATGAGACTAGTCGTAAATGTCCAGGAAGATCAGACGCAATGCGTTTTGTAGGAAACTTGTGCTTTGTTTATATCTAGGATTGAAGCAAACTGCCTACGTCCACATGTAAGTCTACCGCATTTCGTCTAATTGAGCAGTGCCTGTGTTTAGCCACAACTTCCACAGTATTTCAGTATTACTGTTACATAGTTACTTAAGTCTTTGCCTGCCGTCCATCTGTCCGTCCGGTCGGCTGGCGCATCGGTCAATCACTCCCGATTCTTAACCACGTAACAAAATGGAAACGTGTTCTCGGGCGTCCTCTGTCCCATTGTTATCATCATTTGTTGTCATTGTCGTCTTTGGGCAGACGTAGTGTGGTTGCATTGCTGATGTTTTCCACGCCACGGACGCTGCTGCGTCTTGGCTGCGGCGAACATAAGAACACACTAACTGCCGGGTTCAATGTTGTCTTGCTCTTTATTATTACATGCGTGCCGCAAGATGCCAGTCAATTTAACCCTCTCTTACAAGCTCTCTCTCTCTCTCCCTTTCTCACCCCTCCTGGGTGCATGTGTTCTGCTCGATGCCTCTGCTGGGGGTCAGTTGTAGCCGCCTTGTTGCACCCTCACCCCCTTTCACCTGCTCCCCTTGCTTTTCTCACTGACTTGTTGGTAGGTGGGGGTGTCAAACGACAGGACTCGCACTTCTGTCGTCTTATGCTGTATGATGGGTGCGCACGTGTGTACTTATGTGTGAGTGTGGGTGAATATATATGTATGTGTATATGTGCATCATGATGTATGCACACGTGTATATATACATACATATTGAGATTTGTGTAAAAAGACTGCTGTATGAGAAGTGTGTTACAAAGTGTGTGAACTTTACAAGGTGTGTAGTTGTCTGTCCGACATGAAGAAGTCAGAAGCACCAGTCTGCTCACAACTAATCAACCACTTGAGAAGGCAGATGCACTCGCACACATGTATGCACAACACAAAGTCTTTGTTGCACCATATAGCTGTAGTCCAGACATCTCCCTAGGCTGGTGTCGGTTCTGAAGATGCATTTAGAAATTGCTGCTGTTAATTGCAGTGCATTGGGCCTAGTGCAGGCCCACTCCAGCCCGGGAGGCAGTCTCCATGCGTTCCCATGGTAACAGCAACCCTATGCAACCCATGCAGGTTCTTCCTCTTTTAGCTCGCACCAGAACATAGAAAGAAATAAGCAGGTGCAAAGAAACTGCGTCATTTTAGAGTAGAGTAAATTAGCACCCACCCATGAGAATGGCTTCATGCTTTCACTCTCCCTCATTTAGACAAATTATGATTGTCCGATATTTATGTACTCCCCTTGAGAGCAGTTCCACCCAGCTTTGCTTCCAGCCTAGCCACCTGTGCTTAGGGTGCTGGCAACTAGGGATCAGGCCATGGTATACTGTTGGCAACTTGCCATGGTCATGCTAGTGTAGACATTTATTTTGTTCATTCATAATTAATAACTATAACGCGTGAAATGTTAGGCCTTGTGTTTATTTAATAACACTACCCATTAATAAACACAAATATGCTTTTACTTATTATAGGTATGGAAAACTGGTTTATTAACTACGTTTTTTGCTAGCCGAATTATCTTTTCTTATTTGCTTAAATAGGCAGTTTTCTTATTTGCTTAAGTAGGCAGTTGTACGACGTGTAGGAAGAAGTGGGTTTGTTTGAACATCTGTTTTCTTAACTTGAAAGCTGGCAATACAAAGTGCTATAAAGCTGCTATAAAACAACAGGTAACTAGAGCAATTATCTGAGAATATATTATGATATATTGTATAATTCCTGATAGCTTTAACACTTAGTCTTTTGCTACGCCAGGTTCATGAAGTGTTCGTACCATATTAAACCTTCATATACGAAGGTTCTCAATTCACGGAAAGTTAGTAGCTATATGTATTATGATTGTTCTCAATGCACATTGTGTTTTCTACGAGTGTTACAAGTTACATAATCTTTGTCAAATGGCTGCATTAGTTCTTTCATGTGATATGAACGCACAGTGAAACTGACCCCTGGTTTCTGGTTATTTTGCTGGCAATTCATGTTTTGCCGATAGCATTTAGCTGACAGTTTTCAGACTATTATTAAACAACACTACTGGCATGGCATCATTGTGTTTGGTTTGGCAACTGTTATAGCTACTAACTATGTAGTTGTTGTAGTAGACATCACTGACTCACTCATTCTTCCTCTTCCTGTCAGTACATTTAATCTTTTAATAATTAAAATTTCATTTTCAACTTCACAAATCAAGTTTTGTTAACAAAACATGTATAGTTTTTATTGTAATTCAACAACCTTCTGTCATGTTTTTCCTAATATTATTATTATTCTGCATACCGTATTCTACCTAATAAGCATACAGTACTCTTGAAAAAATTGGGCCATAGAAAAATGTCAAGGAATCTATTAATCTGTAAGCATACATCAACATTTCTTTTTCTAGACAATAACGTAACTATTTAACACTAGTGGTGTCATTTGGTGACTACCGGTTAGTGTAGAACAACTGAAAAGTGGTGCCAACTGTTTAACACAAGATGGTGACACTTCAGTTGTTCCCCACTAATTACAATATTAGGGTCTTGCTGATTAAAAAAGGGGTGTACACTAATTAGGGCATGTATGCTTAATATGTCGAATACGATATATAGCTGTGGTTGCTACTCATTGTTAGCTTATATACACTTAAACAAATTCAGTCTTGCTCCGTGTTCTGTTTCATTTTTGTATAATTCTCATCAACAATTCTGCAATCAAACTCGATGAGCTTGATTTAATAAACATGACGAGCATCGTGTTTTATGTGCAGTTGATTAGACACAGACATAACGGCTTAGGTGACTTATTATTGTGGTTTTAGGAAGGCCCTGGTTGGGGGTGTTAGGAGGTAAGTGAGGGGTGGAAGGTCAGATGTCCAACTGTGTGTCTGTTTTCACTTTCAGGTCAGCCACCATGTGTAGCAGTTGTGCAGTGTTTGTTCATATATTGTTTGGTGTGTGAGCGCGCGCATGTGTTTGGGTGCAGCCAAATGTTCATGCATGACAGTGGGTGCATGTTATTCCTGTCCCTTAGTTGAAGGTCGTCTTTCTATGGCAGTATTAATGAAACTGTTGTTCCTAATTTGTGCATGGGCTGGTGTTCTTATAAGGTTATGGCCATGCTTTGAAAGTGTATACGAGTTGGTTGTAGTAGTAATAGTAGTAGTAGTAGTAGCAGTAGTAGTAGTAGCATGCCCTGTTATCTCCCTCACCAAGTGCTTGGTACAATCTGCGACCTTGCTACACCCACACTGGTTTGCACTGACACCATGCTACATTGTAATCTCACACTGTGGTTTGCACTGACACCATGCTACATTGTAATCTATTCATAGAAACAGACTAATTAGTGTTTCTGTCCACTGCTGTAAAACTTGTCATAATGGACATTTTAGCAACAACTAAGACCAGTCTATAATGGACATTATTTCCCATGCCACACAGCATCTGTAAACGGTGTTTATCGTGCAGTCATTTACACATTTCTGTTTTCATGAGCAAATTTTTTGTATGTGAACAGTCACAATACTTATGAACCATATTTATTTACAAATTTGCTATTGCTTAGCTGTTGTTCCATAATAAATTACCATTAGTTTTTCTCTGTGGATTTAGATTTAGACATGTTTGTGGTACAACTTAAAGACAGTGATAGTCGTTACTTGGGAATAATGAGAAATGATGGTGCTCATATAGGGAAATGCCACATTGTACTTAGTAGAACGTTGTATTATTAAAATATATTTTAGTATGTACATCTATAGTAGAAGTGCATGTTCATCTATACTAGCAGTCTCTCTGGCTGTAATAACTCATGGAGGTGCATTATCAGCATCTCTTGAGGGGGTCATCTATATGATAGATTTATATCTATAAAACCATTTCGATAAATATTAAATTGTCACTTTCCTGGAAAATTTAGATGCGTGTCTTGATAAGCCACAAGTGTTAGCAAGACTAGTTTGTATGTTGACGACGATAAGCACAGTGACGTTCACATGGCTTATTGCCCAGGTTGGATTTGCTATTAAGTTATTTGTAATTGGAAATATTGATTGGAACCTTTCAGCCTGTCTGAGGAGATGGGCGACTCATAATACTGGGAATAAGATAAAACCAACGTAATTACTAGTGTTATATGTGAGGCGGCCTGCCTTTGCCTGTATGACTTCTACTGGGTCTTGCAGGTTAAACCCCAGGTTTATAGGCAGCTCGTCATCTGTCACTGATGGCATCCTTATATTGACATAATCCACTTGAGCTATGACGACCAGTGACAAGATTGCCCTGGTGCCATCTTCCGTCATAACAGTTTGATTACTGCCAACATCACTAGACAAGCACAGAGCCTGACTGATTCATTTGTCACCTGTGTCTCATCCAAGGTTCCCACTGAGTCATGGAAATCCTGGATAAAAAGTCATGGAATTTCTAAATAAATTTTCCAGGCCTGGAAAGCCATGGAATTATGCTAAAAGTCATGGATTGGGATTTTAAAATGCCATTTAATTTGATATATGAATATCTGAAATATGGAAATGCCATGTTTTGCAGGCATAACCTGCATGTTGTTATTTGTTAACATAACATTTTTTTCCGTAAAGTTGGTAAACTTCCATGGGTATTTTCAGGTGTACGTAATATACATGCAACAAATGCACGCACGCACGCACGCACGCACACATACATTGAATGACATGATAGTGATGCATTGACGATAGTCCACCACAATAGTCCGCCACGAGCTATATAACAGACTCTAATAGCACTAGAGCTATATAACATACTCTAATAGCACTAGAGCTAGTCACCCGTAGAGATTCAGTAATTATACATCTGTCACTTATGTATGTCATACATGACAAATCATTTTTGACTTGGGTAAAAAAAAATTTTTAACTTTTTGTAATTGTAAATAATATGAATTTTTAGGCCTTTCTATGGTTTCGAAACAACACTGTAAAGGTACGTGTTACAAAATTAGGTAATGATGTAATAAAAAAATTATGTATTTGCGCTGGTGGCTTGGTGAAGTGATTTGAAACTCGAGCGAGTGGATGCTGCTCCGCAGAGTGGCTGCACGTCTGTCTTGTTGCTACAGTGGCACAAATGTGGCAGAAACAGCACACACACATTAATAAATCACGATGACTGGTAGTAAAACTTGTTTTACGTGGCTCGTGATAGGGAGTGTGACAAGCACCAACATCATTTTGCTCCTCTCTGGACTTATCCAGATGCACGAGTGCTGGTTATTCAGGGTTGCTGCTCACTTCATATTGTGGTGCCGGGGCCAAATTCACTACCGTATGCATCCACTGTCGCTGTGGAGGCTTAGTAAACACCAGAGGCTACCTTTCAGTACGTCAGACCCTAGAATCTTGTATGCAGCAGAATAGCAGTTTAGAAGCTTCATAGAAATGGGCTAAATTCTGTATGAATATACAGGACAAATCTGTCAAAGTTATTCCAAATATTGTGCCACATAACCGCAACACCGGGTCAATACTGAATGGAATGGGCCTTATGTATTCACACTGGAGAATGTGTGGCAGTCACGGCGGTAATGAACAAACTGAGTGTATTCAGAAATGATGATAGATAGTCATTTCCCTTATTCGGTATGTAATCATCAAAGTTTTGACATGTTCCCTTACACAGCCTTTGCAGAACTAGAACTAAGCAGATGCAAAGGAACCTAAACAACATGTTAGATGATGGTCATTACAAATAATTTTTATGTTGTTTGGACTTAGGGGTATATTATGCATGCATTTTTGTTTGCCCATCAATAAACCGAACCAACAAACAAATATAATCCAATGTTGATTGTATGTTATTGTTTACTTGTCAGTTTGTTTAAATTGTATTCGCTCTGTTGAAATCAACTCCTAATTTGCATATGATTTTAAATGTTGTTGCGTCTTGAAATACCCTATCCTATATACATCAAAGCTGTTCTTTTCGATTTGCACATTCTTTATGGAAATTGCAGGGAACAACTTTGTGAGCTACATTGGCTAGCTGTGAGGTAGTCTGGCTCACATTTGGCTAGCCCATCATATGCTTAGTTGGCTAAAATCTCTAATTTCTGGTTTATATTTAGTCGTCTCCCGTAACCTATCTGGAAGGTATGTCTTTGTCATACTATTATCTGCATTAGTCTGCCACTGGGGTTTGGCTACTGCTAGATGCTAATCATACTGACACGAGGCTTTGCCTCACCAGATGCTAACAGCTCTTACTAAGGTTTGCCTACTTCACAACTACTAACCATGTTACTGTCAATGTAGCTAACCAGCATTATCACAAAAGGTTTATGAACGAGTCCCAATACTGATTCATATCATTCTACTTACGTTTGCTAGTTTAGGAAATAGCTGCAGTCGGTGCATCTGTAGGTTGTTGTATATGTGTGGATTTTATTAGAAACAACTTGTTGCAGCAATTTTTTATTGCATGGCTTCGGAGTAGTACATAATGAAACGAGTGATGTGTAGGTTTGTAGTTTCTTAGCTAGACATGATAGGAACTGTGGTGAATCCATTTACAACATTCAATCTGGTGGTTTATGTGCTACGGTCGGAATCATTTAAGACTTGCAATTTGTGTGAGTGATTATTCTCGCTGCTGTGCAAGGTATTAAGCTAATCCCATGCACGCGGGCATGCAAGCTGCATACAGCTGCTTTTACATTCTAACATCTGTTCATTTCCTCCCAGTTCTTCTTCCCTTAACATATTTTATGTTATTCATGCCAAATAGGATGCATACAATTCTTATCTCGTAAGTGGTATGTATAAAACAGTTAAAAATTAACAGCAAATATTTACCAGTAATGTTTAGATACACACATTTGTAATGTTTGGATACATACCTTGTACGTTTATTACATGTACCTTCGTCGATACATGAAACAGTCACTCATACAATGTACAATGTAAACCCTTGTACAAGTAGATAGTTTGAAAGATTATTCTTTTCATACTTTCATTGATAGTTGAGTAATTAACAGCTGTTGTCTGGTCATCAATTATAATTAAATTATAATTCTGCCTGTGTGCCAAAACATTTACAGCAGTCGTCGGGGTGGTCTCATTAGTTCTCAAAGCAAAAAAAAGTGTTTAGTTTAGGTTCAAGCCACCCCCACCTTCCCAATACATGGTGTGCGATATCAGATCATGTAGTGTTTAGTTTAGGGTCAAACCACCCGCACCCTCCCAATACCTGGTGTGGGACATCAGATCATGTAGTGTTTTGTTTAGGGTCAAACCACCCCCACCCTCCCAATACATGGTTGGGACATCAGATCATGTAGTGTTTTGTTTAGGGTCAAACCCTCTCCAATACCTGTTATGGGACATCAGATAATGTGTGTATTACCAATCATATGACTATCGTTTTAGAGCGAAATATAATAGTGATAATCCGCACAATTAGGCAGCACTGAATGGAATACATTGATGTGCATTACGTTACGCAACTTACACTAACTTAGACGTTTCATTCTTCAGGCACATTATGAAATACTGCTGCAGAGATTTTTTTTACCAAACCAACACCAACCAATACATAATACTATTACATTTTTTTTTACTTTGAGAACTTTTGCTACCACCCCTTACTGTTGATGAATTTTGTGAATGTGATTTTCACCCAAAATGTCACAGCATTGGAAAGTCTTGTGCCCTGCTGTCTTGTCTGAAGGGGTTTCAGTGTACTAAGATGAGTGAGGTAATCAAGTAGTTTCCATTGTAGTTGTAGCACTGTGGTTAACAAGGTTGCAGTTAAACAAAGATTATGACCATGTTGAAAGAGACGTAATTAATGTTTCTGTTGTGTTAATTGTCAGGTTCTTAGTGAGATGACGAAGACGGTTAGTATGACTGTTTGTGTTCGCCTCCCAGTGCTCTCTCTCTCTCTCTACAGACTTGCTGTGTGTGTGTGTCTCGTAGTCTCCTCAGACACGTGTCTATAGGCACTGTCACTGTAGTCCGCTTGGCAGCATTCATATCTCCACTCTGTGTGTCTGTGTTTGTATATACATACATATGCAATGTATGTATATACGGTTTACAAAACATATGTATACCTGTGTATATATCTATATACATAAGATATTATATAAGTATGCATGTAGTCATGTATGCATGCATGCACACACATCCAGTGTATGCATATATATATATATATATCTATATATACACATAGAACTACTTAAAACATGTGTACACAACATACACTTATATATGCATAAACACATGCGCGCACAAACACAGTCACACATGCATGCACACTCACATACACACAATTATGCACACACATGCATGCACGCAGTCACGTGCATGCACACAAACACACCTATGCATACATACATGCATGCATGTATGCATGCATGCACATTTCTAGTTTGCAATGGTGTGCATGTTATTTTGGTCAGCCATACTAACAGTATTTATCAGCTTATTGTTGATTGTCACCCTTTTTGAGAGATCAGCTTCTTCATTATGCTCTTTTGGTTTCTTGCACCAAAGACTTACACCTGTTGGGTGATTGTGTACATATACAGCAGCATGCCTGGACTAAGCAGCTAGCCACACATGCATGCCTCTAGAACTGACAGTATTAGCTCTATAGATACAGTTGATGTTGGTCCATGTCGTCCAGTTAGTATAGCACTGCTGTAAACGTATCTGCACATTTTGCCTGCAGAGTATGGATTTTTGACAGACAAGTTGATAAAGGTGGTCACAGTTATAACAGCTTTATAGCATTCCTGTCAGATACATAATGAAAAACTAAGAGATGCTGAAGATTACACTAGGCTGATAGATAAGGCTGGTTACCTGGCGTTCACTGCTTTTATCTGCCCTTTATATTTACACCGTACATCCCCCCACGTGATTTTTTGTTTAGGCTTTGTTGTGTTTCTTTTTGGAGATGTTGGTTGTTCTTGTATTTTCATCTTTTGTTTTCATCTTTGTCATACATCAGGCAATTGTTGCCAATTCCAGCTGTAACACTCAACTCATTGGCCATTGACCATCTTGGATTCTTTGGCGGATTGCATCAGATATAATGTACCCAGTATTTTTACTAATGCATTTTATGCAGTTCTACACATCACTGATGTTGTTTAAAAATTTACACCTGGAAATAAACTCTTGAGATCAACCTCTCAGAAATTGAGGCCGAAATTCATTGTCATTTAATTAAAAAAATTTAGAACCCTCATATTGTTATGGTGAATATTTATGTCACTATCAAATAGGTATGATAAATGTTGGTACACTTTAAATTGTGAGGCTGCTTTCTGTGTTCACAAAAAGTGTGTAGGTGATTCATAATATTGAAGACTTACAATATATTTTACAGAACAGTACTTGTGTAGCTGTATGGTAACCCACTTTATTGAGCATAAATTGAGGATATTGTGACTGACATTGTATGGGCGTGTTGAGGAAGATACCAGCTGAAGGCTGATGTTGTACCCATGGGTATGTTTCCATGGTGATGGTGATTGCCTGGCAGGGACGCATGTTACCTGGGTTCTGTTGGTAGCACTAATTGCACTGTTTTAATCGTTGGTTGACTGAGATGATGTTATGAGATGTGCAGACTCCTCTCGCTTTTCTCTAACCCAGTCACCCTCCTTGACACAAACAAACTCACAGCCCATGGCGTTGTGGTTGACAAGTTGCCCTACAGAGGGCATGGTCACCCTCGTTCTTGGTCTGTTTGGTTGTGTCAAAACAACTCCATTTAACCATGTGAATCTGTTCTCGAATCTTATACCTGATTTTATGGGACAGCATTTTGTAGAAGATGATTCTTACATACACCGTAAGCATGTCATATATATATTTAAGATGTATCAATCACATTCTAAACAAGGTCAGCACCTACTTTTTATATGTCATCACATCTGTCTTGGCTCTGTTAAATGAGTCATTTCTGTTATGTTTTGTTTGCTACATTTCTGTCATTGTAGAACTTAGTTACTGGCGTAACAAAAATAATTCCATAAATGTTTTTGAATAATTGCAGATTTTAAGGTGTTTTTGTGTGCATAACACATGTTTGTTTCATTAACCAAATAGTCATTAGCTGTAAAGTCAGTCTAAATTCTTTAATTCCTTATTTTAACTGCTGTTTTTATTGTTATGTTTGCATGAATATGCTCACATACTGCCAAGTCCCTATTTTACATAAATAGTCCTTGTGCTTCGACTGTGTGTAGAAGAAAGTCCTGTTATGTCAAAAATCAACTAAGTATGCAAGGAAATTAATTAATGTCTTACTCATTAAGCATAAACTGTTGATTGCAGATACAAACACCTTATTGCGGTTACACGACTGCCTCTTAACTGATTTTATATATAAGCACAGAGATATGGTAATGCATCTGTTTTAACTAACATCCACCCGCACACATCTGTTGAACTTGACACTAGTATATGCTTTGCATGAATAACATCGCTGATGTTGTGTGTTTTCATTGTAGACATTTAACATGTTTGTGACTGATTAATTTCATTGATCAATTGAATGATCATCAGCCACACTTTTTACCTACACAGATTTAATCAGTTGAGTACAGTCAATATCAAAACAATGTTGGTTGCTTTTTGGCATGAACATTAACATAACAATGTATATACGTTATTTTGTAGTGTATATAGTCTTACATAATGGATAAGTAATTGTTTATTAGATTATTGCCGATGCTTTTGTGAGAGGAGTTTATGTGCAGTTTTTACAGCGATGCTGAGATATTAATTGTTAGTGTATGCCATTCTTAATTGTTTGGTCAAACAGATTGTTGGTAGTTTAATGCTAAATGTTAGACAATGTGTTTGAGGAGATACCAGGATGTGAGTGGTGTGGATGAGGTGTCAGCCTCCTGCCTTCGCAGGCATGTTGTTGGGTTGTCATGTTAAAACATCAACCGTTTCTTCTCACAGCAAAACTGAACAACATGGAACATAGCCGAGCTTGGTGGTAACACAAAACACTTTCTTTTGGTTTTACTGTCTGTCCGTCCGTCTGTCTGTCTCTCTGTCTGTGCTGCACAACGTTGCTGGTTTATTGTTTCATATTCATTCATTGAATGTTACTGGTAGTGTTGCTTTTGTCGTGTCATCTCTTAGTGCATTCCACTGTCGCTGTGTCTTGCGCGAGTCTGGGCATGTTTGTGGGGCGCTACTAAGTACTAACTGAGTGCCGTGTGCTTCAAGCAGCCAACGCAGCGGGCACTCGTGCGTGCGTGCACCACGAGCCCGCATCGACGTGGCCTCAGACGTCTGCCATGTTGTAGCATGCTGGAGTATGCTGCTGTTTCCACTAATCTTAAACCTCTAGTTGTTTCTAGTATTTGTGTTATGCATTTTTCTCTTTTCGTCACATCTACTAATTCAGCCGGCCCACCCCTCCTGTTTGTCTCGCCCTACCCTACCCCGCCCCACAAGTTGCACTCACTTTATTATTGTCACATGCATCGAAGTAGTTGTTTAGCTCCCTCTAGTGACAGAGAAGTGTAGCTGTACATACTCATGGCTTCAGATACATATGCAATTGATGAGGTTCTCACAGTTTTACTGCAACAATCACTGTTTATGCAGTCTCTTGTTCCTGTAAGTTTAATAGTCAAGAGCAACTGTCATAAAACTAGTTTCTAGTAGCCGTTACTAATTCACTCGTTTACGGTTGGTCTTAATTAATAAAGCAGATTTAGCTGATACCAACTATTTAACCTATCGCAAGGTTTTGTAACTTCATGTAATATTGTCTGAGAAAGAAGAAGTAATATTCTAAAGTTATCGTACGATCGGTGATGTCAGTTGCTGAGATAGGACGAGTTACCTTTTTTTGGGTGTTTCATTTTGGTGCTGGCATTTGGCACTTGCTTATTCACATACACGTGACACTAACCCGTGCTAGCCGGAACTGAATGTTGGCTTTGTAGTTGAATGTGGTAAATGTTGTGTACTTCTCTCTTCCTCCTCGTTTCATTAGCTTTCACCTTAGACTTGCCGCGAACAGGCACAATTTAACATTTGTTACTGTTGCAGTAGATGTTGGAAGGTTTCTCCTGGGAGACGCTTGGTTGTAGGGTCAGGCAAGCACAGTCCTAGCTTGTCATCATTTCATAAAGCTAGAAAACTGCAAAGCTCTTAAACAGTTACACATGACTGCAATAGAATTTGCTGTATTCCATTTCAGACGACAGTTTGAGCGCATCGTTTGGCATCTGTTTTCTTACCAACCAATTTGTCAGCCTTGTGCAGCTATGCTACCGGCCTACTGAAAATCTTACCCGCTGTGCAGCATTTCGAGTGACAGAAATCCTAAATTTAATAATCATTGTATGAGGTATTTGTTCTCACGAACGGACTCTGCCCGTGGATGTGCAACACGTGGCGCCACCTGGTGGTGGTAGAAACTGGGTCGAGCGTTGCTTGTTGCCAACTTCTGGCCGAGTCTGAATGAACGCAGGCAGGATATGATGCATGACGCAGCAGGCTGTTAGGCAGGTAATGTTGGCGCCAGTATCGTGGGCCGACATCACTGACACTGGTGACGTTTCTCTGCTGACAGCCGAGTGTACTTTCAGGTCAGGTCGAGCCGATCCCGATCGTTGTGAAGCAGGACCACCTGGGCGTGGGCAGGATGCAGATGGAGGTACGTGTTCCTCCCTCTCCCTCTCTCTGTCTAGTTTCTGGATGATCAACAAAGTTAAAGCGAAACAAAAGTCGTGGTTTTCGGCTTATGCACCATAAGAGCAACTACAATTAAGAATATCATGCCAGTGGTTTACTATGAAAACCTTGTTGAACACACAACATGTTAATTTCATGGGCCGTGCCATACTGTTTGATAACACTACGTCACGAGTGCGGTATTCTGGCAATATTCGCTCACCAAATGAAAATACAGTGGAGCCTCGTTATAACACAGTGGTCGGGGTCCATGACTTTGGACCGCGATGTACGCGAGGCGCGTTAGGTGTTCCCATATCTGCCACCAGGGAGCTACTAAACAACAGCGATCGTCGCCCACTGCACCTAGTCCATGAACGCTGTCAAAGCTCTGTGTGTTTGCAGCACTGTCTTATTCCTGCAACATGCAGTTTATGAAACTTATTAAACTTATACTAGCATCAACGTATATTATTTTTAAATGTCACACCCTGTTGATTCTTGAACTGAATAAAACACATGTATACCGTTATGGAATAGATCTACTACGATGGTGATGTACTGGACCAATAGGCCAATAAATAAAAAATAGTAACCTGGATATGAGCAGCCGAAAACGTATATGATTTGACAAACGTAGTATGCAAGCTGATAAAACACAGAAAACGACAATAGGTAGAATTAGTAACTGTTTCACTTCGTCTTTCAATCGATCTCGACCGTAGCATAAATTTATTACGCACCACTTAACATCGATTCATCGTTTCATATGAGGATGACGAATTCGTTTTTTCGCGCACCGGTAGAGCCTTGGGTTAAGAATTTGGCATGTTGATTTCGCGTCGCAAAAACGATTAAATTTATGATGTAATGGAAGCATGTCATTTCGCCCAAGTGTTATGTTGGTATTGCATACTAAATGCATTTAAAACTGTTTATGTGATTCCTACGCGAGGCGTATTTGTGAATCTCGATTGCAATTTACAAATCGTCGAAGCGAAGCCAGCGACAGCGATTAATGTCGGCGACAGCGCAAAACAAACAACACGTTGATACTCGTTCATTGATATTGTTCACCTAATGTTTCTTGAGAATTGTCAAAGCAATTCTAAGTAGGTTTAAGCAGGCCCATTTGGCATTTTCCCCATGCGGCAGAAAATCCAGGTCCACGACCGACCGCGTTATATCCGAATCCGCGTAATAACGGGGCGCATAATAACGAGGCGCGACTGTATATTCGTATACACCTATTCCTATTCTTGCCAATAGGATATGGCCATGCTATTTATGTCCAAACTCAACTTATGTTTTGGCCTTTGTTTACTAAACTAGTCCTTTTTCTGGTAAAAATAACATGTTTGTTTGAGACTTTGCATTGTTTCTGTGTATGTCAGCCTCCCTTAATATGTCACTTTAGTCTAGGTCACCCCGATTTTATAGAACTGCGCATGCACTTATCGGTTGCTCTGGTTAACATGTCAGCCCTCGGTCTTTCGGAGAAATGACCAGATCCAACTTTTAGAACACATTCTGAGTAAACCACTGGTATGATATTCTTGATTTCAGCTGCAAGTGGTTAGTTTTTATTATCTCTTAGGTGCATAACTCAAAAAGCATTACTTTTGTTTCGGTTTAACGCAGTTCTTGTTGGAAGTGTTTAGCAACGAGGAACATTATAGATACTAAAAAAATACCCATTCTCCAGACGGGAACCCCTGAATGTATGTAATTGGCCATGGGGTTGTAGATGAACCCCTGAATGTATGTAATTGGCCATGGGGTCGTAGATGAACCCCTGAATGTATGTAATTGGCCATGGGGTCATAGATGAACCCCTGAATGTATGTAATTGGCCATGGGGTCATAGATGAACCCCTGAATGTATGTAATTGGTCATGGGGTCGTAGATGAACCCCTGAATGTATGTAATTGGCCATGGGGTCGTAGATGACCCCCTGAATGTATGTAATTGGCAATGGGGTCGTAGATGAACCCCTGAATGTATGTAATTGGCCATGGGGTCGTAGATGAACCCCTGAATGTATGTAATTGGCCATGGGGTCGTAGATGAACCCCTGAATGTATGTAATTGGCCATGGGGTCGTAGATGAACCCCTGAATGTATGTAATTGGCCATGGGGTCGTAAATGAACCCCTGAATGTATGTAATTGGCCATGGGGTCATAGATGAACCCCTGAATATATGTAATTGGCCATGGGGTCGTAGATGAACCCCTGAATGTATGTAATTGGCCATGGGGTCGTAGATGAACCCCTGAATGTATGTAATTGGCCATGGGTTCATAGATGAAGCCCTGAATGTTTGATGCCCGAGATGCAAAGTGTCTATGAGGAGTAGCATAACATATATTATATACATAGAAACTCATGGTCAGTTATAGATTACAGGCAGTAGCTTGGATGCTTATCGTGCCTGTGTAAGTGACACTATTGTTCTTAATCAAAAGAAAAGCTGCTGTTTTAGTAAAACTCTGGATGTATATATAATGACTGACCTTGTGTCCTTGACTGGGAGATCTGTACTGATAGAGTGAGTGCATGAACACTGAGTGATGACTGGTGTGTGAATCAGTGCGACAGTGATATAGTGTAAGAGTGGATGCTTCACAAAGTCCTTCCTCCATTCATTGAGCCCAGCGCGAAGCAGGCTCGCTGATGTTCAGATCTCTAGTGTGTGAACAATAAGAGTGCATACATTTATTAAAATCATCAAAAGAATTTACTTTGATCATTAAATCGGATAACTGTCACTAGCCTTATGTTATAGTATACAGAGGCAGATTTTGTTATTGATTGGGTAAAAAATAATTTATTAGTTTGTCTGATGATGTCATAAAAACTAAATAACAGATTTACACAAACGACCTAGCCTATGATAGTGGATACTAGAACTAGACTATCATAGTGGATACTAGGTAGGTTTGAGTTGTTTGCTAAATGAGTCTGAAATGAGCGGAAAAAATCAAATTGAGGAAAGGCCTTTAAAATGAAGAAATATGGTTATTATAAGCTCTTTCTCTTACATGCGTATTTCATGTTATGCTAGATTGTTAAACTTCCATCGCAAGTCTTGTGCGTATTCGACTTAAAATGGATCATCTGAGCAATGTGGTCTGCAACTCAACAAAACTCGAGTTGCATGTTGATTTGGCCGACGCAGCAGTTGTTGCACCCAGTGACACAAACGCGTGACTCACAACAAAAGTTTAGCAGTGTACGCCTAGCATTAGACAGTCAATGTTTCATGTCACCGGAAGTAGGAAATGAACAGTGTAATGAACCTGTTGGTTGTGTGGAGCAGATGGAGCAGGCTGAGGGGACGACGGAGCGCAGACGTCAGCTTGAGTGCGAGAAGGTCGACTCGGAGGAACTGCAGCAGAAGTACAAGGTGAGAGACGTCAAAGAGTTCTACATTGTGGGACACAGTGGGGTGGTGGCTACAACATCGCACTCACAGTCGAGAGAACCCGGGTTCGAATCCTTCCACTGCTGCCATTTCGAAGCTTGTGCAATTTCTTCCACTCGACGTTACCTCATTTCACTCAGCTGTTTAAATGAGTATGTGGCTATAAACAGTTGTGTATATGTCAATGAATAGTCTTCGCATAGTGGCTGAAAGCATGGCTGAATGCTTCCCAGAGAAGTCAAGTTGGTGTTGTTGTTGGAATGAAGAAGTCTGTCTGAGGGTGAAGTGTAAAGCGCTTTGAATGGTCCGACTGATTGGATATCATGCTATGTAAGAACGTACCTTTACATTTACATTATAATCTTGGACATTTTGAGATAAATCATGTTCAAGTGATAGGTAGAGAAACCGTTATTTCGTCAGTCAATAACGTATAACACTGCCAAACTCTTTCCTCCACCACTATCAACTGTTGGCAGCCAGCCCAAAAACTCAATTTACTTGATTTTGGTGTTTATTGCATTTTGTGGATGAAGTCCGATGAACGCTTCATTTCATGTCAACAGCTTTGCTCCAATCACACAGTTGTCTGTGTAATTAATATTTATCTTGTACAAGATCTTCAGTCAAGGATCAAGGAAGAAATTTATTTAATAAGAATCTTTAATTGTTTTCCAGTGAAGTCAAACATGATATATACAATTGTGGGTTGCTACTACTTACTATATTGTAAAGGTTTCCGTACCATTCATTCGCATGAACATATCAGGTACAATAATATCGTAATGCAGTGCAGAATAATGTTATATACAAGTTAAACATTGTGAAAGAAAAGGGTTAACCCAACGAGAAACTAAAACACTGTTTAAGGTAGTTGGGCGGCTAGCGTGTCATTTGATTTTTTCATTTTTATTCTTCATAACATGCTAGGATATACTGAACTAAACGTCGACACCACAAAAAAATCCATCCTTTAAAAACACAGTCCTTTTGGAAATCCCCTTGAGTTCCCAGAAAAGCGACAATGTTTTCATAGTAACGACCGTGTGCGCAACGATGTTCAAACTAGCTATATTCGTTCGCTGTGAAAGCGGACCACATCATCTGGTTACTGTAATGCTAGTACACATCAGTATTATATCTACATAACTAAATCATGTACTTAAACCAGCAAATATCAGCGTTCAGTGAGAGTTAACGTTGTTTATCATACCTTTGACAAGAACAAAAATGACGATGCATATGTGACCTGGTGACCCCGCAGGATAACAGGCCAATCAAAATGACCATACACACAACCTACCACGTGTTTGTTAGATGGCTGGCATAACCTAATACTTTAGACGACAACGCGTTACAAGTACATATTCAAGGGCTATTGTGGCGGCAAATTAAGGGGATGTCAATATTACAAATGGCCATTATGTTTTGCCAACAATACATAAAAACGCCAGTGAAAAACCATAAATTTCAACACAAAAACAAGCATTTGTTGAGATTGTGTTTTTTTTAATAACCAGGAAATGATGTTTCAAATATTGTTTGAGAAAAACCACAACACTCACAACGTTGCAATTTTACGTATGACCGCGTCTTGCATGCAACGTAATACAGCAGTAAATTACAATTGGTGAAGGGTTTGTGTCAAAAATACACTGCCACTTTAGGCTGTCATTCAACTTTTGCTTAATTCATTCATGGTGGTGGAGCAGACATAATTGGTTTATTTTAATCAAAATCTGCCGTAAAGTTATTAGTTACACTGTCATGCTTATATTTATGTCATTTATTTCTTTGGGGATTGTCTCAAAACGATTAAAATTCGGTTTTAGTGGCTATTTTTTTTCACATTTACAAAAAACAATTAAAAACCTTGTAACATAACCAAATAAATAAAAAACTCCAATTATTTTTATCTGGTATATTATATAGTATTTCAACTACAATCTGTGAAGAAATGGTTAATTTATCTTTAAAACTTCTACTGAAACTAATCAATTCAAGACAAGCATATAATAGCCACCCCAGCTACCTTAACAACTTGCTCAGAACATCAGTTAAATAGTGAAACCATGTTCAAAACACCACAAGTAAAAAGGTGTATACAGTCTGGTTTTTTTTTCAGAATGTATTATTAGGTTATAATTAGTTATTACTCTCATGCAACATACCTGTCACTGTTGGTGAAAAGTTTGATTTTTACTTCCTGTTTTCCACTCGTGAATGGTCATTTTGAAGCTGGGTTTTAGCTTTGTAGAAAAATTAATCTACCCCAATGTGTAATACCTCATTGGAAAAGTATTTTAGAGCATAACATGATGGGAATGGTTTTTGTTTGAATTTCCAAAATCATTTGATATTGTTTGACTACCCATGTTGCTACCAACAGAGGAACCAGGAGCGTGAGGCTGCCAAGAACCAGAGTGTGGCTGATCTGAAGGCCAACCTACGCTGTGACTTGTGTGACAAACAGTACAGTCGGCACTCGGACCTTGACAACCACATGAGCAGTCAGGACCATGCCCACAAGAAGGTGTGGACATCTCGTAGCTCAGTTACTCTTAAGTCATATTATTAAATGGAAACAAAAGTCATGGTTTTGGGCCTATGCATCTGTAAGAGTTACTAAAAACAACCATATCCAATTACAATTAAGAATATCATGCCAATCATTTACTGGGAAAACACAGAGCATCTTTATTTCATGGTACTGTTAGATAACCCTACGTCACAAGTGTCAGAGTCTAGCAAGATTTGCTCGCCATATAAAAATATATTTGTGTACACATATTCCTATATTTGCCAATAGGATATGACCATGCTGTTTGCTTCCAAACTTATTTTGGCCTTCGTTTATAGTAAACTAGTCCTCTTTCTGACAAAATATCACGTTTGTTTGAGACTGCATTGGTTACATGTATGCCGGCCTTACTTAACATGTCACGCGTAGTCTAGGCTAATTAGACTAGATCGATTCTAGGACATAATCCCCATGGACAAAGTTCTCCGAACAATATCCCCCCTACAACAATATCCCCCTACAACAATATCCCGATAAACTGTTTGTAAGCAGCAATAAAACAATTATCAACAGTAAAACAAAAGTCGTATTTATTACACCTTCCAAAGTACTCAAGAGTCCAAGCAGTGTTACAACAAGCCTACAGTATTGAAAGCAAAACCACAGAGATATTCCATGTTGTTTTGCTCAGCATACTGATACACAAGTCTCGCAATGCGCTGGCTTCAGTCAGCATACTTCTACATATTGATGTTGTTAGAGAAAGAAAATTAGTGAAGCTGAGTATATTGTATAACTACACTGTGCAGTAACATTTGTGTAGATAATTACACAGTGATAACTAGTATATGCACTTGGATTGGGGATTTTGCTTAGGGGATATTGGCATAGGGGAATTTTGTCCTAGAGGGGATATTGACAGGGATTATGTCCTGATGCCAATTAGATCACTGGAACGTCTGGAAGCACTACTTGCGGCAAGTACGTTGTGTCTACATGCATGGATGTTCCTATGGAAGTTGCGAGTGGAAGCTTTAGTGTCATGGGTGGGATTGTAGTTTTACTCAAGATGTACATTACTTGGAAAAATGCCTGATGTCTGTCAGTGTTAAGCGAATGTAGTTGTACTGTTGTTATGATTTTTCTGCCAGTGACAAATTATTTAGTGTTCGCCAGAATTTGTGTGCTGTGTTTTGTTACGCATTTTTATAACATCAAGTTTTGTTTTGTCACTTGAATTGCTTTGTACAAAGACAAGGCTTCATGTAGAGATCAGTCATAGTTGCTAATACTTGCGTTGTGGTATGCAGCGTCTGAAGACTCTCCGACAGCGGGAGTTTGGTCGCAACGTCAGCTCCCAAAAGCACAAGGAGAGTCGGAAGGTGCAGAAACTGCAGCGGCGGATGAATGACTTTGCTGATGCCCAAGTCAAGAGGTCAGTGATTGCACAGTACAGGGACCTGTTCAAGCCATGACTCTATCATTTGCCGTAGCCAAAGCAGCATTAGTTATGTGACACCTTTTGGAGAACATTCTGTTTAGTTTCCTCTGTATTGACCCCTCTGTGGTCAGGGCAAAGATCCTTTACATTACAATGTCCCCAGAATGTCAAGAATATGTTCTACTCTCTAGGATACAGACAATAATTCTCACTCTTGGTAATCTGGCACGCATGCATGCACGTACACACATCAACACATACATGCACTACACAACCACACCACCCAAAACACACACCACCACACGCACGCCGCACACATGCACGCACCAAGCATGTTGACCGATTAGTTTATGTAATAAGAATTGTAATCATATTTTTTAATAGTTTAGATTTCGAAATTTAATTCATTTTTAAACTCGGCTGCCCATTCTTTTTGTTTATCAGACTAACTTACTCGTTATACCATCACTTAATCAAAAAAGCATTTAGTAGTCTTGGTTGTACTGGATGCACCAATTGAAACGGACATTTGTGAATACTTTGGCTGTTGTTTCAGGTCTTCCCCATCGACACAGCTTTCTCCATCGAGCGTTCCACGAGTAAACATTGATCAACTTCAGTCAAATGCTAACACAACGCCAACAAAAAGTGATCCATCTCCATCAAAGATTGTGGTGCCTGCTTCAGATATTGAGTTGCCTGCACCAAAGATTGAATTACCTCCATCAAGGATTGAATTACCTGCATCAAAGATTGTGGTGCCTGCTTCAAATATGGAATTGCCTCCATCAAAGATTGCATTGCCTCCATCAAAGATTGAGTTGCCTGCACCAAAGATTGAGTTGCCTACATCAGAGATTGTGTTGCCTCTAGCTAAGACTGAGTTGTCTTTATCAGACAATCAGTCATCACCTTCAGAAAGTCATTTGTTTTCATCTTCTAAAACTGAGGTTTTTGAGCGAGAAGTTGAAATAGCACCTTCACAAATTCAGTTGCCTACTGCTTCGAAGATCGAGGTTGCTCCATCAGATATTGAGCTTCCTCCGTCTGAAATAGAGTTGTTCCTGTCTGAACTGGAGATGGCACCTGCAGCAATCCAGCCTGACCAACTACTGCCCATCACGACAGTGTTCTACACCGATGGCTCCTCGGACGCTCCACCCCTTCCCACACCCTGTGACGAGGCAGGGGGCTGCACCCCAGAGGGGAAAGTAGAAACACAACATGGGACATTAGAAGTGAAGGACAGTCCAGGCAAGTCTGGAGTTGTGTGTTTCACATTCGCAAAGAAGGCATCGGCGCTTCTCTTGCCGGGAGCCGTGTTTGCAAAAACAAAGAAAGGCTCTGGGAAGGGAAAACGAGACGCAGGGCATGACAACAGCGGCTCGGAGGGATCCCCGGCGACAAGGGAGTGCTATCCTAGTTCACCGCCACCGTACTGCAAAGCAAAGCCACAGCTGGACTTTGTACGTTTTGTCCACTCGGATGGGCACGCTGGTGCAGCTGCTGCTGTAGGTAACAGCAAGGACAACGAAAGCGCTGGTGCTGCAAGAGATGTGAATGGTGGCGATGACAGCGGTCAGAATAATGACAACGCAAAAGAGAATTGTGGTGACACGACCGTGACAAAGAAACTGCTTGAGTTCCACAGTGTGACGAGTGTGGATGATGCGAGACAGCTGCCGTGGCCCGGAGAGATGGTGCAGCACACGCATGTCTCTCCCAACATCACCTTCTGTTGCAATCCCCTATATTTCGACTTCACGCAGCTGAGAGCAAGACCGTCACATGCGAAGGACTCACGTCCCAATGGTGACGTTGAGGAGCCGATTGTTGAGAAAAAGAAGTCGCATAAGAAACATAGCAAGAAGTCGCGCAGCCACCGGTCGCGCTCCGAGCGCAAGAAACGGAAACACACAGACGTGGCCACGGGAAAGACGGAGGACATCGGCAGTGCTGCTGACGAAAGCAAGAATCCAGGCACACTGCACAAGTCAAAGAAACACAAACATCGGAAGTCCAAGAAGTCGAGGAAGCACCACCATGATAGCATTGGCGATGCAGAAGGTGTGGACAGCGAGAAGAAAGATCCATCAGGAAGAAAGCACAATGAAAAAGAAGATGTGGCAGCTGTAGACAGTAAGAAACTGGGGCATAAAGGAAAGAAGAAAAAGTCGCATCGCTCTAAGAAGGACAAAAAGTCGTCAAATCCAACAGATACAGTCGCTAGCGAGAAGAGTATTGTCAAAGATGAATCAAACACAAAGTTGGCTTTAGGTAAAGACAAAAAGAAGAATTGTGAGAAGGAGAAGAAGAGTTGCGAGGAAGAGAGCAGCAAGGAGAGCGAGTTGGACGAGACAGCGGCCGTGGCAGATGGCAAGAAGAAGCGCAAGTACCGCAAGCGCAAACACACAGCTAGTTGTCACCAGGACAGCAGTGACGACGAAGGCACAATGAAGACGAGCAGCTTTATCAAAGGCACCAAAAAGATGATTGTTCCTGTGGGCGTCAAGCGCAAGGGATTCTCTTCTACGAGTGAATTGTCAGACAATGCGAAGGAAACCAAGCTGCTGGAGGCAAAACTACAGAAGAACAAGAAGCAGAAGGTTAATATGGTCGATGCAATCGTATCTAGTCATGTGCATATTAGCGATGTGAAGGCAGTGAAGTCTGCGGACTCGATTCTTCCTGATGATCCAATTGGTGCTGAACTGGTGAAGACATTGAAGGCAGTAACTGCCACAAACACAACCGGAAAGAGCCAGCAGGCACCCGTTGTCAAGTCAGATGACGTTGACGCTGGTAAAAACTGTGATTCCAAGAACAAACCGAAAGACGTTGGCAAGTCTAAGTGGGACACGAGCAGTGATAGCGACCTCGACAACGTTGGTCCTGTGATGGCCAAGTCAATGGCAGCTCTGGTTCCACCAGCTGGCACGGGCGATGTGGCCAAAGACGTCGACCGTGCCGTTAGCAATCACTCGAACAGAAGCTCGGTGCGCAGTCGCAAGAACTCGGGGCAGTCGGAGAAGACGAAATCGAGCGGCGTGTATCGTGCGGACACATCAAATGAAAGCAGTGCGCACGAGGACGGTGATAAGGTTGCGAAGCGGAAAGGCCACCGCAAGGCGTACAGCGGCAGCAAACATTCCCGGTCTCGATCACGCAGTGCCAGCAGCAAAAGGCGCAGTCGCTCCTACTCGTCGGACGAAGGTCGGTCAAGGTCACGTTCATATTCGTCAGACGACTACAGTGACGATTACGACAGGCACCGATCACACACGCGGACACCGTCACGTGACAGGCGTCGGTCACACACGCGAACGCCGTCACGTGATCGGCGGTGGTCACGGACACCGTCACGTGACAGGCGACGATCGCATACACGGACACCATCACGTGACAGACGGCGGTCGCGACACGGACGTCGTTCCTACAGCAGTTACTCGCGGTCAAGGTCGCGTTCGAACTCCTACTCGCGACGGAGTCGCCGTCGTAAAAGCCGGTCATACTCGGGTGATCACCATCGACGTCACCGCTCCTACTCTCGCTCGTACTCTCGTTCGCGTAGTCGCTCGAGCTACTCTCGCTCCCGAAGTCGCTCGCACTCGCCGGTGGGATCACATGGTCGTCACTGGCCATACAGTCGCGAGCATCGTTATAATAGTGCCACTGTGAAAAGTCTCTTGCCGAAACAGAAGCCTCCTGTGTCTAAACGAGTTGAGGTGACAAAGAGCCAGAAAGCACCATCTGGTAATGCAACAAAAAGCAGCACTTCGTCTGATGCGCTAAAGAAGAGTGCAAGCAGCTCAGACACAGCCAGTAAGCCGGCAGTAACAGACGAAAATGGTAAGACGTCTCCTTCAAAAGACGTCAGCTCTACAACACTGGTAGACCCGTCTAAGATTCCCACGCCGACCGCCGACACGATCCCTCTGCCTCCCGGTGGGAAGGCGACGGCAGGGAAGACAGTGGGCAAAGCTGCGACATCCCAGCAGGCGGAGGGCATCCCACTGCCAGAGACGCCTGCTGACGACAACGCGGCCAGTAACATCTTTCAACCGATCGGCCCAAACGACCCGCTGGTCTTCAAAGTGCCCCTGCCACCGCCACCACCCCCTGGCGATGGCAGCCATGCCAAGGGTGACGCCCCGCCACTGCCCGACGGAGCCGCGCCGCCGAGCGATACTGACGGCAAGAACGCCGATTCCTTCATGATCCCACCGGAGCAGGTGGAACGTTACAAGCAGCTACGCCAGCAGGCTCAGATCCACGCGCGGCAACGTATCCTGGCGCAGCGGCGACTGGAGGCCGGGTACGAGAACGACTCCGACGACGACGAGGTGGAGGAGGAGGAGGAGGACCCACAGCAGCAACTGATGCTGGAGCAGATGGACCCGCAGCAGCAGCTGCAGCAGATGGAGATGCTACCTCAGCAACTGCTCATACCTCAGCAGCTCGCGTCACAGCCGATGCACCACGTCATGTCTCTGTCGCCTGGCGGCGTGCCGGCGTCGCTGGCCGGCTTCGTGCCGGGCGCACACGCACTGTCCGGGCTACAGCCGGCGATGCACATGGTCCCGCAGGCAGGAGCGCCCGTCATGGTGGCCGCCGCGTCTGCTGGCGCTGGACACCTCATGCAGCAGATGATGCCGTCCAACATCGTGCACATCATGGGACCGGGTGGGGTACCAATTGCTGTACAGCAGGTGCCTTCACAGCAACAGCTGCTGCAGCAACAAATAATGCAGCAGCAGCTGGCGCAGCAGCAGCTGCTGCAACAGCAGCAACTACTACAGCAGCCGATGTTGATCCAGGCTGGCGGGGCCCCGGGTCTCGTCCACGCGGCGCCGGCGGCCATGTCCGTGGTGCCTCAGATGGTGCCCGTAGCCCAGCAGCTGCCCAATGGGCAGGTGATCGTCGGGCAACAGCTGGTGATGTCGCGGGTCATGCGCCCACATATGTGATACTAGTTGACGTTGCACCAAGACTGGACGATGAATGAGTGTGTGGCAAGGCACCAGGATCAACACGTACACCGTCGGAAGACCTTCAACTCAGATGTTCGGACTACAACCGGCCTGGACAAAGCTGGTGGGTGGGATCCCACTTCGTTCCCATGGGGATATGCTTGCTCCCACGACAAGGTGTGGGCTCCCATGTGTTTGATCCCACATGGTTACGTGAGCTGGCGTAATGTCTCGTAATGCTTCCAATCGCTAACTCTGCCCAGTCTGATAAGAAGCATGAACTGTTTGCATCGGTAAAGTAATGAACGTGTGGGGTCTTATAACGTCTCAATATTCTACTGTCAATGAATTCTTCAGTCAGTTTGGTTTGGATCGTTCATGTGAGAGGAGAAAAGGAATTAATGTGTCTCCGTGTTGTGAAGCCTGCTCTGTTACCTGTACCGATGCCAGATGATGCGTCTCCAGTAACCAAACGACAATAACAATTTGACATTCATACAGTAACAGCTGAGCAGTGTTTCTATTCTGGCAGACGTATCGTACGTTACGCTGCTTGAGAAAGTGTAGAGCTCTGCCTGATACGGTGCTTCATATCGCTTCACGTATTGCCCTCATCTGTGTGTAGGCAGGCGTCATATATCCGATGTTAGGTTTACAAATTGTCCCATGACAGCAAGTGTTCTATAGGATATTGAATACGTTGAACAATTATCCAGCATACAGTGCCACTTTGGTTCTCTCTGTTTGCTGCTGTCTTGGCTCAAGTACTGTAAAGTAGCGTGGTCAATACTAGTTCACCACCAGGTGGCTGCCGACAGATACAGACGGCTCGTGTGATTGAACCAATGGACGGCTGAGTCAATTTAATGGTGTGTTCTTCTGCTCATCAATCGTTGCTTTTGTGTTGTAAATAATCGTATTAATTATGTCCTCGTGACTGATGTGGTCATATTTGAGTGTCTGGATTGAATGAATGACTAGCTATGTGGCAATGATGTGATTAGTCTGAGCGGCAGTAATGCCCCTGTGGCATGCTTCTAGTTCTGTACTGTCTATAAAGCAATAAAATGTGAGAATCGTGCCACGTTTCTTGACAATGTGGGCAATGAACAACGTTTTTCTCTGATAATTTGAATTGTCCCGATCTCCATGTTGGATAAACATGCTGTAATGAAAATGTTTACCTGTGGCGTCATGCGAGGGTTCACGCTGGACGGTACTGCTGCTACACTACCCCTACAATGAGGGGTGGTACAAACTGTTTGGGGGGGGCGTATCAAGTGCATGAACGAAGATCGAGACGCGTGGTATTGACTATTGAGATAACATTTATTCAACTGTGTTTGAGGATAAGATTGTTGTCGACGACATACACAAAAGAACATGCATCGTATGATGACGAACAAGAATTACAGCATACAATGACAAAGAATTACAACATACAATGACTAAGAATTACAGCATACAATGACAAAGAATTACAGCATACAATGACAAAGAATTACAGCATACAATGACAAAGAATTACAGTATACAATGACAAAGAATTACAGCATACAATGACATACCAGAAACATAAGTGCAAGAAAATACGAGTTCTGAGTAAACGAGTAACATCCAAATACTTCCCACTAAATTCGTTGTTGTAGACATGTGAATAGTCAGGCGATTGGGCTTCTGTTGAACTTCATGATTGATTTGTTGGGGCCTGGTACTACTCGTACCACGGTTAATGCGGCACTGTCAGTAGTTGTGGAGGTTTTTGGCACCCCCACCGCCGGAGCCCATGTGCATGAACGACTTCCGGTTGCGCGCGCAGCCAATCAGAGCGCCCCCTGACGGTTGTAGGAACACCACAAACCGTGCGCAGCGCCCCCTAGTGACTGGAGGAGGAACGAACAGTGACCTAGTTACGTTTACCGGAGTGTCATTAACCTAGTAAGGAGACGAACAAAATCGTACGGTGCACACGTATTTTATTGAATACAACAAAGCGGCAGCAGTACAAACGAGGCGATCGTATTTGATTGGATACAACGAGCAGGGTATGATAAAGATGATGATGAGGCGACTTGCGAATGTTGACCATCGCGTCAGAGGTCGCGAACTTACGGGTGTCTCCACCGCGCCAGAGGTTCGAGGGCGAGCTTACGGGTGGTGCGACCACCGCGCCAGAGGCTCAGTACGATATGCGATAGTACGGTATACCCTTTTTCAGTAGGTTAATCCAATCGAACACGCGACAATCGTTAGCGACCAGATCGGTGTGGAAAGCGTTTACGAAAGTTCTCATAGGAGAACCGTTACAACGAAGCATTATATAAGTGACGCAATATTGTCCGCAAACGTTAGACAGAGGACTCTGAAGTCTCTTGCTATTATGAGTCCACTCGGAACAGTGTTTGTTCAAGAAGGTGCGGAACGTCGCGTGACGAGGCGGCAGACCGTACGAACAGAAGTATTCGCCGCGCCCGTCGGAGGACAGGTACAGCGCTATCCAATGTTCGCCCGGTTCGTCGCCGTCGTCGGTGTTGCACACGAAGGCGATCGGCAAAGCGTCTATTGTTGTAGGCAGTCCATCTCTGGGTACGACGCCGCCAAAGACGGACGCGGTGTTCGGATCCATCGCCAGTAGACGGGCGATCTGCAGGGTGTCCATCTCAGTAGTCGTAGATGACGTTGCGGTTCTTGTCGATTTCCAGCACGGACTCGAATTCGGCGTAGGCGACGACGTTCACGGTGGTCCGAAGCGCTTCTCGGAAATGAAATTCTATGCGCAGGTTGCTCTTTTGTACCAGATGAAAGCAGGGACCGTCGGGGGTCAGGTCGAAACAGAAGAAGGTGTAGCCGTCTCGGTAGTCGTCGCGAGTCAGACCGTTCCCCTCGTCCTGCCATATCTTGCCGGTCGAGGTGAACAGGCTCGCGTAGCTCCTGGCGAAGAGGTGTTCTTCGAAGTTGGGCTGGAAGGGTTTGGCGGGTATCTGACGACCGTCCACGTACACCGAGTGAAAATCTATGGCGTTGTTCTTGGCGTGAAACGGGTTTTTATCGTACGTGCCGTTGTAGGCGTCGTTGTCGATGCAGCACAGTACGAGACGTTTCGGCAGGGAACCGAGGAACAGGTTCTCGTGCGTGTGCGACAGAGCTCCCGCGGGAATGGAGTACACCTTGCAGTCGACGGGTCGTAACGGATACTTGACCGTGTTCCGCTCGAGAGCCTTGATGTGAGCCACCTGCACGGCTGGATTGAAGGTGGCCTTCTTGACGAACAAGGATGCGTTGACGATGGTTATCTTGTACTCGTTGGCTCCACCAGCCATCAGCGCAAACGAGGGCTTGCTACGCACCAGTCGTAACTTGACGTCGACTCCGTTGATCAGGAATTTATCCTGCAGAAACATATCCACGTGGAGACGATCCATCATGTCGACCACGCGACTGCCGGTTATGTACTCTCGTCGAGTCACGAACCCGGGGTTAGGATCGGGTCCACCGGCTAGCTCGACGGCGTTCATGCGACTAGCCTTGTCCTTGTACCACAGCTGATTCGTCAGCTGCGTCGACTTGGCGTCGAATCCGTAACTCAGTAGCGTCTCTATGTAGGCTCGATACGCGTACGAGTTGGACGAAGAGGTCACGAGCGTGCCGTTCAGGTAGAGGTCGACCTGGCTGAACAGCGACTGCAGCCAGTTGTTCACCGGTCCCACGGGTTCGGCCGCGTCGAGATTGTTTCCGTTGGCTCGCGTCACCTTCGCCTGCACGTGTAGCATCGTGTTGGCGAGATCCAGGTAATCGTCTCCCGATCCGGGGATGAAGAATTCTATCGGTCCTCCAGAGTCCAGAGAGGCCATGGGTTGATGTTCCACCACGTGACTTTCGGTGATGCAGTTCTGAGTGGGGGGTACGGTAAAGAGATCCAGCTCGGTCTTGACTCCCTCGCACGACTGTCTATGCACGAACGCCATTGTCGAATATGTCGGCCTCTCGTTTCTTGGACGTCCGTTTATTGCGGCGGCTCTTTACTGCAGTGAATGTCGCCTTTGCAGCCGATCGTTTTATACGTTTACCAGGGGGGGCCCGAAGACCGCTCAGCACGGCGTCGGTGACGCGTCTTTTGGCAGCCGTTTTTATGTTCTGACCTGACAAGACGTCGCCGGCTATGCGAACGCCGGTCTTCAACGCTCCCTTACCCAACGCCACGACACCTCTCTTGATGAGCGGCATGGCGCTGCGCAACAGACTGCCCAGTCCGTGACCTCGCTGGTATTGCGCACCGGCGAAGTAGGGCAGCGCACCGCCAGCCTGTCGCGCGTAATAATCGTTGTAATTCATCAGAACAGTCCGGGCCTGCGTCGACGAAAATGAAGCGTCACCGTCACTCTGCCGTATTCGAATGGCACGCATCGACCCATGTCGTTCCTTATATCCACCTCGATCGAGTTGAAGTTCGAGCACAACAGAGGTACGTAGTGAACGTTAGTGAAACGATCGGACACCCTGTCACCGTGACGTCCGCTAATCGGAAGGGCTCGCAACAGAGGCGCGAGAGTGTCACCCACTATACGAGACTCCACGATGTCCGTGTAGACGTATAGGGTGTCGAACCCCTGCGTCAGGTTCACTACATCGTCGGCCTCGACGTGGAAGGGGTACGACGAGTCGGAAGGGTGGGAGTCGATGGCGATGACGGAGGATAACGTAACCGCCTCCGGCTCGCTGGCTACGGGTCCACGGAATCCTAACATGGACGCCGTCGCGCTGTGGTACGGTATGGTGAACAGGGTGTTCGCTGTCATGTGTAACGTCATTTTTTGAGTGACGGAACTATAGCTCATTTGAGCCTGTGTCTCCGCCGTCCGTATACTGTACAGTCCCTTGTTGACGTGATACATCAATGTTAACGGATCGTCGTAATACCCACACGACAACTTCGCACGTCGGGACGTGTCCGAAGCAGCGATCGGGTGGAGGAATAACCAGACATCGTTCTCTGTGACGTTGTACCAAGTGTGCGGATACTGGATCTCTACCAACCCACACTCCCACTCGCCGGTAAGATCGATGCGTTGAGGCAACGTCGTGACGTAATGGGTCAAGGTGTTGTCGGGGTGCGTCTTCATAGAAGCGTTGCTAGGCAGCGTCATGTAGAAATCAGTCGCCATTGCGTCTCAACGTGGGATTGGGCAGTAGGTAACCCAAAGAACTACTCAACAGAGCCGTCCACAGATTAGAATCGCCGTGACCTGTCGTCAGGTTGTAAATGCTGATCAGAATGACCGTGTACAAGACGACGACCTGACACAGAAACACTATCTCCTCTTTGGGACACGCGGTACCGAACAGATGCCAGGGAGTGCTGTCTTGCTCGTTCGATGCAGCGTCAGTACAATCCTCGTGTTCTTCCTGCTCCACCTCCTCCTCGTCTATGATGGTGGTGCAGGTCTGTGGTGTCGTGTCGTGTGTCATTTCTCGAATGCAGTGTCGCCATGCGCGCGATTAGTCTTTATAGTGGAGTGGACGAGTGCCCTGGCATCGATCCAGCTGTTGAATTTGGAGGGATAGCCGAACCATTTCACCAAAGCCTCCTTTCGTCTACCAACCGTACGGCGTTGCAGTACCTCTTCAACGCGGTACACTTTATCGACGGGTACCGACACCTTCTGCAGCTCAAGTTCGTAGAAGGTGCCGTCCAGCATTTCGCCGAGATCGTCCCGCAAGCGGTACACGGGTGGATCGGAGGGGTGAACCTCGTGTATCGTGAACATCTCTTCGCTCCAGTTCGTCTCGTAGCCCTTTTCGAACGTGCCTTTGTACTTGCTGACGCGCACGCGATCTGACACGTGCAACTTGGGCACGCCCTTACCGTCGTGACCGTACAGACGTTGCCACACCTTTTCTTGATTCTTTGCATTCACATTTGACGGAGCCATACCGATGTTGCGGTGGCGGGTGTTGTTATACGATCGCACCAAGTCCGGAAGGACGTCGATGTACCGCCACGTCTGGTGTTTCGTGAAGTATCGCCACATGCGCGTCTTCAACGTTCTGTTGAATCTTTCCACGACGCTCGCCTTCGTCTCCGCGTTGTGCGTGGAGAAGTGATGGATGTCGTAACGCTGCAATAGAGCCTGAACGGATTTGTTCAGAAATTCTTTGCCTTGATCTGTCTGCAACGTCTTTGGCCAAACGTCGACGAACGTGGCTTGCAGCGCTGCCACCAACGAAGCCGCGGACTTGTTCTTCATGGGAACACACCAGGCCACTTTCGAGAAGACGTCGATCACCGTGAGGAGAAAGGTCATACCTTCGTTGTCGTTTTTCACCTTCGACATGTCTACGAGATCGGCCTGCCACTGCTGATGTATACCACCCACGATGACGCGGCGTCTCTTGAAATGACGTCTCGCTGGTTTGTGTAAGGTGTAGGCGTCCTGTGCCGACAACCATTCTGCGACGATCTTCGCGGCGTGCGCGTCACGCGTCGCAAGGCATCGACTCCGCCATAACTACCTACCCTTTTGGGATCGAAGTAGACCTCACTCATGGGTCGTTCTCTCCTCTGCGCCATCAAAAGAGGAGGAGGACCGATGCGTTGACGGGGGCGGTGACGTTGACTCCGGAGTACGAATGCTGACGAATGACGAGGAGCACGCCGACGTGTAGTAAGACACACACTATGGCACCCACAACGCAAGCGGTGGAACAACAACGGTCTAGTAGCGTAACCATAGTCTGAATAACACCTGTTGTATAAGAATGCCGGCTGCAACGTCACCAAGCAAGGTAACTCCTTCAAACAATATCGCAGCGACGACGGAACGGTACGCGTCCTGTTGATCGATCAGCATGACGAACACTGTGCTACGGACACGCGTCGTACCACCTTATACGTTGTTCCAACCAGCCAATGACGACGAAGCCTTGCGTGATGCGGGGGGAGGGTGGGGTGGACATGGACTGTTCCAATCAACGAGCGAGGGGTGTTCGAATAACGCCTGTTGCATAAAACTTTGGGCTATACCGTGAGCAATCAAGTAAAGTCCACTGATAAATATTGCACCGACGACGGAACGGTACACGAAGTCCTGTGGATCGGGCGACATGACGAACACTGTGCTACGGACACGCATCGTACCATCCTATAAGGCGTCCCAACCAGCCAATGACGACAAAGCCTTGCGTGATTCGGGGGGTGGGGTGGGCATGGAATGTTCCATTCGACGGCTCTGACTTAGCGATCGTCGTGCACTACCTGCAGCAGCACGCGGAGTAGTAGTAGTTGACCGACGAGAGGGAGTGACCGTCGGCGCCGGACGTATGTAGGCTCTCCTGGAGACGTTACCGACCAACGCCATGGGTAGGTTGATGGCACGGAGTTGTCGTGCGAATGGCTGCCAACCCGTCGGATCGGTCTTTCTCTTACGCAACAGATCATTAACGAGATCCACCACGTTACTTCCGACAACCGGCACGCCCTCGTGTATAAGTTCACCGCGAGCGGTCCACGCGATATCTCTCTTGAGATGCTCTATCAAACGTCTGGCTTTGGCCTGCATGGTCTTGGGAACGGTGTCCAAGACGGTGGCCTCCAGTCCGCTAATAGGAGCTCGTACTTCACCCTCCGACCCCGACCCCGGCGCCACCTCCGACTCGTTCACCGTGACCACGCGTATTGGTTCCTTGACGTGTTTATCGGCCAAGACGTTGTACCGCTGCAACACGTGATTATACAGTGTCACTTTGGTCCCGTCGTCTAGGTCCTTTCTATCGAGGATGGTCTTCATCTCGTCATCGAGGGCTTGCACCTTCTTGCCTACGGTGTCGGTCGCGGGTGGTGGTGGTGGGGGTGAACGAAGCGTGTCCAACAGTCGCGGGTCCACCAAGGCCATCTTGCGTGCGTGTTCCATGTATCTACCTTTTGAACAGCACCTCTTGGAGCAAGGGTAGCAAGACCGAACTTGCCAACGGTGCTAGGAAGGCCGATAGGAAACCTCCGCTCTGTCCCTCGCCAACCTGCGGTTGCAGCAAGATGCGTCTTCTCCTGGCAGCAGGCGTTCGTTTCTGAGCCAACTCGCGTAACTTCGTCCTGTATTTACTCAATCGTCGCCTCTGTAAAGCGGTCAATGGAATGTTATTTTTCAGTATGTTGTAGGCACACTCGGCTAGTGCACACAGCAGATCGGCGTCGGCGTTGGCGATGATGGCCTTTTTCACTTTGTTGCTCTTGATTCTGGTCAGAGCCTGTATGCACACGATGTGTCTCTTCACCAGGGCATACATGATGCGAATGAAGAGACTATCCACACACTCGGTCGTTTTATATCTTCGGCAAGTACACGTACTGAACACCGTCGTCTGGAAAGATGGCCGTACGCAGACGTATATCCTCGGGCGTGTCCTGTTTGAGATCGACCAATAGATAACCGTACGGTACCGACGTGGCGTCTTTAAAAGCCTCTTGCACGAACTTGCCGCGTCCCGGATACATCTGCCGAGCCAAGGGCGCCATCTCCGATGCGTCACGAGGATTCTTGAGCACCATCATGTACTGGGAATTCAGACTGATGGTGCGACTCTCTTTGTTTTTATGGAACAGGTTCTGTACGAGATACAGCACGGACGTGTTCCTGTGGTGACTTTTTTTAGTGAACAAGGTCGTGACCCGTTCGTCCGTTTCTGCCATGAGATCGTCTATGACGATGAGGTTCCCCGTTGTCGAATCGAACATGGCCGCCGTCGGTACCCTTCCTCGAACCGCACGTGGACCAAGTCCGTCGTTGCGTAAGCCTCTTGCCATTCTCCGTAACACCACGTTATTTTTTCGGGCGGTGGATCGATCATCGCAGCAGCGTGACGCAACATACGCGTCACGAAATTACTCTTGCCGCACCCCGTCGGACCGGCGACGATGCACGTGAAGGGATGTTTCCATCGTGCATCCATGATTGCGTATGAAACAAGTGCAGCGTGCATTACCTTTTCTATACGTCCACCGGACCCGTGGTCACCCCGTCCTCGTGCACCACTCGTTTGGCGTAAAAGTAGGTGAGGGCCGCCCGTTCCTGCACGTACGTCAACACGGTCGATTTATGCACCCGGAAACCACGGTTCGATCCACTTCCGCTCCGACGGTTGGTGAGCACCGCCAGGAACGCATCCTTGTCGATGGTGTTGTGCCGTTTGCTCAGTCCTTTGGTGCTGTACTTGTCGGTGGCTCCGAAACAATAGTACGTCTTGCTACACAACCCCACGAACCCGTCACCGGACCACTCGACCTTGAACAGACCCGGTGTCCTCTTGTCGAACGCTCTTCGCGCCTTACAGCACGCCTCGTCTCCGACCCACGGTCGAGGCGACAGCGCACGTAGTCGTTCCGATGTTCGTCGCAACATTCGGACGGGAGCCATTCGGAACGATGTCGGAAATAATGATCTCGTAGTGCTGGGGTCACGAGGTCATCGACGGACTCACCGGCCAAGGCCAAATAGGCACTATCTGTATCCATCTCGCAGTACTGGAACAGAGGGCGCTCCACGTATCTGATGATGAAGTCGTAATAGAATCCCACGTGTACGGGTAGGGTGTACTTGACGGTTTTCTTGTTTATCTCTATCTCGTACGCATCGTCGACGACGATCTCGAGTTGTCGGAACCGTTTATCGTTGACCATGAGCGATGCCGCCTTCTCCGTGCAGTAGCTGACGTCACGATGTCGGTCAACGTTGGTGATGGTCTTTCCGTAGCCCGAGATCCCCAGCAACTTCATGGTGTCCGCGATGATGGTCTTGTCTTGGTGGACGTCGCCCTCGCGTCGGGCCTTGGACACTGCATCGCCGAACCGCCGGAAACACGGAATAGGATCGTATTCGATGACCTGGTAAACGTGCAGCACCTCGAAACCGTGGTCCAGATACCATCCCAGCAGTGGCGTTGCGAGTAGTATCTTATCGCCGCGATAACTACCCACGAGCATGCGCCTCGGAGTCGACATTATGTTGTGCTCTTCGGCGTATCGGCGCATGAACGGACCGAGATCCTCGCGTATCAGACTGATGTTCTTGAACACGGGCTGCATCTCGGCAAAGTGCTCGCGCAATTCTTCCGGCACGCAAATGTCGCACTCGATCATGCCAAACACGGTTCCTGCACGCACGTCGTTCAGGATATGTTGCGACGTCATCGTCCACCGCACGTGTCGACGTCGGGGAAATGCAGCATCCAGACACTTTCGTACGGCTGGGGTTCGTCTCATATCTTTCCACTCGCATTCCCACAGCTCGACGACCTTGACAAAGTGACGTAGGTAGGCGGTGGTCTTTCGGGTCTCGGCGAGCAGTTGCGCCTTGGGTTTCCCGTTGACGGCGTTCACCTCTTCTCGAGTGCACGAGCAACCGTGAAAAAAACAAACTTGGAACTGAACCGTCTTCGTCTCGCTGCACCATCCATCCACCCGATGTTTGCCTATTCTCTTCTCTCGTCCGTTGACCTGATGCCGTATGGGACGTCCCGTGCGTTCGGATTCCCACGTCAACCATTCGCCAGCCATCTGTCCGTATAGCTGCGCCGATTCGGGGGGGAAGTCCTTCTCAACCCGTCGTCGCGTGCACCATCCCATAGGCATGTCTTGCATGAGCGACCACAGGTACAGTGCGTTCGCATCGTATCCGACGATCGACCGACAAGGACGAGCAGCCTCTCCGTACTCGTTCTGACGTAGCGTGGTGACCCCTTTCTCGTGATAGCGATGAAAAATGATCGAAGGACCGCCTACGATGTTCTCGTTGACGAGGTCATGCAGATCTTTATTCTTCTCGTTGAAGGTGGTAAAGTAGGTCTTCTCTGGAAGGTCGTTGAACAGGTACAGCAGGGTCAGACCAGGTACGCTGATGCCTTGCTTGGACATGTCTATTCCACGTTGTCGATAGAAGGCAAACTGTCTGTCGATTGCCTGAAGAAAGGGAACCACGTCCCTGTTGTTGTACCAGACGAGAAAGTCGCGCAACGTCGTCATGCCATTGGCGCGCCAGGCCTCCTGACAACTGGCGTAATCCTCGTCTGAAATACCTTCGTTCTTCAGTCGACTGAAGAAGGCCTCTTTCGGTGGAAGAGCGGTGTCGTCGAGTCTCTTCAGACGGTCCATGTACTCGTACGGGAAATGACCTTTCGTCACCTCGCATCCGTACGCTTTCAGATACTTGTCGTAGCTGAACCCGGGGGCTATGTAGTTGATCATGTCTAGGAATTTCAGCTGATCCGTCGAAAGACACAAGAAAGTGTTGTTGCGTTTGATGACGAACATTGACCCGACGCCGTCGTTCTCTTCTTTCTTTTTTTCCTCTTGCTCCCTCTCGTCCTCGTCCTCGTCCTCTTCTTCTTGTTCCTCTGTCTTTGCAGTCGTCAGGAAGTACGGTATGAGGAACTGTTTGATGGCATTGAGATCATATTTACCCGAATTGAACCCGATGACCGGTAACTGACGCATCCATCCATATAGTTGTCCCATCAGCGTTTTGTACGGATTGGTTGCCGGTCGAGAGTCCTTGTCGGTGGCTGACCGTGCAGCCTCCTCCCGTTCGTCCCACTTCGTCAGCTCTTCTGCGAGTTGTTCCAACACATTCTCGTATGAGTCTTTGATCTTGTCGTACGCGGCCTCACTCATCGATTGCAGGATAGTCATCATTTCGCTCACCACCTTGTTGGTGTCTCCGTCCGTGACGAGGCATGTCACTTGCTCGTGTCCGGGTACGATGAATGCCACGCTGACGCTCAGCGGGACGTGACGCGCAACCCAGTGAACCTGGTCACTGTCAGACGGAAGGTGTTCGGTGTCGAACCAACACTCAAAGTCGAAGGTGGCTCGGTACGGATAGTACCGCAACGCTTCGGCCACTCGGATGTTCTCGTCGTCCAGTCGTTCGAACACCGATGGAGTCGAATGGTACACGCCACCAGGATAGACTCGACGCACACACCCCGTACACGTGCTCTCGTGGTTGCGTAGATGCCATGCGTCTTTCCACAACGAGTCACCGCACTTCCGACATCTGTACGAGTGACAGTACATGCGTCTATCCTGGATGAAGGAATAATGTGTCTCGTGAAGATTGAGGTAGAGTGTGTCAGGGTACTTACATACCGAGCGACGAACGGGTTCGGCAGTTGTCTTTCCATCATCATCTCCATCCTCTGCATCCGGTTGTACGAGACGGTACACGCACACGTTCGTTTGGAACGTGGTCTCGACACGATAGAGGTCGTCCATCGTGACTCCGGCAAAGTCTGCCATGGGTACGCCGTCTTGAGCGTAAGCCTCGTACAGCGTCTTCACCGCTGGTTCCAATCGGCGAATGTCACATCCTCGATGCAGGGCCAGACATCGGAAGAGACACAGTTTGTCACTGTACCTCTTGCTATACTTGGGCTCCGTTTCCAATCCGATGACGGCTTTGTTCCTCTTGATGTACATTGGAAGGGCGATCATTCCTACACATCCTATCGGGTGATCGATGATGCGGTTGACGAAAAATGTGACATTGGTCACGAGTTTGCACACCCACGCAGAATCCGGTCTTTGATTGATGGCCCATTGCAAGACGTCGGTTTCTCGGATGCGTTCGAGAAAGTCATCAAAATCCTTGCTGTTGCTGATGAGACTGGGCTCGTCCAGGTAGCGTCCACAGCAGTTGCACGAGGAATGGTAGTACTTGTATCGACCCGTGTTCTTGTTCCTCAGAATGAACCCGTAACTGAGGTAATCTTGAAGGCGTTGGTCTGTTCCTGGAACATGTTCTTCAACGGCGTCTGTAGAACGTTATCTGTAATCGTACCTGCACTGGAGGGGACCTCTCGTTACACGTGTCCGTACGGTCGACCAGTGCGCTCGTACGACATCTAACAGTTCCGTCGACAGGTTGTCGGCGAAGGGGAGTCGAGCAGGTGGGTCAATGGGGTCTTCGTTGGTAACGAGTGGATGGTGGGGTGTGGTGTCTTCCCTGTTTGATCTCTTCGGTGATGGTGGCTCCTTGACGACGACGACGACGACGTCGGTACACGTGGATATTACATGTCTGGTCCGGTTGCTACATTTATCGAACTTCTGTCCACATTTCGTACAAGTGTACACTGTGGTCTTTTTTCTATTACTGCTACTGCTACTGCTAAGCCGACATACGGACCTAACGTGATGCTGCAGATCGTCCCATCTCCCAAACGTTGCATCGCATTTACACGAATATTTCGTTCTCTTTACATGGTCACTAGGTAGCACCACTGTTGGTTGCGCCACCGAATATGTGTGTTCGTTCACCGCCGGTGTCGAATGACTCGCTACGTGACGTCGTAGCTCTGTATACGTGTCGAGTGCTAGTCCGCAGTGACGACATAGATGTCGTTTCATTGTGCTCTACGCGTCTACAACTGAGAGACAGTGGCCCTTAGTACATATATATAGTACGTGTGGTGGTGGTGGTGGTGGTGGTAGTGGTGGTGGTGGTGGTGGTGGTGGTGGTGGTGGTGGTGGTGGTGGTGGTGGTGGTGGTGGTGGTGGTGAATGAACTAAGGTGTGTTCCTATGGTATTGGCTACTGTGTCCGCTATCGATGGCTACGGGTTCTCTTTCAACTATGTAGACCGTGGGAACACCACTGACAACACGTTTCATTCATTGTATGACTTTTTATTAAGTATAATGTCGTATGTCATATACATATACATATACATATACATATACATATACATATACATATACACGGTTAGACTTATATAATTACTATGATGACTTGATGGTTTGTGGGATTGTTACATCCTCGACAGTGACCACTAGCTTACGATCGGTTATCGACACGCCAGTGGCTAGTAACATGGTTATTAACTTGTGGGTTCTTACACCACGACAGAGGTTACGTACAATGATGATGATGTACAATATAAGTCGTTATGTATATATATATATATAATATATATATATATATATATATATATATATATATATATATATATATATATATATATATATATATATATATATATATATATATATATATATATATATATATATATATATATATATATATATATATATATATATATATATATATTACTCTATGTCATACCATACGATAGACTACATACCATATATGTCATACACCACGAGAGACTAAATACCATATATGTCATACAATATGAGCGACTAAATAACATATACATTATGAGCGACTACATACCATACAGTTCGACACGTTACACTACACTACTGTGATTCATACGACTTTCCGTTGCAAACGGTGCTTCTTAATAATCGTGTGTTTCTATCATATAATCAATAATTATCTGAATTAATCCATGTAATGAGCGTCTCCTCTCGTCTGTTGCTAGTACGGGTGCTTCCTCCGACATAAAAGAAATAGGACTACTGTTCATCGTGTGTCGATATCATGTATTCTAGTATTAGCACCACTAATTCCCGACATGCACGCCTACGCACTTCTGCCGGTAGCACAGGTACGTCATCCTACAGAACACAATTAAAAGATACTAATATTCAACTCCATATTCCTTAATACTAATACTACTATTCTTCTACAGCTACTAACTAATAACTAGGTTATGTTTGACTAATAATAGTATTCTGTTGCCGACGTCATATACGTGGAGATCAATACTTCAGACCGATCCCGAATGCTGGCTGGGAGTACGGGTGCCTCGTCGTAGTACACTTCAATCTACATAACAGCAATACTACTACTGTACATCTACCGTGGTTATAATGTTACTCCTAACTACTACTGACTACTAATGTTCACCTACTACTAACTAACTAACTAACTACTACTGACTACTACTACTACTACTGTTCACCTACTACTACTAACTACGGCAGACGGCGGATGTTGATGCGAGCGTAAGACATCATAAGTTCATGGAACACCGCCGACAGTATCGTTGCTGTGAGCGCTTGCAATACGTCCGTTGTCATTTCTTCCAATGGCGATGGTGCGGATGGCCTCCACTGGTTGGTTATAATGTGGGAAATCGCCTCCTCCATCATTATAATACACACCTTTGAATTCATGTGACTTGCGGGGGCTGGGTCTGCGCCGAGCTCATCCTCATCATCCTCATCATCATCATCCTCATCATCCTCCTCCTGTGCCTCCATTGTCGACGGCTGGGTGGTGGGTTGATCGGGTATGCGTACACACCCGCCGTCTGGTGTCAGCACGACGGTTGAGTCCGGGAATACGTACAGCGTCGGTGGTGCTGTCTTCTCGTCCTCCTCCGTCATCTGTGTCAGCGGCGGCGAAGCGGGGCTGAATGTAAATTCGTCATCATCATCATCATCAGACACATCTTGGTACAGCGGCCCCCACGGTATCTCCTGCGCTGCTGGTGGTGACTCGCAGTAGTCATAGGCTGATGATGATGATGTTGATGCTGCGGCAGTGCCTCGTCGCTTCACCTCTCTGGTGTCACCATCGGCCGGGGCTGTGCTGTTTTGTTTGCGTGATGGCGCCACCACCTCCTCCGCCTCTTCGTACGCCCTACGTAGTTCACGTAGGCCGTTGCTTATCTATTGAACAGACAACACTAGTTACATTCTGCATATTCGTACGCGTCGCCCTGTATATCGCTGTATCGTTCGTACATACTCTTTCTAACCAACTCTGTCACTTGGTGACGCCACTGCATGTTCCCACACGTTGCGATGACCTCTATCGATAGCCACCGCAAGACGTGCATGACCATGCTGGACGATGGTACGTAACGCTCCTTGTCGTCCGTTAAATTCATTATGCGGTTCACCTCGTCACAGGCATACTGAACGCTGGCGACCTCTAGCGCCTTATAGAAGTTATTTTCGTTCGTCATGGCTTTGGATCGATCACGTATCCTATTTAGACCACTCACCGTAGCCTCCATATCGTCGCTACTACTTATAGATATAACATCGGGTTGTGACGTGCTATCCTCCCCCTCGTCATCTGTTATTATAATGAGCGGTGGCGGTGAACAACTGTCCACCGAGGAGGAGAATAGTATTTCAGAATTATTAGTACGTAACCATTGCATTACCTTCTCGCTTCCCTCCCCGACGTCACTGCTTGCAGTAGCTGCAGCAGCAGCGGCGTCATCCTGCAACAGAATCACACGGTAACTACTTCCAGGTCTGACACGGTGTAATTGACATACTCTCCGCTACGCGTTTCCTAATGGTCACCATGACACGGGCCCCCCGCAACATATCCAGTGCCGCATACCGCTCGGCGTCTGACTTCATGCTCATGTAGGCGTTACCCGTGAATCCCAACACCTGGACTGCCTTGTCATTAAATAAAGTTGCCCACACTTCACTGGCTATGGCGTCCTGTAGGAGGATACGCAGAGCGAACTTGTACACTGGACCACGCTGCCATCGATGAATCGGACACACATACCCATTGTTTTCAGGAATCACACGTTTGTTACACTGCTGACACGATGGATATACGATAAATTTCTCTTGCACGGCACATTGTACTATGGTTAACGGACGTGTAAATATATAATTTCCGTTACTTACCTCCTTCTCGAGTCGGGTGACAGTCATTTCCCTGTCCACGATTTGTTGGGCTGCCATTTCTTCTGTTGATGCTGTTAGACGTGTGCTGGGTGATCGGAGAGCGGTTGTGTGCCTCGTTCACTCTGTGATCGGTTTATATAGGCCTCCCACTGGCTGTGGCGCGCTTTCTTATCACCACCCTTGGCCGCGCACGTGCTGCTGCTATTGTGCGCTGGATGTCTGGTATCGCGGTGTACTCTGTCCACCGGTCTTGTGATCGACTCGCGTTACGTCTGGCCATCGTTTCGCAGTGTGGGGATTCTGATGCTTTCGAATGAACTCGCGTACTCGCATAAGTATATTTCCTAGCATGTTCTGACCGGCTTGACCACTGTAGGTCAGTGCACTCCAGTATCCTTCCCGACTCTTTACCCATTCCTTCAACTCGGCTTCCCGTGTGTCTAACAGTCGTTTACGTAGGGTTGGATCGCGATATTTAACAGCGACTAACGCATACATTACTGAATATCTCTGTTTGTTCCATTCTGCGCGTAACTGTTCCTTCTCTCGTATGCTCTTGCTGAGGTGTTTCGCCTGTAGACCCGTGCGCGTGGATAGTATTTTTTCTGCTGTCTGCATATCACCATGATGCATGCATTTACGCCACTGGTACGCACTTTCAACAGTGTTAAATTCTCTATTCCACACATGTATCCTGCACACGTAGAAATTGGACAGATAACTGTTACCGCCTCTGAACTGTATAGGACGATTCATAGTGCCTTTATGATGTTAAAATGTACATTTACTGTATTAAATACACGCCGTTCTAGCGCTGTCGAGTACTCATAACCCCCACTTTTTCCTTGCGTGATGGATGCCCGGTGTCGGTAAGCTGACAGTTGCCGGCCGCTTATCAGTTTTTCTGATTAGTGTGGTATTGTTCCGCGGGTTACGTCAGCTGTCTGGCTTATTTCTAGCATTATATATATATCGGCTGAGATCGTCGTGTCGTCATCACAACCGCCATTGCATTCGTAGACGTTAACACCGATCATGCCTACCGCAACGATAGCCCTCTTCGCTGATCTCTTGGTCGTTCTCCAAGTAATGAGGGACTCGCTATTTCAACTACTGGATCGTGCGTGAGTATATATATATATATATATATATAATATATTATACTTTACATAGCTCTACATAGCTCTACATAGCTCTACATTTTTAATAAATGTTCACTTTACATACTGTTCTATCGTTCCCGTGTATACATGTCTCGCTGAGTGTTCGTCGAGTCCAAGTTCCATATGTAGCTGCTTGCCTAGCGATAACGCCTACCAGTCGATCGGTTTCGTATTACATATCTCTCTCGTTGCTTGGTTACGTCTGTTATATATATATATATATATATATATATATATATATATATATATATATATATATATACTATGCATATTCTCACTCTGGTTTTGTCGTTTACTTACAGCATGCATAGAAATTACTGGCCACACGTTATGGCGGACATGCAACAGCAGACCGTAGACCGTCGGGCCGGACTGGCTACCATCCGGTTTCGAGACGACCTGTATACCCATCTGTTGACATCGTTCATGGACCACGCCAGTCGTTGGCGACACGTTCTCGACGACGTGCGTCACTACACCTTTGGTTATCGTCACCATGACACCACACCAGACTCCTGGGATGATGCATGTGACTCCGCTGCAGCTTTCCTAGATCATAGGAAGTTGTGGGGGAGTTTTATGCAAGAGCTGTTGCTGCTGCGTCTACCACCACCCCTAGGACCCGCTTTCCTACACCATCGCAGCAACTGGTTGGGTGTCATGACTGAACTGCACCGTTACCCCAAAACACCGTCCCATCTGTCTCCGTTACTGCGTCGCCGTCGACGCACGCTGGCGCCGCTTCCACTGCGATGCAACTTGGGACGCAAGATGACATCACGTCCCGTTCGGCGCAATCTATTGACGGCCTTCAATCTTGCTTCATGAACACTTATACACACACGCACATTTTAATGTTTAACTTCTATACTTCTAATGTTTTATTATATATTCCCATTGTAACTGTACTTCTTTTTCATATATATTAAATTTTGCATCACTTTATATTCCCGTCTTGTATTGCGTTCTTGTTCCAACTGCGTGTTTGCATATTATACACATAGTCAATGTTCACCGTGCTTCAATTTCTTTAATTAACGGTCCGGTTTCCATTGTCCAGTGGTTAACTTATAGCCATGCATGTCGTCTACCTATTACATATAACATCATCGCATTATATTTACAAATTTCATATATATATATAAATATATATATATATATATATATATATATATATATATATATATATATATATATATATATATATATATATATATATATATATATATATATATATTACATTTTTGCTTGAGTTTATATAAATACCCGTCTTGTATTGAGTTCTCGTTCCCATTGCACTGGTGTGTGCATATTATACACATAGTCCATTTTTACTCTGCTACAATTTCTTTAATGAACGGTCAGATTTACGTCGTCCAGCGGTTATATTATAGCCATGCATGTCGGCTAATTAATACATATTACATCATCGCATTATATTTACCAGTTTTACTTTTATTACGTCTTATGCCCACTCCATATAACTGGCTATAACATGCATCAGTCCCACATCAATACCGTCATTGCAACATAGTTGCTATTTTTTCACTGATTAGCTCGACTCCTTGCTACATTGTTCAGATTGGCATCCTTTGATCTCGCACTATGACTCACAGCTGGATAAACGCTTGGGCTTACAGTTAACTCCAGTCGTTAGGGTGTCCAGTTTGTATTAGCTCGCCACTCGGACTGGTCACTCCGTCAGGGTCACGTGTTGTCGTGGGGGTGGGGTGGGTGGGGTGGGTGGGGTGGGTGGGGTGGGTGATATTACGTGTATATTCTTTGTTCCTATGTCCACTATCGATGACTACTGGTTATCTTTCGGTACTCCTACCGTCGCTAGGGGGCGCTGCGCACGGTTTGTGGTGTTCCTACAACCGTCAGGGGGCGCTCTGATTGGCTGCGCGCGCAACCGGAAGTCGTTCATGCACATGGGCTCCGGCGGTGGGGGTGCCAAAAACCTCCACTAACTACTACTGTCACTACATCAGCTGTGTTCGCACCTGGTTCCTTCCACGATGACCAAGCACCATTAGCACAAGCTGAGCATTATGGCACCTTGTTGGTTATTGGTTGATTATGACATCGTTCGGATTTGTTCGCATCGACTTCCTTGCATTGTCTCAAACACAAAATTCTAGGATTTTATTCCACTGCAGGTCAATGAGAGGTCAAACAGCAAAATATACACTATTGTGGGGCAAAGCGCACCCCGCCTATCTCATATCTTTGGCGCAATCTACCAATCAAACGGTGCAACATGATGACAAACCGATTTTAGCAGAAACATCACGCCGATATAGTTACATACATTTTTTTCCACATTATTGTAACAGATTCAACAACTTTCAACGGTCCCATTGCAAAGATAAAAACAAATGTGAAATAGCTATTTATATGCCCCCATATCTGATATATCACAGTCGGTGTCCTTGGTTCATACGAGCAATACTATCTATGGCATACGTTATTGTTGTCATTCCAATGACTGATTCAACGCGGGGCAAAGCGCACCCCACCCCATTACGTCATTTAGAGTTAGTTGTATGACAGTGAAACATCGTTTTTTTCTAATTTCGATACGTCGTATTGCTAATTCGGGGTAGCTATGTTTGGCAACAAACCGAAGTAGGTCACGCATGCGCACAAGCGCGTACGGCAGAAAAACGTCAACAGCGTGCTATCCCTGCTTGTTCCTAGGTGAACTACTCTTCGCTAGTGTAAACTATGCTTGTTTTTGGATTTGGTAGATTCAATGGAAAAGGAGATAAATACGAGGTTTATGATATTATATGATATTTATAATACATTTACTTCTGATGTGTTGTCCATTTTCTATACTCAGTATTAAGGTAAATAGGTAGCATACTAAGTTTTTCAAATTGCACGCACGTGCGTGTGCGTGCGTGTGTGTATGAATGACGAATGTATGAACGTAAATACGTAGTACACTGTATGTGGTATGTACGTATATAATATAATGTTTTTATTTATGTGTGTGTGTGTGCGTGTGTGTGTGCGTGCGTGCGTGCGTGCGTGCGTGCGTGCGTGCGTGCGTGCGTGCGTGCGTGCGTGTTTTAGGCTGGAAATAACTTCAACATTCTCAGGACCAGGCTGATAAAAATGTTGTAGCCTGCAGATCGACATAGAACATTTCCCATTTTCTCATTCGCAAGTGGTACACATTTTTCGTTTCACAGTACAAATTTTGGACCAGTGTGTGCGCCTAAGTTAACAATTTGAGGGCATTCTGATGCAAATCGAATTAGACCGTGAAAATGAGCGCCAACAGCAGTTCTATGTGTAGGGCGTATGACGAGCGTCTATCTTCTCTACAAACAAACCGCCACGTGCGTTTAATATATTCATGACGTCAAATGGCAACCCCGAATATTAGCTATAATCTACGGCGGGGGGGGGTGAGCGCGCAGAGTGGTTTATTCCTGTTTTTATTACCCTATTTTCTTACGTTCTCGTCAACAAGTTCGCCCTACATCACTTTGAGGCGGGGTTGCATTCGCGACTAACAGTTATGGTACAGAAGTTGAACAGATCTCGTAAGCTTAACACTCGTACCATGGTTAATCCGGTTTCATGTTTACATTTTCCCGCCGTAAAATATTTTCCGCTTGACGCATCTGCGCATGCGCATATCTTGAAGCATGCGCGTTGCTAGTTATTTAGCGTAGCGTATATGTATGTATGTTAGTATGTATGTATGTATGTATGTATGTATGTATGTATGTATGTATGTATGTATGTATGTATGTATGTATGTATGTATGTAGTATATTTATGCATGTATGTAAGAGGAAACATAGCAAACAAACGCAAGCTCAATAACAGTAAGATACGTATTATGGTAGATCTCGCAAATCGTGCACGTTGTTGAGCCTATTAATTAATTGAAAAAAATCACCAATAATCGTAATGTACTAGGGTCTACAACTTTCAAAATTAATGAAAACTTCACCATAAGGGCTCATAAAATTAGGCTGTTTGGTAAGTGTTTGGTAAGTGTTTGGTAAGTGTTTGGTAAGTGTTTGGTAAGTGTTTGGTAAGTGTTTGGTAAGTGTTTGGTAAGTGTTTGGTAAGTGTTTGGTAAGTGTTTGGTAAGTGTTTGGTAAGTGTTTGGTAAGTGTTTGGTAAGTGTTTGGTAAGTGTTTGGTAAGTGTTTGGTAAGTGTTTGGTAAGTGTTTGGTAAGTGCTGCGTCGGCGATTTCTTTGGGAACCATCAAATGAGTTGTGAATTGGTGGAAATGAAAGATTGTAACAATGACGCAGTCTTAAATAAGGAAGAATGTAATGCTGTGATTTCATATTTCAGCACAATATAATTTGTTTTGTAGCTGTTGTTTCTAACTTACAATTTGTTTAATAAGTACATGTTTGTGGTTCTTAAGTCCGAATAAAGATGATAATAATAATCGACTAACCAGCGTTTGCTATAGTTGAAAAGGTGGCTTAAAACAGTAGCTGTGCTGTAAAAAGTAGCAACACCAGTCCAACTTTAAATTGTACACATATTTTATTATGTACATACAAACATAGCATACACCGTTAATTGTTCATCAACCTGCAGCAATAGCGTTACTAACAATTTTATTAATGTCTTCTTTATATTTTCAAATTAATTCATTGTCTTTCGTGATATTGTCATTCTTGCTACATTGTTCACCGGTTTAAAATTAGCAGTGTACGCCTAGCATTAGACAGTCAATGTTTCATGTCACCGGAAGTAGGAAATGAACAGTGTAATGAACCTGTTGGTTGTGTGGAGCAGATGGAGCAGGCTGAGGGGACGACGGAGCGCAGACGTCAGCTTGAGTGCGAGAAGGTCGACTCGGAGGAACTGCAGCAGAAGTACAAGGTGAGAGACGTCAAAGAGTTCTACATTGTGGGACACAGTGGGGTGGTGGCTACAACATCGCACTCACAGTCGAGAGAACCCGGGTTCGAATCCTTCCACTGCTGCCATTTCGAAGCTTGTGCAATTTCTTCCACTCGACGTTACCTCATTTCACTCAGCTGTTTAAATGAGTATGTGGCTATAAACAGTTGTGTATATGTCAATGAATAGTCTTCGCATAGTGGCTGAAAGCATGGCTGAATGCTTCCCAGAGAAGTCAAGTTGGTGTTGTTGTTGGAATGAAGAAGTCTGTCTGAGGGTGAAGTGTAAAGCGCTTTGAATGGTCCGACTGATTGGATATCATGCTATGTAAGAACGTACCTTTACATTTACATTATAATCTTGGACATTTTGAGATAAATCATGTTCAAGTGATAGGTAGAGAAACCGTTATTTCGTCAGTCAATAACGTATAACACTGCCAAACTCTTTCCTCCACCACTATCAACTGTTGGCAGCCAGCCCAAAAACTCAATTTACTTGATTTTGGTGTTTATTGCATTTTGTGGATGAAGTCCGATGAACGCTTCATTTCATGTCAACAGCTTTGCTCCAATCACACAGTTGTCTGTGTAATTAATATTTATCTTGTACAAGATCTTCAGTCAAGGATCAAGGAAGAAATTTATTTAATAAGAATCTTTAATTGTTTTCCAGTGAAGTCAAACATGATATATACAATTGTGGGTTGCTACTACTTACTATATTGTAAAGGTTTCCGTACCATTCATTCGCATGAACATATCAGGTACAATAATATCGTAATGCAGTGCAGAATAATGTTATATACAAGTTAAACATTGTGAAAGAAAAGGGTTAACCCAACGAGAAACTAAAACACTGTTTAAGGTAGTTGGGCGGCTAGCGTGTCATTTGATTTTTTCATTTTTATTCTTCATAACATGCTAGGATATACTGAACTAAACGTCGACACCACAAAAAAATCCATCCTTTAAAAACACAGTCCTTTTGGAAATCCCCTTGAGTTCCCAGAAAAGCGACAATGTTTTCATAGTAACGACCGTGTGCGCAACGATGTTCAAACTAGCTATATTCGTTCGCTGTGAAAGCGGACCACATCATCTGGTTACTGTAATGCTAGTACACATCAGTATTATATCTACATAACTAAATCATGTACTTAAACCAGCAAATATCAGCGTTCAGTGAGAGTTAACGTTGTTTATCATACCTTTGACAAGAACAAAAATGACGATGCATATGTGACCTGGTGACCCCGCAGGATAACAGGCCAATCAAAATGACCATACACACAACCTACCACGTGTTTGTTAGATGGCTGGCATAACCTAATACTTTAGACGACAACGCGTTACAAGTACATATTCAAGGGCTATTGTGGCGGCAAATTAAGGGGATGTCAATATTACAAATGGCCATTATGTTTTGCCAACAATACATAAAAACGCCAGTGAAAAACCATAAATTTCAACACAAAAACAAGCATTTGTTGAGATTGTGTTTTTTTTAATAACCAGGAAATGATGTTTCAAATATTGTTTGAGAAAAACCACAACACTCACAACGTTGCAATTTTACGTATGACCGCGTCTTGCATGCAACGTAATACAGCAGTAAATTACAATTGGTGAAGGGTTTGTGTCAAAAATACACTGCCACTTTAGGCTGTCATTCAACTTTTGCTTAATTCATTCATGGTGGTGGAGCAGACATAATTGGTTTATTTTAATCAAAATCTGCCGTAAAGTTATTAGTTACACTGTCATGCTTATATTTATGTCATTTATTTCTTTGGGGATTGTCTCAAAACGATTAAAATTCGGTTTTAGTGGCTATTTTTTTTCACATTTACAAAAAACAATTAAAAACCTTGTAACATAACCAAATAAATAAAAAACTCCAATTATTTTTATCTGGTATATTATATAGTATTTCAACTACAATCTGTGAAGAAATGGTTAATTTATCTTTAAAACTTCTACTGAAACTAATCAATTCAAGACAAGCATATAATAGCCACCCCAGCTACCTTAACAACTTGCTCAGAACATCAGTTAAATAGTGAAACCATGTTCAAAACACCACAAGTAAAAAGGTGTATACAGTCTGGTTTTTTTTTCAGAATGTATTATTAGGTTATAATTAGTTATTACTCTCATGCAACATACCTGTCACTGTTGGTGAAAAGTTTGATTTTTACTTCCTGTTTTCCACTCGTGAATGGTCATTTTGAAGCTGGGTTTTAGCTTTGTAGAAAAATTAATCTACCCCAATGTGTAATACCTCATTGGAAAAGTATTTTAGAGCATAACATGATGGGAATGGTTTTTGTTTGAATTTCCAAAATCATTTGATATTGTTTGACTACCCATGTTGCTACCAACAGAGGAACCAGGAGCGTGAGGCTGCCAAGAACCAGAGTGTGGCTGATCTGAAGGCCAACCTACGCTGTGACTTGTGTGACAAACAGTACAGTCGGCACTCGGACCTTGACAACCACATGAGCAGTCAGGACCATGCCCACAAGAAGGTGTGGACATCTCGTAGCTCAGTTACTCTTAAGTCATATTATTAAATGGAAACAAAAGTCATGGTTTTGGGCCTATGCATCTGTAAGAGTTACTAAAAACAACCATATCCAATTACAATTAAGAATATCATGCCAATCATTTACTGGGAAAACACAGAGCATCTTTATTTCATGGTACTGTTAGATAACCCTACGTCACAAGTGTCAGAGTCTAGCAAGATTTGCTCGCCATATAAAAATATATTTGTGTACACATATTCCTATATTTGCCAATAGGATATGACCATGCTGTTTGCTTCCAAACTTATTTTGGCCTTCGTTTATAGTAAACTAGTCCTCTTTCTGACAAAATATCACGTTTGTTTGAGACTGCATTGGTTACATGTATGCCGGCCTTACTTAACATGTCACGCGTAGTCTAGGCTAATTAGACTAGATCGATTCTAGGACATAATCCCCATGGACAAAGTTCTCCGAACAATATCCCCCCTACAACAATATCCCCCTACAACAATATCCCGATAAACTGTTTGTAAGCAGCAATAAAACAATTATCAACAGTAAAACAAAAGTCGTATTTATTACACCTTCCAAAGTACTCAAGAGTCCAAGCAGTGTTACAACAAGCCTACAGTATTGAAAGCAAAACCACAGAGATATTCCATGTTGTTTTGCTCAGCATACTGATACACAAGTCTCGCAATGCGCTGGCTTCAGTCAGCATACTTCTACATATTGATGTTGTTAGAGAAAGAAAATTAGTGAAGCTGAGTATATTGTATAACTACACTGTGCAGTAACATTTGTGTAGATAATTACACAGTGATAACTAGTATATGCACTTGGATTGGGGATTTTGCTTAGGGGATATTGGCATAGGGGAATTTTGTCCTAGAGGGGATATTGACAGGGATTATGTCCTGATGCCAATTAGATCACTGGAACGTCTGGAAGCACTACTTGCGGCAAGTACGTTGTGTCTACATGCATGGATGTTCCTATGGAAGTTGCGAGTGGAAGCTTTAGTGTCATGGGTGGGATTGTAGTTTTACTCAAGATGTACATTACTTGGAAAAATGCCTGATGTCTGTCAGTGTTAAGCGAATGTAGTTGTACTGTTGTTATGATTTTTCTGCCAGTGACAAATTATTTAGTGTTCGCCAGAATTTGTGTGCTGTGTTTTGTTACGCATTTTTATAACATCAAGTTTTGTTTTGTCACTTGAATTGCTTTGTACAAAGACAAGGCTTCATGTAGAGATCAGTCATAGTTGCTAATACTTGCGTTGTGGTATGCAGCGTCTGAAGACTCTCCGACAGCGGGAATTTGGTCGCAACGTCAGCTCCCAAAAGCACAAGGAGAGTCGGAAGGTGCAGAAACTGCAGCGGCGGATGAATGACTTTGCTGATGCCCAAGTCAAGAGGTCAGTGATTGCACAGTACAGGGACCTGTTCAAGCCATGACTCTATCATTTGCCGTAGCCAAAGCAGCATTAGTTATGTGACACCTTTTGGAGAACATTCTGTTTAGTTTCCTCTGTATTGACCCCTCTGTGGTCAGGGCAAAGATCCTTTACATTACAATGTCCCCAGAATGTCAAGAATATGTTCTACTCTCTAGGATACAGACAATAATTCTCACTCTTGGTAATCTGGCACGCATGCATGCACGTACACACATCAACACATACATGCACTACACAACCACACCACCCAAAACACACACCACCACACGCACGCCGCACACATGCACGCACCAAGCATGTTGACCGATTAGTTTATGTAATAAGAATTGTAATCATATTTTTTAATAGTTTAGATTTCGAAATTTAATTCATTTTTAAACTCGGCTGCCCATTCTTTTTGTTTATCAGACTAACTTACTCGTTATACCATCACTTAATCAAAAAAGCATTTAGTAGTCTTGGTTGTACTGGATGCACCAATTGAAACGGACATTTGTGAATACTTTGGCTGTTGTTTCAGGTCTTCCCCATCGACACAGCTTTCTCCATCGAGCGTTCCACGAGTAAACATTGATCAACTTCAGTCAAATGCTAACACAACGCCAACAAAAAGTGATCCATCTCCATCAAAGATTGTGGTGCCTGCTTCAGATATTGAGTTGCCTGCACCAAAGATTGAATTACCTCCATCAAGGATTGAATTACCTGCATCAAAGATTGTGGTGCCTGCTTCAAATATGGAATTGCCTCCATCAAAGATTGCATTGCCTCCATCAAAGATTGAGTTGCCTGCACCAAAGATTGAGTTGCCTACATCAGAGATTGTGTTGCCTCTAGCTAAGACTGAGTTGTCTTTATCAGACAATCAGTCATCACCTTCAGAAAGTCATTTGTTTTCATCTTCTAAAACTGAGGTTTTTGAGCGAGAAGTTGAAATAGCACCTTCACAAATTCAGTTGCCTACTGCTTCGAAGATCGAGGTTGCTCCATCAGATATTGAGCTTCCTCCGTCTGAAATAGAGTTGTTCCTGTCTGAACTGGAGATGGCACCTGCAGCAATCCAGCCTGACCAACTACTGCCCATCACGACAGTGTTCTACACCGATGGCTCCTCGGACGCTCCACCCCTTCCCACACCCTGTGACGAGGCAGGGGGCTGCACCCCAGAGGGGAAAGTAGAAACACAACATGGGACATTAGAAGTGAAGGACAGTCCAGGCAAGTCTGGAGTTGTGTGTTTCACATTCGCAAAGAAGGCATCGGCGCTTCTCTTGCCGGGAGCCGTGTTTGCAAAAACAAAGAAAGGCTCTGGGAAGGGAAAACGAGACGCAGGGCATGACAACAGCGGCTCGGAGGGATCCCCGGCGACAAGGGAGTGCTATCCTAGTTCACCGCCACCGTACTGCAAAGCAAAGCCACAGCTGGACTTTGTACGTTTTGTCCACTCGGATGGGCACGCTGGTGCAGCTGCTGCTGTAGGTAACAGCAAGGACAACGAAAGCGCTGGTGCTGCAAGAGATGTGAATGGTGGCGATGACAGCGGTCAGAATAATGACAACGCAAAAGAGAATTGTGGTGACACGACCGTGACAAAGAAACTGCTTGAGTTCCACAGTGTGACGAGTGTGGATGATGCGAGACAGCTGCCGTGGCCCGGAGAGATGGTGCAGCACACGCATGTCTCTCCCAACATCACCTTCTGTTGCAATCCCCTATATTTCGACTTCACGCAGCTGAGAGCAAGACCGTCACATGCGAAGGACTCACGTCCCAATGGTGACGTTGAGGAGCCGATTGTTGAGAAAAAGAAGTCGCATAAGAAACATAGCAAGAAGTCGCGCAGCCACCGGTCGCGCTCCGAGCGCAAGAAACGGAAACACACAGACGTGGCCACGGGAAAGACGGAGGACATCGGCAGTGCTGCTGACGAAAGCAAGAATCCAGGCACACTGCACAAGTCAAAGAAACACAAACATCGGAAGTCCAAGAAGTCGAGGAAGCACCACCATGATAGCATTGGCGATGCAGAAGGTGTGGACAGCGAGAAGAAAGATCCATCAGGAAGAAAGCACAATGAAAAAGAAGATGTGGCAGCTGTAGACAGTAAGAAACTGGGGCATAAAGGAAAGAAGAAAAAGTCGCATCGCTCTAAGAAGGACAAAAAGTCGTCAAATCCAACAGATACAGTCGCTAGCGAGAAGAGTATTGTCAAAGATGAATCAAACACAAAGTTGGCTTTAGGTAAAGACAAAAAGAAGAATTGTGAGAAGGAGAAGAAGAGTTGCGAGGAAGAGAGCAGCAAGGAGAGCGAGTTGGACGAGACAGCGGCCGTGGCAGATGGCAAGAAGAAGCGCAAGTACCGCAAGCGCAAACACACAGCTAGTTGTCACCAGGACAGCAGTGACGACGAAGGCACAATGAAGACGAGCAGCTTTATCAAAGGCACCAAAAAGATGATTGTTCCTGTGGGCGTCAAGCGCAAGGGATTCTCTTCTACGAGTGAATTGTCAGACAATGCGAAGGAAACCAAGCTGCTGGAGGCAAAACTACAGAAGAACAAGAAGCAGAAGGTTAATATGGTCGATGCAATCGTATCTAGTCATGTGCATATTAGCGATGTGAAGGCAGTGAAGTCTGCGGACTCGATTCTTCCTGATGATCCAATTGGTGCTGAACTGGTGAAGACATTGAAGGCAGTAACTGCCACAAACACAACCGGAAAGAGCCAGCAGGCACCCGTTGTCAAGTCAGATGACGTTGACGCTGGTAAAAACTGTGATTCCAAGAACAAACCGAAAGACGTTGGCAAGTCTAAGTGGGACACGAGCAGTGATAGCGACCTCGACAACGTTGGTCCTGTGATGGCCAAGTCAATGGCAGCTCTGGTTCCACCAGCTGGCACGGGCGATGTGGCCAAAGACGTCGACCGTGCCGTTAGCAATCACTCGAACAGAAGCTCGGTGCGCAGTCGCAAGAACTCGGGGCAGTCGGAGAAGACGAAATCGAGCGGCGTGTATCGTGCGGACACATCAAATGAAAGCAGTGCGCACGAGGACGGTGATAAGGTTGCGAAGCGGAAAGGCCACCGCAAGGCGTACAGCGGCAGCAAACATTCCCGGTCTCGATCACGCAGTGCCAGCAGCAAAAGGCGCAGTCGCTCCTACTCGTCGGACGAAGGTCGGTCAAGGTCACGTTCATATTCGTCAGACGACTACAGTGACGATTACGACAGGCACCGATCACACACGCGGACACCGTCACGTGACAGGCGTCGGTCACACACGCGAACGCCGTCACGTGATCGGCGGTGGTCACGGACACCGTCACGTGACAGGCGACGATCGCATACACGGACACCATCACGTGACAGACGGCGGTCGCGACACGGACGTCGTTCCTACAGCAGTTACTCGCGGTCAAGGTCGCGTTCGAACTCCTACTCGCGACGGAGTCGCCGTCGTAAAAGCCGGTCATACTCGGGTGATCACCATCGACGTCACCGCTCCTACTCTCGCTCGTACTCTCGTTCGCGTAGTCGCTCGAGCTACTCTCGCTCCCGAAGTCGCTCGCACTCGCCGGTGGGATCACATGGTCGTCACTGGCCATACAGTCGCGAGCATCGTTATAATAGTGCCACTGTGAAAAGTCTCTTGCCGAAACAGAAGCCTCCTGTGTCTAAACGAGTTGAGGTGACAAAGAGCCAGAAAGCACCATCTGGTAATGCAACAAAAAGCAGCACTTCGTCTGATGCGCTAAAGAAGAGTGCAAGCAGCTCAGACACAGCCAGTAAGCCGGCAGTAACAGACGAAAATGGTAAGACGTCTCCTTCAAAAGACGTCAGCTCTACAACACTGGTAGACCCGTCTAAGATTCCCACGCCGACCGCCGACACGATCCCTCTGCCTCCCGGTGGGAAGGCGACGGCAGGGAAGACAGTGGGCAAAGCTGCGACATCCCAGCAGGCGGAGGGCATCCCACTGCCAGAGACGCCTGCTGACGACAACGCGGCCAGTAACATCTTTCAACCGATCGGCCCAAACGACCCGCTGGTCTTCAAAGTGCCCCTGCCACCGCCACCACCCCCTGGCGATGGCAGCCATGCCAAGGGTGACGCCCCGCCACTGCCCGACGGAGCCGCGCCGCCGAGCGATACTGACGGCAAGAACGCCGATTCCTTCATGATCCCACCGGAGCAGGTGGAACGTTACAAGCAGCTACGCCAGCAGGCTCAGATCCACGCGCGGCAACGTATCCTGGCGCAGCGGCGACTGGAGGCCGGGTACGAGAACGACTCCGACGACGACGAGGTGGAGGAGGAGGAGGAGGACCCACAGCAGCAACTGATGCTGGAGCAGATGGACCCGCAGCAGCAGCTGCAGCAGATGGAGATGCTACCTCAGCAACTGCTCATACCTCAGCAGCTCGCGTCACAGCCGATGCACCACGTCATGTCTCTGTCGCCTGGCGGCGTGCCGGCGTCGCTGGCCGGCTTCGTGCCGGGCGCACACGCACTGTCCGGGCTACAGCCGGCGATGCACATGGTCCCGCAGGCAGGAGCGCCCGTCATGGTGGCCGCCGCGTCTGCTGGCGCTGGACACCTCATGCAGCAGATGATGCCGTCCAACATCGTGCACATCATGGGACCGGGTGGGGTACCAATTGCTGTACAGCAGGTGCCTTCACAGCAACAGCTGCTGCAGCAACAAATAATGCAGCAGCAGCTGGCGCAGCAGCAGCTGCTGCAACAGCAGCAACTACTACAGCAGCCGATGTTGATCCAGGCTGGCGGGGCCCCGGGTCTCGTCCACGCGGCGCCGGCGGCCATGTCCGTGGTGCCTCAGATGGTGCCCGTAGCCCAGCAGCTGCCCAATGGGCAGGTGATCGTCGGGCAACAGCTGGTGATGTCGCGGGTCATGCGCCCACATATGTGATACTAGTTGACGTTGCACCAAGACTGGACGATGAATGAGTGTGTGGCAAGGCACCAGGATCAACACGTACACCGTCGGAAGACCTTCAACTCAGATGTTCGGACTACAACCGGCCTGGACAAAGCTGGTGGGTGGGATCCCACTTCGTTCCCATGGGGATATGCTTGCTCCCACGACAAGGTGTGGGCTCCCATGTGTTTGATCCCACATGGTTACGTGAGCTGGCGTAATGTCTCGTAATGCTTCCAATCGCTAACTCTGCCCAGTCTGATAAGAAGCATGAACTGTTTGCATCGGTAAAGTAATGAACGTGTGGGGTCTTATAACGTCTCAATATTCTACTGTCAATGAATTCTTCAGTCAGTTTGGTTTGGATCGTTCATGTGAGAGGAGAAAAGGAATTAATGTGTCTCCGTGTTGTGAAGCCTGCTCTGTTACCTGTACCGATGCCAGATGATGCGTCTCCAGTAACCAAACGACAATAACAATTTGACATTCATACAGTAACAGCTGAGCAGTGTTTCTATTCTGGCAGACGTATCGTACGTTACGCTGCTTGAGAAAGTGTAGAGCTCTGCCTGATACGGTGCTTCATATCGCTTCACGTATTGCCCTCATCTGTGTGTAGGCAGGCGTCATATATCCGATGTTAGGTTTACAAATTGTCCCATGACAGCAAGTGTTCTATAGGATATTGAATACGTTGAACAATTATCCAGCATACAGTGCCACTTTGGTTCTCTCTGTTTGCTGCTGTCTTGGCTCAAGTACTGTAAAGTAGCGTGGTCAATACTAGTTCACCACCAGGTGGCTGCCGACAGATACAGACGGCTCGTGTGATTGAACCAATGGACGGCTGAGTCAATTTAATGGTGTGTTCTTCTGCTCATCAATCGTTGCTTTTGTGTTGTAAATAATCGTATTAATTATGTCCTCGTGACTGATGTGGTCATATTTGAGTGTCTGGATTGAATGAATGACTAGCTATGTGGCAATGATGTGATTAGTCTGAGCGGCAGTAATGCCCCTGTGGCATGCTTCTAGTTCTGTACTGTCTATAAAGCAATAAAATGTGAGAATCGTGCCACGTTTCTTGACAATGTGGGCAATGAACAACGTTTTTCTCTGATAATTTGAATTGTCCCGATCTCCATGTTGGATAAACATGCTGTAATGAAAATGTTTACCTGTGGCGTCATGCGAGGGTTCACGCTGGACGGTACTGCTGCTACACTACCCCTACAATGAGGGGTGGTACAAACTGTTTGGGGGGGGCGTATCAAGTGCATGAACGAAGATCGAGACGCGTGGTATTGACTATTGAGATAACATTTATTCAACTGTGTTTGAGGATAAGATTGTTGTCGACGACATACACAAAAGAACATGCATCGTATGATGACGAACAAGAATTACAGCATACAATGACAAAGAATTACAACATACAATGACTAAGAATTACAGCATACAATGACAAAGAATTACAGCATACAATGACAAAGAATTACAGCATACAATGACAAAGAATTACAGTATACAATGACAAAGAATTACAGCATACAATGACATACCAGAAACATAAGTGCAAGAAAATACGAGTTCTGAGTAAACGAGTAACATCCAAATACTTCCCACTAAATTCGTTGTTGTAGACATGTGAATAGTCAGGCGATTGGGCTTCTGTTGAACTTCATGATTGATTTGTTGGGGCCTGGTACTACTCGTACCACGGTTAATGCGGCACTGTCAGTAGTTGTGGAGGTTTTTGGCACCCCCACCGCCGGAGCCCATGTGCATGAACGACTTCCGGTTGCGCGCGCAGCCAATCAGAGCGCCCCCTGACGGTTGTAGGAACACCACAAACCGTGCGCAGCGCCCCCTAGTGACTGGAGGAGGAACGAACAGTGACCTAGTTACGTTTACCGGAGTGTCATTAACCTAGTAAGGAGACGAACAAAATCGTACGGTGCACACGTATTTTATTGAATACAACAAAGCGGCAGCAGTACAAACGAGGCGATCGTATTTGATTGGATACAACGAGCAGGGTATGATAAAGATGATGATGAGGCGACTTGCGAATGTTGACCATCGCGTCAGAGGTCGCGAACTTACGGGTGTCTCCACCGCGCCAGAGGTTCGAGGGCGAGCTTACGGGTGGTGCGACCACCGCGCCAGAGGCTCAGTACGATATGCGATAGTACGGTATACCCTTTTTCAGTAGGTTAATCCAATCGAACACGCGACAATCGTTAGCGACCAGATCGGTGTGGAAAGCGTTTACGAAAGTTCTCATAGGAGAACCGTTACAACGAAGCATTATATAAGTGACGCAATATTGTCCGCAAACGTTAGACAGAGGACTCTGAAGTCTCTTGCTATTATGAGTCCACTCGGAACAGTGTTTGTTCAAGAAGGTGCGGAACGTCGCGTGACGAGGCGGCAGACCGTACGAACAGAAGTATTCGCCGCGCCCGTCGGAGGACAGGTACAGCGCTATCCAATGTTCGCCCGGTTCGTCGCCGTCGTCGGTGTTGCACACGAAGGCGATCGGCAAAGCGTCTATTGTTGTAGGCAGTCCATCTCTGGGTACGACGCCGCCAAAGACGGACGCGGTGTTCGGATCCATCGCCAGTAGACGGGCGATCTGCAGGGTGTCCATCTCAGTAGTCGTAGATGACGTTGCGGTTCTTGTCGATTTCCAGCACGGACTCGAATTCGGCGTAGGCGACGACGTTCACGGTGGTCCGAAGCGCTTCTCGGAAATGAAATTCTATGCGCAGGTTGCTCTTTTGTACCAGATGAAAGCAGGGACCGTCGGGGGTCAGGTCGAAACAGAAGAAGGTGTAGCCGTCTCGGTAGTCGTCGCGAGTCAGACCGTTCCCCTCGTCCTGCCATATCTTGCCGGTCGAGGTGAACAGGCTCGCGTAGCTCCTGGCGAAGAGGTGTTCTTCGAAGTTGGGCTGGAAGGGTTTGGCGGGTATCTGACGACCGTCCACGTACACCGAGTGAAAATCTATGGCGTTGTTCTTGGCGTGAAACGGGTTTTTATCGTACGTGCCGTTGTAGGCGTCGTTGTCGATGCAGCACAGTACGAGACGTTTCGGCAGGGAACCGAGGAACAGGTTCTCGTGCGTGTGCGACAGAGCTCCCGCGGGAATGGAGTACACCTTGCAGTCGACGGGTCGTAACGGATACTTGACCGTGTTCCGCTCGAGAGCCTTGATGTGAGCCACCTGCACGGCTGGATTGAAGGTGGCCTTCTTGACGAACAAGGATGCGTTGACGATGGTTATCTTGTACTCGTTGGCTCCACCAGCCATCAGCGCAAACGAGGGCTTGCTACGCACCAGTCGTAACTTGACGTCGACTCCGTTGATCAGGAATTTATCCTGCAGAAACATATCCACGTGGAGACGATCCATCATGTCGACCACGCGACTGCCGGTTATGTACTCTCGTCGAGTCACGAACCCGGGGTTAGGATCGGGTCCACCGGCTAGCTCGACGGCGTTCATGCGACTAGCCTTGTCCTTGTACCACAGCTGATTCGTCAGCTGCGTCGACTTGGCGTCGAATCCGTAACTCAGTAGCGTCTCTATGTAGGCTCGATACGCGTACGAGTTGGACGAAGAGGTCACGAGCGTGCCGTTCAGGTAGAGGTCGACCTGGCTGAACAGCGACTGCAGCCAGTTGTTCACCGGTCCCACGGGTTCGGCCGCGTCGAGATTGTTTCCGTTGGCTCGCGTCACCTTCGCCTGCACGTGTAGCATCGTGTTGGCGAGATCCAGGTAATCGTCTCCCGATCCGGGGATGAAGAATTCTATCGGTCCTCCAGAGTCCAGAGAGGCCATGGGTTGATGTTCCACCACGTGACTTTCGGTGATGCAGTTCTGAGTGGGGGGTACGGTAAAGAGATCCAGCTCGGTCTTGACTCCCTCGCACGACTGTCTATGCACGAACGCCATTGTCGAATATGTCGGCCTCTCGTTTCTTGGACGTCCGTTTATTGCGGCGGCTCTTTACTGCAGTGAATGTCGCCTTTGCAGCCGATCGTTTTATACGTTTACCAGGGGGGGCCCGAAGACCGCTCAGCACGGCGTCGGTGACGCGTCTTTTGGCAGCCGTTTTTATGTTCTGACCTGACAAGACGTCGCCGGCTATGCGAACGCCGGTCTTCAACGCTCCCTTACCCAACGCCACGACACCTCTCTTGATGAGCGGCATGGCGCTGCGCAACAGACTGCCCAGTCCGTGACCTCGCTGGTATTGCGCACCGGCGAAGTAGGGCAGCGCACCGCCAGCCTGTCGCGCGTAATAATCGTTGTAATTCATCAGAACAGTCCGGGCCTGCGTCGACGAAAATGAAGCGTCACCGTCACTCTGCCGTATTCGAATGGCACGCATCGACCCATGTCGTTCCTTATATCCACCTCGATCGAGTTGAAGTTCGAGCACAACAGAGGTACGTAGTGAACGTTAGTGAAACGATCGGACACCCTGTCACCGTGACGTCCGCTAATCGGAAGGGCTCGCAACAGAGGCGCGAGAGTGTCACCCACTATACGAGACTCCACGATGTCCGTGTAGACGTATAGGGTGTCGAACCCCTGCGTCAGGTTCACTACATCGTCGGCCTCGACGTGGAAGGGGTACGACGAGTCGGAAGGGTGGGAGTCGATGGCGATGACGGAGGATAACGTAACCGCCTCCGGCTCGCTGGCTACGGGTCCACGGAATCCTAACATGGACGCCGTCGCGCTGTGGTACGGTATGGTGAACAGGGTGTTCGCTGTCATGTGTAACGTCATTTTTTGAGTGACGGAACTATAGCTCATTTGAGCCTGTGTCTCCGCCGTCCGTATACTGTACAGTCCCTTGTTGACGTGATACATCAATGTTAACGGATCGTCGTAATACCCACACGACAACTTCGCACGTCGGGACGTGTCCGAAGCAGCGATCGGGTGGAGGAATAACCAGACATCGTTCTCTGTGACGTTGTACCAAGTGTGCGGATACTGGATCTCTACCAACCCACACTCCCACTCGCCGGTAAGATCGATGCGTTGAGGCAACGTCGTGACGTAATGGGTCAAGGTGTTGTCGGGGTGCGTCTTCATAGAAGCGTTGCTAGGCAGCGTCATGTAGAAATCAGTCGCCATTGCGTCTCAACGTGGGATTGGGCAGTAGGTAACCCAAAGAACTACTCAACAGAGCCGTCCACAGATTAGAATCGCCGTGACCTGTCGTCAGGTTGTAAATGCTGATCAGAATGACCGTGTACAAGACGACGACCTGACACAGAAACACTATCTCCTCTTTGGGACACGCGGTACCGAACAGATGCCAGGGAGTGCTGTCTTGCTCGTTCGATGCAGCGTCAGTACAATCCTCGTGTTCTTCCTGCTCCACCTCCTCCTCGTCTATGATGGTGGTGCAGGTCTGTGGTGTCGTGTCGTGTGTCATTTCTCGAATGCAGTGTCGCCATGCGCGCGATTAGTCTTTATAGTGGAGTGGACGAGTGCCCTGGCATCGATCCAGCTGTTGAATTTGGAGGGATAGCCGAACCATTTCACCAAAGCCTCCTTTCGTCTACCAACCGTACGGCGTTGCAGTACCTCTTCAACGCGGTACACTTTATCGACGGGTACCGACACCTTCTGCAGCTCAAGTTCGTAGAAGGTGCCGTCCAGCATTTCGCCGAGATCGTCCCGCAAGCGGTACACGGGTGGATCGGAGGGGTGAACCTCGTGTATCGTGAACATCTCTTCGCTCCAGTTCGTCTCGTAGCCCTTTTCGAACGTGCCTTTGTACTTGCTGACGCGCACGCGATCTGACACGTGCAACTTGGGCACGCCCTTACCGTCGTGACCGTACAGACGTTGCCACACCTTTTCTTGATTCTTTGCATTCACATTTGACGGAGCCATACCGATGTTGCGGTGGCGGGTGTTGTTATACGATCGCACCAAGTCCGGAAGGACGTCGATGTACCGCCACGTCTGGTGTTTCGTGAAGTATCGCCACATGCGCGTCTTCAACGTTCTGTTGAATCTTTCCACGACGCTCGCCTTCGTCTCCGCGTTGTGCGTGGAGAAGTGATGGATGTCGTAACGCTGCAATAGAGCCTGAACGGATTTGTTCAGAAATTCTTTGCCTTGATCTGTCTGCAACGTCTTTGGCCAAACGTCGACGAACGTGGCTTGCAGCGCTGCCACCAACGAAGCCGCGGACTTGTTCTTCATGGGAACACACCAGGCCACTTTCGAGAAGACGTCGATCACCGTGAGGAGAAAGGTCATACCTTCGTTGTCGTTTTTCACCTTCGACATGTCTACGAGATCGGCCTGCCACTGCTGATGTATACCACCCACGATGACGCGGCGTCTCTTGAAATGACGTCTCGCTGGTTTGTGTAAGGTGTAGGCGTCCTGTGCCGACAACCATTCTGCGACGATCTTCGCGGCGTGCGCGTCACGCGTCGCAAGGCATCGACTCCGCCATAACTACCTACCCTTTTGGGATCGAAGTAGACCTCACTCATGGGTCGTTCTCTCCTCTGCGCCATCAAAAGAGGAGGAGGACCGATGCGTTGACGGGGGCGGTGACGTTGACTCCGGAGTACGAATGCTGACGAATGACGAGGAGCACGCCGACGTGTAGTAAGACACACACTATGGCACCCACAACGCAAGCGGTGGAACAACAACGGTCTAGTAGCGTAACCATAGTCTGAATAACACCTGTTGTATAAGAATGCCGGCTGCAACGTCACCAAGCAAGGTAACTCCTTCAAACAATATCGCAGCGACGACGGAACGGTACGCGTCCTGTTGATCGATCAGCATGACGAACACTGTGCTACGGACACGCGTCGTACCACCTTATACGTTGTTCCAACCAGCCAATGACGACGAAGCCTTGCGTGATGCGGGGGGAGGGTGGGGTGGACATGGACTGTTCCAATCAACGAGCGAGGGGTGTTCGAATAACGCCTGTTGCATAAAACTTTGGGCTATACCGTGAGCAATCAAGTAAAGTCCACTGATAAATATTGCACCGACGACGGAACGGTACACGAAGTCCTGTGGATCGGGCGACATGACGAACACTGTGCTACGGACACGCATCGTACCATCCTATAAGGCGTCCCAACCAGCCAATGACGACAAAGCCTTGCGTGATTCGGGGGGTGGGGTGGGCATGGAATGTTCCATTCGACGGCTCTGACTTAGCGATCGTCGTGCACTACCTGCAGCAGCACGCGGAGTAGTAGTAGTTGACCGACGAGAGGGAGTGACCGTCGGCGCCGGACGTATGTAGGCTCTCCTGGAGACGTTACCGACCAACGCCATGGGTAGGTTGATGGCACGGAGTTGTCGTGCGAATGGCTGCCAACCCGTCGGATCGGTCTTTCTCTTACGCAACAGATCATTAACGAGATCCACCACGTTACTTCCGACAACCGGCACGCCCTCGTGTATAAGTTCACCGCGAGCGGTCCACGCGATATCTCTCTTGAGATGCTCTATCAAACGTCTGGCTTTGGCCTGCATGGTCTTGGGAACGGTGTCCAAGACGGTGGCCTCCAGTCCGCTAATAGGAGCTCGTACTTCACCCTCCGACCCCGACCCCGGCGCCACCTCCGACTCGTTCACCGTGACCACGCGTATTGGTTCCTTGACGTGTTTATCGGCCAAGACGTTGTACCGCTGCAACACGTGATTATACAGTGTCACTTTGGTCCCGTCGTCTAGGTCCTTTCTATCGAGGATGGTCTTCATCTCGTCATCGAGGGCTTGCACCTTCTTGCCTACGGTGTCGGTCGCGGGTGGTGGTGGTGGGGGTGAACGAAGCGTGTCCAACAGTCGCGGGTCCACCAAGGCCATCTTGCGTGCGTGTTCCATGTATCTACCTTTTGAACAGCACCTCTTGGAGCAAGGGTAGCAAGACCGAACTTGCCAACGGTGCTAGGAAGGCCGATAGGAAACCTCCGCTCTGTCCCTCGCCAACCTGCGGTTGCAGCAAGATGCGTCTTCTCCTGGCAGCAGGCGTTCGTTTCTGAGCCAACTCGCGTAACTTCGTCCTGTATTTACTCAATCGTCGCCTCTGTAAAGCGGTCAATGGAATGTTATTTTTCAGTATGTTGTAGGCACACTCGGCTAGTGCACACAGCAGATCGGCGTCGGCGTTGGCGATGATGGCCTTTTTCACTTTGTTGCTCTTGATTCTGGTCAGAGCCTGTATGCACACGATGTGTCTCTTCACCAGGGCATACATGATGCGAATGAAGAGACTATCCACACACTCGGTCGTTTTATATCTTCGGCAAGTACACGTACTGAACACCGTCGTCTGGAAAGATGGCCGTACGCAGACGTATATCCTCGGGCGTGTCCTGTTTGAGATCGACCAATAGATAACCGTACGGTACCGACGTGGCGTCTTTAAAAGCCTCTTGCACGAACTTGCCGCGTCCCGGATACATCTGCCGAGCCAAGGGCGCCATCTCCGATGCGTCACGAGGATTCTTGAGCACCATCATGTACTGGGAATTCAGACTGATGGTGCGACTCTCTTTGTTTTTATGGAACAGGTTCTGTACGAGATACAGCACGGACGTGTTCCTGTGGTGACTTTTTTTAGTGAACAAGGTCGTGACCCGTTCGTCCGTTTCTGCCATGAGATCGTCTATGACGATGAGGTTCCCCGTTGTCGAATCGAACATGGCCGCCGTCGGTACCCTTCCTCGAACCGCACGTGGACCAAGTCCGTCGTTGCGTAAGCCTCTTGCCATTCTCCGTAACACCACGTTATTTTTTCGGGCGGTGGATCGATCATCGCAGCAGCGTGACGCAACATACGCGTCACGAAATTACTCTTGCCGCACCCCGTCGGACCGGCGACGATGCACGTGAAGGGATGTTTCCATCGTGCATCCATGATTGCGTATGAAACAAGTGCAGCGTGCATTACCTTTTCTATACGTCCACCGGACCCGTGGTCACCCCGTCCTCGTGCACCACTCGTTTGGCGTAAAAGTAGGTGAGGGCCGCCCGTTCCTGCACGTACGTCAACACGGTCGATTTATGCACCCGGAAACCACGGTTCGATCCACTTCCGCTCCGACGGTTGGTGAGCACCGCCAGGAACGCATCCTTGTCGATGGTGTTGTGCCGTTTGCTCAGTCCTTTGGTGCTGTACTTGTCGGTGGCTCCGAAACAATAGTACGTCTTGCTACACAACCCCACGAACCCGTCACCGGACCACTCGACCTTGAACAGACCCGGTGTCCTCTTGTCGAACGCTCTTCGCGCCTTACAGCACGCCTCGTCTCCGACCCACGGTCGAGGCGACAGCGCACGTAGTCGTTCCGATGTTCGTCGCAACATTCGGACGGGAGCCATTCGGAACGATGTCGGAAATAATGATCTCGTAGTGCTGGGGTCACGAGGTCATCGACGGACTCACCGGCCAAGGCCAAATAGGCACTATCTGTATCCATCTCGCAGTACTGGAACAGAGGGCGCTCCACGTATCTGATGATGAAGTCGTAATAGAATCCCACGTGTACGGGTAGGGTGTACTTGACGGTTTTCTTGTTTATCTCTATCTCGTACGCATCGTCGACGACGATCTCGAGTTGTCGGAACCGTTTATCGTTGACCATGAGCGATGCCGCCTTCTCCGTGCAGTAGCTGACGTCACGATGTCGGTCAACGTTGGTGATGGTCTTTCCGTAGCCCGAGATCCCCAGCAACTTCATGGTGTCCGCGATGATGGTCTTGTCTTGGTGGACGTCGCCCTCGCGTCGGGCCTTGGACACTGCATCGCCGAACCGCCGGAAACACGGAATAGGATCGTATTCGATGACCTGGTAAACGTGCAGCACCTCGAAACCGTGGTCCAGATACCATCCCAGCAGTGGCGTTGCGAGTAGTATCTTATCGCCGCGATAACTACCCACGAGCATGCGCCTCGGAGTCGACATTATGTTGTGCTCTTCGGCGTATCGGCGCATGAACGGACCGAGATCCTCGCGTATCAGACTGATGTTCTTGAACACGGGCTGCATCTCGGCAAAGTGCTCGCGCAATTCTTCCGGCACGCAAATGTCGCACTCGATCATGCCAAACACGGTTCCTGCACGCACGTCGTTCAGGATATGTTGCGACGTCATCGTCCACCGCACGTGTCGACGTCGGGGAAATGCAGCATCCAGACACTTTCGTACGGCTGGGGTTCGTCTCATATCTTTCCACTCGCATTCCCACAGCTCGACGACCTTGACAAAGTGACGTAGGTAGGCGGTGGTCTTTCGGGTCTCGGCGAGCAGTTGCGCCTTGGGTTTCCCGTTGACGGCGTTCACCTCTTCTCGAGTGCACGAGCAACCGTGAAAAAAACAAACTTGGAACTGAACCGTCTTCGTCTCGCTGCACCATCCATCCACCCGATGTTTGCCTATTCTCTTCTCTCGTCCGTTGACCTGATGCCGTATGGGACGTCCCGTGCGTTCGGATTCCCACGTCAACCATTCGCCAGCCATCTGTCCGTATAGCTGCGCCGATTCGGGGGGGAAGTCCTTCTCAACCCGTCGTCGCGTGCACCATCCCATAGGCATGTCTTGCATGAGCGACCACAGGTACAGTGCGTTCGCATCGTATCCGACGATCGACCGACAAGGACGAGCAGCCTCTCCGTACTCGTTCTGACGTAGCGTGGTGACCCCTTTCTCGTGATAGCGATGAAAAATGATCGAAGGACCGCCTACGATGTTCTCGTTGACGAGGTCATGCAGATCTTTATTCTTCTCGTTGAAGGTGGTAAAGTAGGTCTTCTCTGGAAGGTCGTTGAACAGGTACAGCAGGGTCAGACCAGGTACGCTGATGCCTTGCTTGGACATGTCTATTCCACGTTGTCGATAGAAGGCAAACTGTCTGTCGATTGCCTGAAGAAAGGGAACCACGTCCCTGTTGTTGTACCAGACGAGAAAGTCGCGCAACGTCGTCATGCCATTGGCGCGCCAGGCCTCCTGACAACTGGCGTAATCCTCGTCTGAAATACCTTCGTTCTTCAGTCGACTGAAGAAGGCCTCTTTCGGTGGAAGAGCGGTGTCGTCGAGTCTCTTCAGACGGTCCATGTACTCGTACGGGAAATGACCTTTCGTCACCTCGCATCCGTACGCTTTCAGATACTTGTCGTAGCTGAACCCGGGGGCTATGTAGTTGATCATGTCTAGGAATTTCAGCTGATCCGTCGAAAGACACAAGAAAGTGTTGTTGCGTTTGATGACGAACATTGACCCGACGCCGTCGTTCTCTTCTTTCTTTTTTTCCTCTTGCTCCCTCTCGTCCTCGTCCTCGTCCTCTTCTTCTTGTTCCTCTGTCTTTGCAGTCGTCAGGAAGTACGGTATGAGGAACTGTTTGATGGCATTGAGATCATATTTACCCGAATTGAACCCGATGACCGGTAACTGACGCATCCATCCATATAGTTGTCCCATCAGCGTTTTGTACGGATTGGTTGCCGGTCGAGAGTCCTTGTCGGTGGCTGACCGTGCAGCCTCCTCCCGTTCGTCCCACTTCGTCAGCTCTTCTGCGAGTTGTTCCAACACATTCTCGTATGAGTCTTTGATCTTGTCGTACGCGGCCTCACTCATCGATTGCAGGATAGTCATCATTTCGCTCACCACCTTGTTGGTGTCTCCGTCCGTGACGAGGCATGTCACTTGCTCGTGTCCGGGTACGATGAATGCCACGCTGACGCTCAGCGGGACGTGACGCGCAACCCAGTGAACCTGGTCACTGTCAGACGGAAGGTGTTCGGTGTCGAACCAACACTCAAAGTCGAAGGTGGCTCGGTACGGATAGTACCGCAACGCTTCGGCCACTCGGATGTTCTCGTCGTCCAGTCGTTCGAACACCGATGGAGTCGAATGGTACACGCCACCAGGATAGACTCGACGCACACACCCCGTACACGTGCTCTCGTGGTTGCGTAGATGCCATGCGTCTTTCCACAACGAGTCACCGCACTTCCGACATCTGTACGAGTGACAGTACATGCGTCTATCCTGGATGAAGGAATAATGTGTCTCGTGAAGATTGAGGTAGAGTGTGTCAGGGTACTTACATACCGAGCGACGAACGGGTTCGGCAGTTGTCTTTCCATCATCATCTCCATCCTCTGCATCCGGTTGTACGAGACGGTACACGCACACGTTCGTTTGGAACGTGGTCTCGACACGATAGAGGTCGTCCATCGTGACTCCGGCAAAGTCTGCCATGGGTACGCCGTCTTGAGCGTAAGCCTCGTACAGCGTCTTCACCGCTGGTTCCAATCGGCGAATGTCACATCCTCGATGCAGGGCCAGACATCGGAAGAGACACAGTTTGTCACTGTACCTCTTGCTATACTTGGGCTCCGTTTCCAATCCGATGACGGCTTTGTTCCTCTTGATGTACATTGGAAGGGCGATCATTCCTACACATCCTATCGGGTGATCGATGATGCGGTTGACGAAAAATGTGACATTGGTCACGAGTTTGCACACCCACGCAGAATCCGGTCTTTGATTGATGGCCCATTGCAAGACGTCGGTTTCTCGGATGCGTTCGAGAAAGTCATCAAAATCCTTGCTGTTGCTGATGAGACTGGGCTCGTCCAGGTAGCGTCCACAGCAGTTGCACGAGGAATGGTAGTACTTGTATCGACCCGTGTTCTTGTTCCTCAGAATGAACCCGTAACTGAGGTAATCTTGAAGGCGTTGGTCTGTTCCTGGAACATGTTCTTCAACGGCGTCTGTAGAACGTTATCTGTAATCGTACCTGCACTGGAGGGGACCTCTCGTTACACGTGTCCGTACGGTCGACCAGTGCGCTCGTACGACATCTAACAGTTCCGTCGACAGGTTGTCGGCGAAGGGGAGTCGAGCAGGTGGGTCAATGGGGTCTTCGTTGGTAACGAGTGGATGGTGGGGTGTGGTGTCTTCCCTGTTTGATCTCTTCGGTGATGGTGGCTCCTTGACGACGACGACGACGACGTCGGTACACGTGGATATTACATGTCTGGTCCGGTTGCTACATTTATCGAACTTCTGTCCACATTTCGTACAAGTGTACACTGTGGTCTTTTTTCTATTACTGCTACTGCTACTGCTAAGCCGACATACGGACCTAACGTGATGCTGCAGATCGTCCCATCTCCCAAACGTTGCATCGCATTTACACGAATATTTCGTTCTCTTTACATGGTCACTAGGTAGCACCACTGTTGGTTGCGCCACCGAATATGTGTGTTCGTTCACCGCCGGTGTCGAATGACTCGCTACGTGACGTCGTAGCTCTGTATACGTGTCGAGTGCTAGTCCGCAGTGACGACATAGATGTCGTTTCATTGTGCTCTACGCGTCTACAACTGAGAGACAGTGGCCCTTAGTACATATATATAGTACGTGTGGTGGTGGTGGTGGTGGTGGTAGTGGTGGTGGTGGTGGTGGTGGTGGTGGTGGTGGTGGTGGTGGTGGTGGTGGTGGTGGTGGTGGTGGTGAATGAACTAAGGTGTGTTCCTATGGTATTGGCTACTGTGTCCGCTATCGATGGCTACGGGTTCTCTTTCAACTATGTAGACCGTGGGAACACCACTGACAACACGTTTCATTCATTGTATGACTTTTTATTAAGTATAATGTCGTATGTCATATACATATACATATACATATACATATACATATACATATACATATACACGGTTAGACTTATATAATTACTATGATGACTTGATGGTTTGTGGGATTGTTACATCCTCGACAGTGACCACTAGCTTACGATCGGTTATCGACACGCCAGTGGCTAGTAACATGGTTATTAACTTGTGGGTTCTTACACCACGACAGAGGTTACGTACAATGATGATGATGTACAATATAAGTCGTTATGTATATATATATATATAATATATATATATATATATATATATATATATATATATATATATATATATATATATATATATATATATATATATATATATATATATATATATATATATATATATATATATATATATATATATATATATATATATTACTCTATGTCATACCATACGATAGACTACATACCATATATGTCATACACCACGAGAGACTAAATACCATATATGTCATACAATATGAGCGACTAAATAACATATACATTATGAGCGACTACATACCATACAGTTCGACACGTTACACTACACTACTGTGATTCATACGACTTTCCGTTGCAAACGGTGCTTCTTAATAATCGTGTGTTTCTATCATATAATCAATAATTATCTGAATTAATCCATGTAATGAGCGTCTCCTCTCGTCTGTTGCTAGTACGGGTGCTTCCTCCGACATAAAAGAAATAGGACTACTGTTCATCGTGTGTCGATATCATGTATTCTAGTATTAGCACCACTAATTCCCGACATGCACGCCTACGCACTTCTGCCGGTAGCACAGGTACGTCATCCTACAGAACACAATTAAAAGATACTAATATTCAACTCCATATTCCTTAATACTAATACTACTATTCTTCTACAGCTACTAACTAATAACTAGGTTATGTTTGACTAATAATAGTATTCTGTTGCCGACGTCATATACGTGGAGATCAATACTTCAGACCGATCCCGAATGCTGGCTGGGAGTACGGGTGCCTCGTCGTAGTACACTTCAATCTACATAACAGCAATACTACTACTGTACATCTACCGTGGTTATAATGTTACTCCTAACTACTACTGACTACTAATGTTCACCTACTACTAACTAACTAACTAACTACTACTGACTACTACTACTACTACTGTTCACCTACTACTACTAACTACGGCAGACGGCGGATGTTGATGCGAGCGTAAGACATCATAAGTTCATGGAACACCGCCGACAGTATCGTTGCTGTGAGCGCTTGCAATACGTCCGTTGTCATTTCTTCCAATGGCGATGGTGCGGATGGCCTCCACTGGTTGGTTATAATGTGGGAAATCGCCTCCTCCATCATTATAATACACACCTTTGAATTCATGTGACTTGCGGGGGCTGGGTCTGCGCCGAGCTCATCCTCATCATCCTCATCATCATCATCCTCATCATCCTCCTCCTGTGCCTCCATTGTCGACGGCTGGGTGGTGGGTTGATCGGGTATGCGTACACACCCGCCGTCTGGTGTCAGCACGACGGTTGAGTCCGGGAATACGTACAGCGTCGGTGGTGCTGTCTTCTCGTCCTCCTCCGTCATCTGTGTCAGCGGCGGCGAAGCGGGGCTGAATGTAAATTCGTCATCATCATCATCATCAGACACATCTTGGTACAGCGGCCCCCACGGTATCTCCTGCGCTGCTGGTGGTGACTCGCAGTAGTCATAGGCTGATGATGATGATGTTGATGCTGCGGCAGTGCCTCGTCGCTTCACCTCTCTGGTGTCACCATCGGCCGGGGCTGTGCTGTTTTGTTTGCGTGATGGCGCCACCACCTCCTCCGCCTCTTCGTACGCCCTACGTAGTTCACGTAGGCCGTTGCTTATCTATTGAACAGACAACACTAGTTACATTCTGCATATTCGTACGCGTCGCCCTGTATATCGCTGTATCGTTCGTACATACTCTTTCTAACCAACTCTGTCACTTGGTGACGCCACTGCATGTTCCCACACGTTGCGATGACCTCTATCGATAGCCACCGCAAGACGTGCATGACCATGCTGGACGATGGTACGTAACGCTCCTTGTCGTCCGTTAAATTCATTATGCGGTTCACCTCGTCACAGGCATACTGAACGCTGGCGACCTCTAGCGCCTTATAGAAGTTATTTTCGTTCGTCATGGCTTTGGATCGATCACGTATCCTATTTAGACCACTCACCGTAGCCTCCATATCGTCGCTACTACTTATAGATATAACATCGGGTTGTGACGTGCTATCCTCCCCCTCGTCATCTGTTATTATAATGAGCGGTGGCGGTGAACAACTGTCCACCGAGGAGGAGAATAGTATTTCAGAATTATTAGTACGTAACCATTGCATTACCTTCTCGCTTCCCTCCCCGACGTCACTGCTTGCAGTAGCTGCAGCAGCAGCGGCGTCATCCTGCAACAGAATCACACGGTAACTACTTCCAGGTCTGACACGGTGTAATTGACATACTCTCCGCTACGCGTTTCCTAATGGTCACCATGACACGGGCCCCCCGCAACATATCCAGTGCCGCATACCGCTCGGCGTCTGACTTCATGCTCATGTAGGCGTTACCCGTGAATCCCAACACCTGGACTGCCTTGTCATTAAATAAAGTTGCCCACACTTCACTGGCTATGGCGTCCTGTAGGAGGATACGCAGAGCGAACTTGTACACTGGACCACGCTGCCATCGATGAATCGGACACACATACCCATTGTTTTCAGGAATCACACGTTTGTTACACTGCTGACACGATGGATATACGATAAATTTCTCTTGCACGGCACATTGTACTATGGTTAACGGACGTGTAAATATATAATTTCCGTTACTTACCTCCTTCTCGAGTCGGGTGACAGTCATTTCCCTGTCCACGATTTGTTGGGCTGCCATTTCTTCTGTTGATGCTGTTAGACGTGTGCTGGGTGATCGGAGAGCGGTTGTGTGCCTCGTTCACTCTGTGATCGGTTTATATAGGCCTCCCACTGGCTGTGGCGCGCTTTCTTATCACCACCCTTGGCCGCGCACGTGCTGCTGCTATTGTGCGCTGGATGTCTGGTATCGCGGTGTACTCTGTCCACCGGTCTTGTGATCGACTCGCGTTACGTCTGGCCATCGTTTCGCAGTGTGGGGATTCTGATGCTTTCGAATGAACTCGCGTACTCGCATAAGTATATTTCCTAGCATGTTCTGACCGGCTTGACCACTGTAGGTCAGTGCACTCCAGTATCCTTCCCGACTCTTTACCCATTCCTTCAACTCGGCTTCCCGTGTGTCTAACAGTCGTTTACGTAGGGTTGGATCGCGATATTTAACAGCGACTAACGCATACATTACTGAATATCTCTGTTTGTTCCATTCTGCGCGTAACTGTTCCTTCTCTCGTATGCTCTTGCTGAGGTGTTTCGCCTGTAGACCCGTGCGCGTGGATAGTATTTTTTCTGCTGTCTGCATATCACCATGATGCATGCATTTACGCCACTGGTACGCACTTTCAACAGTGTTAAATTCTCTATTCCACACATGTATCCTGCACACGTAGAAATTGGACAGATAACTGTTACCGCCTCTGAACTGTATAGGACGATTCATAGTGCCTTTATGATGTTAAAATGTACATTTACTGTATTAAATACACGCCGTTCTAGCGCTGTCGAGTACTCATAACCCCCACTTTTTCCTTGCGTGATGGATGCCCGGTGTCGGTAAGCTGACAGTTGCCGGCCGCTTATCAGTTTTTCTGATTAGTGTGGTATTGTTCCGCGGGTTACGTCAGCTGTCTGGCTTATTTCTAGCATTATATATATATCGGCTGAGATCGTCGTGTCGTCATCACAACCGCCATTGCATTCGTAGACGTTAACACCGATCATGCCTACCGCAACGATAGCCCTCTTCGCTGATCTCTTGGTCGTTCTCCAAGTAATGAGGGACTCGCTATTTCAACTACTGGATCGTGCGTGAGTATATATATATATATATATATATAATATATTATACTTTACATAGCTCTACATAGCTCTACATAGCTCTACATTTTTAATAAATGTTCACTTTACATACTGTTCTATCGTTCCCGTGTATACATGTCTCGCTGAGTGTTCGTCGAGTCCAAGTTCCATATGTAGCTGCTTGCCTAGCGATAACGCCTACCAGTCGATCGGTTTCGTATTACATATCTCTCTCGTTGCTTGGTTACGTCTGTTATATATATATATATATATATATATATATATATATATATATATATATATATATATACTATGCATATTCTCACTCTGGTTTTGTCGTTTACTTACAGCATGCATAGAAATTACTGGCCACACGTTATGGCGGACATGCAACAGCAGACCGTAGACCGTCGGGCCGGACTGGCTACCATCCGGTTTCGAGACGACCTGTATACCCATCTGTTGACATCGTTCATGGACCACGCCAGTCGTTGGCGACACGTTCTCGACGACGTGCGTCACTACACCTTTGGTTATCGTCACCATGACACCACACCAGACTCCTGGGATGATGCATGTGACTCCGCTGCAGCTTTCCTAGATCATAGGAAGTTGTGGGGGAGTTTTATGCAAGAGCTGTTGCTGCTGCGTCTACCACCACCCCTAGGACCCGCTTTCCTACACCATCGCAGCAACTGGTTGGGTGTCATGACTGAACTGCACCGTTACCCCAAAACACCGTCCCATCTGTCTCCGTTACTGCGTCGCCGTCGACGCACGCTGGCGCCGCTTCCACTGCGATGCAACTTGGGACGCAAGATGACATCACGTCCCGTTCGGCGCAATCTATTGACGGCCTTCAATCTTGCTTCATGAACACTTATACACACACGCACATTTTAATGTTTAACTTCTATACTTCTAATGTTTTATTATATATTCCCATTGTAACTGTACTTCTTTTTCATATATATTAAATTTTGCATCACTTTATATTCCCGTCTTGTATTGCGTTCTTGTTCCAACTGCGTGTTTGCATATTATACACATAGTCAATGTTCACCGTGCTTCAATTTCTTTAATTAACGGTCCGGTTTCCATTGTCCAGTGGTTAACTTATAGCCATGCATGTCGTCTACCTATTACATATAACATCATCGCATTATATTTACAAATTTCATATATATATATAATATATATATATATATATATATATATATATATATATATATATATATATATATATATATATATATATATATATATATATATATATATATATATTACATTTTTGCTTGAGTTTATATAAATACCCGTCTTGTATTGAGTTCTCGTTCCCATTGCACTGGTGTGTGCATATTATACACATAGTCCATTTTTACTCTGCTACAATTTCTTTAATGAACGGTCAGATTTACGTCGTCCAGCGGTTATATTATAGCCATGCATGTCGGCTAATTAATACATATTACATCATCGCATTATATTTACCAGTTTTACTTTTATTACGTCTTATGCCCACTCCATATAACTGGCTATAACATGCATCAGTCCCACATCAATACCGTCATTGCAACATAGTTGCTATTTTTTCACTGATTAGCTCGACTCCTTGCTACATTGTTCAGATTGGCATCCTTTGATCTCGCACTATGACTCACAGCTGGATAAACGCTTGGGCTTACAGTTAACTCCAGTCGTTAGGGTGTCCAGTTTGTATTAGCTCGCCACTCGGACTGGTCACTCCGTCAGGGTCACGTGTTGTCGTGGGGGTGGGGTGGGTGGGGTGGGTGGGGTGGGTGGGGTGGGTGATATTACGTGTATATTCTTTGTTCCTATGTCCACTATCGATGACTACTGGTTATCTTTCGGTACTCCTACCGTCGCTAGGGGGCGCTGCGCACGGTTTGTGGTGTTCCTACAACCGTCAGGGGGCGCTCTGATTGGCTGCGCGCGCAACCGGAAGTCGTTCATGCACATGGGCTCCGGCGGTGGGGGTGCCAAAAACCTCCACTAACTACTACTGTCACTACATCAGCTGTGTTCGCACCTGGTTCCTTCCACGATGACCAAGCACCATTAGCACAAGCTGAGCATTATGGCACCTTGTTGGTTATTGGTTGATTATGACATCGTTCGGATTTGTTCGCATCGACTTCCTTGCATTGTCTCAAACACAAAATTCTAGGATTTTATTCCACTGCAGGTCAATGAGAGGTCAAACAGCAAAATATACACTATTGTGGGGCAAAGCGCACCCCGCCTATCTCATATCTTTGGCGCAATCTACCAATCAAACGGTGCAACATGATGACAAACCGATTTTAGCAGAAACATCACGCCGATATAGTTACATACATTTTTTTCCACATTATTGTAACAGATTCAACAACTTTCAACGGTCCCATTGCAAAGATAAAAACAAATGTGAAATAGCTATTTATATGCCCCCATATCTGATATATCACAGTCGGTGTCCTTGGTTCATACGAGCAATACTATCTATGGCATACGTTATTGTTGTCATTCCAATGACTGATTCAACGCGGGGCAAAGCGCACCCCACCCCATTACGTCATTTAGAGTTAGTTGTATGACAGTGAAACATCGTTTTTTTCTAATTTCGATACGTCGTATTGCTAATTCGGGGTAGCTATGTTTGGCAACAAACCGAAGTAGGTCACGCATGCGCACAAGCGCGTACGGCAGAAAAACGTCAACAGCGTGCTATCCCTGCTTGTTCCTAGGTGAACTACTCTTCGCTAGTGTAAACTATGCTTGTTTTTGGATTTGGTAGATTCAATGGAAAAGGAGATAAATACGAGGTTTATGATATTATATGATATTTATAATACATTTACTTCTGATGTGTTGTCCATTTTCTATACTCAGTATTAAGGTAAATAGGTAGCATACTAAGTTTTTCAAATTGCACGCACGTGCGTGTGCGTGCGTGTGTGTATGAATGACGAATGTATGAACGTAAATACGTAGTACACTGTATGTGGTATGTACGTATATAATATAATGTTTTTATTTATGTGTGTGTGTGTGCGTGTGTGTGTGCGTGCGTGCGTGCGTGCGTGCGTGCGTGCGTGCGTGCGTGCGTGCGTGCGTGCGTGTTTTAGGCTGGAAATAACTTCAACATTCTCAGGACCAGGCTGATAAAAATGTTGTAGCCTGCAGATCGACATAGAACATTTCCCATTTTCTCATTCGCAAGTGGTACACATTTTTCGTTTCACAGTACAAATTTTGGACCAGTGTGTGCGCCTAAGTTAACAATTTGAGGGCATTCTGATGCAAATCGAATTAGACCGTGAAAATGAGCGCCAACAGCAGTTCTATGTGTAGGGCGTATGACGAGCGTCTATCTTCTCTACAAACAAACCGCCACGTGCGTTTAATATATTCATGACGTCAAATGGCAACCCCGAATATTAGCTATAATCTACGGCGGGGGGGGGTGAGCGCGCAGAGTGGTTTATTCCTGTTTTTATTACCCTATTTTCTTACGTTCTCGTCAACAAGTTCGCCCTACATCACTTTGAGGCGGGGTTGCATTCGCGACTAACAGTTATGGTACAGAAGTTGAACAGATCTCGTAAGCTTAACACTCGTACCATGGTTAATCCGGTTTCATGTTTACATTTTCCCGCCGTAAAATATTTTCCGCTTGACGCATCTGCGCATGCGCATATCTTGAAGCATGCGCGTTGCTAGTTATTTAGCGTAGCGTATATGTATGTATGTTAGTATGTATGTATGTATGTATGTATGTATGTATGTATGTATGTATGTATGTATGTATGTATGTATGTATGTATGTAAGTATATTTATGCATGTATGTAAGAGGAAACATAGCAAACAAACGCAAGCTCAATAACAGTAAGATACGTATTATGGTAGATCTCGCAAATCGTGCACGTTGTTGAGCCTATTAATTAATTGAAAAAAATCACCAATAATCGTAATGTACTAGGGTCTACAACTTTCAAAATTAATGAAAACTTCACCATAAGGGCTCATAAAATTAGGCTGTTTGGTAAGTGTTTGGTAAGTGTTTGGTAAGTGTTTGGTAAGTGTTTGGTAAGTGTTTGGTAAGTGTTTGGTAAGTGTTTGGTAAGTGTTTGGTAAGTGTTTGGTAAGTGTTTGGTAAGTGTTTGGTAAGTGTTTGGTAAGTGTTTGGTAAGTGTTTGGTAAGTGTTTGGTAAGTGTTTGGTAAGTGTTTGGTAAGTGTTTGGTAAGTGCTGCGTCGGCGATTTCTTTGGGAACCATCAAATGAGTTGTGAATTGGTGGAAATGAAAGATTGTAACAATGACGCAGTCTTAAATAAGGAAGAATGTAATGCTGTGATTTCATATTTCAGCACAATATAATTTGTTTTGTAGCTGTTGTTTCTAACTTACAATTTGTTTAATAAGTACATGTTTGTGGTTCTTAAGTCCGAATAAAGATGATAATAATAATCGACTAACCAGCGTTTGCTATAGTTGAAAAGGTGGCTTAAAACAGTAGCTGTGCTGTAAAAAGTAGCAACACCAGTCCAACTTTAAATTGTACACATATTTTATTATGTACATACAAACATAGCATACACCGTTAATTGTTCATCAACCTGCAGCAATAGCGTTACTAACAATTTTATTAATGTCTTCTTTATATTTTCAAATTAATTCATTGTCTTTCGTGATATTGTCATTCTTGCTACATTGTTCACCGGTTTAAAATGTTGTGCATTTGTCCCACTGTGTTTTCGAAAATAATGTCATCTAACAAAACCAGTGTCCGTATCCATGGTGGCCGCCATAGCCATTGTGACCGCCGTATCCATGGTGACCGCCGTAGCCTTGGTGACTGCCCCACACATAGGAACTAGGACTGAAGTATGCCGGCATGCCGCATAATGGAGTATCCAGGCCTCGGTAGCACCCCCCAGCAGGGCGGCACTGAGGCGGGCGGCGACAACCCTCCTGGAACCCGAACTGGCGGTTGCACCCCCATGGGGGGCGTTCACTTGGGGGTCGTCGGCACCCGTTGAAAACAGGGCAGTTGGACGCAGATTCTTTTCCCAACAGGCGATTGCACCCCCATGGGGGACGTTCACTTGCGGGTCGCCGGCACCCGTCGAAAACAGGGCAGTTGGACGCAACTTCTTTTTCCAACAGGCGATTGCACCCCCATGGGGGGCGTTCATTTGGGGGTCGTCGGCATCCGTCGAAATTTGTGCTGCCGGAGGCGATTTCCTGCTCGAACTGTCGGTTGCACCCCCACGGGGGGCGTTCGCCGGGGGGTCGTCGACACCCACCGCTCGGACTTCTCGGGTTGTCAGCTGAAACAAAGATGTTCTTTATAAAATAGTCACAATCTAATGTATGTATTTTACAATACTCAGATTTGGTTTACGCCCCACCACAACATATACGATATATCGTCAGTCGTGAACGGTTATAAACTTGTACGTATGGTTGATAACACGACTAACAACTTCACTAATAAATCATGCAGGCAGATGAAAATTTCACAGCGAGGTGGCGAAATTCACCGAGCCAGACAACACGTAGACGCACTTCCATATGTTGCATAATTATACAAACATCATGTCCAATTATGCGTATATGTCTGTGAGGCTGTAGTCATGCTGAAATGATACCAAATTAACCGCAAGAGGGCACCACTTAATTTGACGGGCCCGTTACTTGGTCAAAGTGCGTGTTTTACGTGATCGATACGTTACATTTAGTCAAACTGTCAAGCAACCAGTGGCCTACCTCGGCAACAGGGAAAAACTGTGCAATACTAGTATTGTTATATCGCGTAACTCAAAGCACAACCATTTAAAGTCGCTCAACCGCAAATTCAACACATTTATAATTATTTTGAAATAAAAAATATGCGTTCACAGTCAAACTGTCACCGTACAACTTGTAAATTTTTTACACAATTCTGGTCAACCTCTCAGTCACGCACAATCCTACTTTGTCCAAGTTACATTTCGCATAGGCCTACCGGCGTCAATACAATCGAATACCCCAAAAAATGTATACAGAATTATAGCCTACACTGTGATAATTCCACATAGTCGGCCTTTTTCTTGTCAGTGCATATATACGTTATTCTAAGTTAATTCAAAATGAAGCCCAGCTGAGTACGAAGGGCACACATGGCAACAACAAGAACCGTTATTGAAATAAACCCTTCAGCTCAATAAATGTATAGTGTACATACCTGGCGGAGCCGATGAAGGCTGGTTTGTGTTGCCGTCGGTGCTCATGGCTGGCTGCGATGTGTTCTGTAACTCTGCGATCGAAATGTACCCGTCTCAAGTACAAATGGTTTAATGTTAACCGCCAAGGTTCGTGACTTTATAGTCCCAACACGAGTCCGTCGCTGTCCGACGTCTGCGCAACGTAGACGGCGTGCGCTCGACGCCTCGAGTGTTTACGTGTCATGCGGTTAGAAGGGTCGAGGCAGAATCTCAAAAGCGGTGTCGGTACGCGGATACCTGTCAGTTGTCGAAAACACAATCGGTGGCTTTCCCGGCATGGATTTCATGTTAATTGTCAACACGTTTGAATGATTTCACGTTTCTACATCAATAAAATTCATTATGATCGTATCATCACCATGTTTTTCATAGACGGTAAGAGTCTAGACCGTCCGGGCCAGTACCTCTAGAACTACACCATCTTGAGCATGGGTCGACTACCTATTATGTAAAGGCAAGTTCGCTAAGAGTGAATTAGAGTCCGAACGAGTCGGGAGATTCTCATATTTTAGTGAATTACATAATAATCAACATAATACTATGTATCCGTGTTTATGTCCACGTTTGAGATCGCCCCTAATCCGTGGAGCCGGCCCACCAACAACATCAGCCAATGGGCAGCGGCGGATATAAATAGATTCCGCTCGGTTGATGTAGATTGGTCGCGAAACAAAAAGCGTTGCCCCAACGTCGTGAACGTCGGCGCGGACACTCAAGTCTCTCAAGTGGTTTACTCCAAACAGCCCAAACTTGGGCTAACGCAGGAGTTTGTGGTGGACTGTGCGCATGCGCTGTGGGTGGTACGTTCGATTAAAAGACTAGTATCATTAATGTTGCTGAAATGGTTTTTATCTGATAGTTTTATTTATTTTATGTATAGGATGTTTAACGAAATTTTTTAATAGGTTGGTTGTGTGTATGGATACTGTCGCTGCCTTGCCACATGCACACATAGACAGTCTCCATACCCACACCATGGATAAGTTTACGCTGAGCACTGTGTTTTAAAGGCAGTTTAGGTGAGGAGGTGTGGTGAAAGGGAGTTCCATAATAGCTTCTTGAAATGATTTTGGGTTTTTTATGTTGGTAATTTTTGATGGAATCATATTCCATATGCGAATGGCTCTGGGATAAAATTAAAAGACCATTGCATTTATACGACACTTGGGGGCTATGTATTGTCCACGGGTTCGGGAGCGAGTTAGTAGGCCCGGAGGGGGGGTGATCTCAATAATGTTGTTTAGAATTTTGTAGAAGGTAGTGGCTTGTTTGATAATGCGCCTTCGTTCGAGGGTTGGCCATCCAACACGGCTTCATTCAGTATAATAACAAACCTCGGGCGCTTCGGGGTAGGAAACGCAGTCATTGCATCGCTATTGAAGCGGTGAGATTACGTAATAGATTACCAAACAACGACATCAGCAGAACAACTATGAGCACGAGCGATAAAACGACAGGACCGCAGCAGTCTAATGCTCAGCAGACGCAGGTGGCAGGTCAGTCGTCGTGTGTATTGTCGTTATTATTCCCATCACCACCCAGGAGCAGGTTTAGGGTGTACAACCGGTCCCATTAAAACAGGCTCTTTATATTTTTTTTTAGTTGCAAAAATAGTGTACTGGGATATATTTAAAATTAACCCAAGCAAGTTTGCCCATATTTACTCAACGCCAACGGGACCCAAGCATACTAGTCATATCGTATATCCTCTCCCGAATCATCATGCGTAATATGTTGAGCGATTTCATTATATTGTTTTTTCGATTGGAATACGTTAATTATCCCCGCCAGCGCTTCAAAGGTGTAACAGTATTACATCTGTTTTACTTTGTAAAGAGATTATGAAGTATGTGCATATCATTTTCTGCAGACAAAACATAAAATCGATTAATATTCTTGTAAGAAATTCAAGAGGAAAACAATACGGGTCTCCCTTTATTTCTGTGTTATAAATGTTTGTTAGATCACGTATAACTGCATGTCAAAACGTTAATTTGAATACACTTTATTATTGCATGAAGTATTGACACAAACGTAGGTGGTCTAGACACAGATGGATGTTGTTGTTATAAACGACCCGACATAGCTGTGGTACTGTAGTGTTGGCTGAGCAGACAGTTGATGCTGTGTCCGTTGAATCGGCAGATTACTTCACGATGTCTGGACGAAAATATACATTTGGATTATTTTCTTTACATTTGATTTTGTCTTTTTCAGATAATGTCCCGATAGCGCCACCTGGCCAGTATTGGCAAGGACAAGGCATGGGACCCGGACCACTAGCGGGTGGATACTACGGCGGACCAGGTCCGTATCAAGGTCCTTATCAAGGTCCGTACCAAGGTCCGCCGACGTATTACGGCGGCAGCGGCTGAAGGTACGGTCACCACGGCTACTGCGCTGGTCGAGGTGGAGGGCACGAGTGCTGGGGCGGCGGTCACGGGTGCTGGGGCGGCGGACACGGCCATCACGGGTGCCGTTGAATCATCGGCGTGATATAATGCAGTGACGTTAACGCTGTCTCGGTGGCACTGCGCTACGGGTGACGCTGGGACACGCGACGACAGTACACTCTGTGTCGAGAAGTGGCCCGGTCTGGTGTGTCCTACTCACTCGATCTGTGTCGGACATCAGGACAGGACATGTCATCGTCTACCCGGTTACTCGCATCAATGTCACTGGGATCCTCGAACATACAAATCTTCCCGCGTGTGCCACTGTGGATTACCCAGATAGACAATGGATCTTCAACTGTAGCATTGCCTATTTATCGTCAAGAGAGACGAGTGTTCATAACATTAATTGTAACTATTCCTTAGTCATGCACGCTGCTGATAATGCTGCGTGACTTTTCAGTCGTTGAACGACGCACCTTGTTTATAAAACACTTCGGTTAACAAATGTTATGTCCAATAAAATTGTTTATTATTGAAAGAAGTATACATCTATTTTGTATTAATGTGCGATAGTTACTTGAATGCTGGCATTGCATAACAGACAATGTGTGAGTACGACCTGAACCCTTATATTACCCCTCCGTCTTGGTTTTATCTCCCCCGCTTTATCTGTTTAGTACCCCGTATACAAACGTCATGATGCTACTTTGGTGGGCTTAGCCTCACACGCTCAGTTACACACACGCTTAGTCACACATCTACCCACTCATACTCTCGCTGTCACACTTATAATTATTTGTTGACCAGGTGAAACTTAAATTAACGTAACTATCACCGCTTTTACTGTATAGTGAATTTATTTATAGTGCACGACTTACTTCGTTCGTCACGAGTAATCTACCGTATTACGTATTTCCGAGACGTCCCCCACCCGTGCACTATTTGTTTACGTAATGTTAGTATCTTTTTATTTATTTATTTATCCGCCGTAAAATATTATCCGCTTGGTGTATCTGCGCATGCGCGTATCTTGAAAAGTTGCTTCGCGTTGCAAGTCAGAGAGTACACACGCACACACGCACGCACGCACGCGCGCACGTCTAATCGAAATAGTAAAATAATTGCAGAACCTTAGTAACAACATAACAAAATGACAGTTTAGTTACAGTCCTGCACATTTTGCAAATTTCGTCACGTGGGGCAAAGCGCACCCCCGGTTCACGTTGCCCAACTACTGTATACTATATGGTGTGTTATCATTACATCTATGGTTATAATGTTTTGCAATATATTTATTGGACCATTGATGATTGCACAGCATCGATCTGTAGACCCTGCTTAGTTAGAGGTCATGTTCACACAAGCGTGATAAAACAACTAGAAAGCCAGCCCATGATCAGAGTTCTTGTGTTAGCCAATTGACACATGTGGGTTGTTTGTTACACAAATAGTCCTTAACATGTCGTACAGGTATTAAACGGATACATTTCTAAAACAACCACTAGCACTGTGGTTTTACAATAGGATTGCGCTTTGCCCCACATGGGGGTGCGCTTTGCCCCACATGGGGGTGCGCTTTGCCCCACATGGTGGTGCGCTTTGCTTCATATTGAACGGGTAATTGGAAGTACCAAAATAACCTATGTCATAATTTGTATTGCTCGTATGAGCCAATAACACATACAATAGCAAGATACAGGTGACATAAATGGGTGTAACTTTCTCAGCGTGATGTTTCTGCTAAAATCGAACGTGCCCAAATTCGTTTGGCATCGTGTTGTCTCGTTTGATTGGAAGATTGCGCCAATTGAAGTGGGACCTGCTGAGGTAGGTCGGGTGCGCCTTGACCCCACGATTCGGTTGTGACGTAACACGTATTTTGATAATGTGTGTTTGATCCTTTTTTGACGTAAGAAGTATTTCGATAAGATGTGTTTGACTGGGTTGTGACGCAACAAGTATTTCGAACATGTGTGTTTGACTCGGTTGTGATGTAACACGAATTTTTGGGTTGTGACGCAACACGTATTTCTGTCAGGTTTGTTTGACTCGGTTTTGCCTGCCTGCCTGCCTGCCTGCCTGCCTGCCTGCCTGCCTGCCTGCCTGCCTGCCTGCCTGCCTGCCTGCCTGCCGCCTGCCTGCCTGCATGCCTGCCTGCCTGCCTGTCTGTGTTTCTGCATGTATCTGCCTGTCTGTATCTGTCTTTGTAAATTCAACGTCGGCCAGTCTATATGTGTCAGTCTGTCTGTCTGCCAATGTCTGTATGTCTGCCTACCTGTCAGCAAACAGCATCCCCACGCCAGTTAATATTTTGTAGATAACAAACCTATCGCAACAGTGGTCATAATTTATTCTAGCAAAAATACCCATCCCCGCACGGAATAACCGCCCCATGCCGTCCTTCATACGTTAACCTGGGGCAAGGTGGCCCCTCCCCAGGGAAACTTTCAAATTGTACAAAATTAAACTATGTTAACATGTCTTTAATGTGCTAACATTGTAGATAGATATGCATATTACCCATTGGAAAATTATTTTCAGCAAATTGACAACTTAGACGAGTTGCATTTCAAAAATAGCAAGAGTACCCAAAAAACCGTCTTGCCCCATCTCTGGGACAAGACGGTTAATAGCTCCCCCCCCCGTGGTTTTCGCTTATATGGACGAACCACTGCCTAAACATAAAATGCATACATGCAAATGGTATGGTAGCAATATTGGAACAATCGTAGAAAACACGCGTTACGTTTCGAACAATTGTACGTAAGGTAATTCAAATGTCCGCACAAAGGGTAATATTAGTGAGGTGAATTTCTAAAAAAAAATAATAATAAAGGGTAATATCTAGGGAGGTGGATTTCGAACATAATAATGTTACGAATCCTTCCTGGGAACCCCTGAAAAATTAGCGCCCGAAGTCGAAAGCGTCTAGATATAAAAGGAGCAGCACAACACACATGCCATGACTCGATTACAGTAAGATACGTATTGTGGAAGATGTTGCCAACCGTGCACGTTGTTGAGCGAACAATTTTCGTTAGTAATCGTTACGTACTTAGGGTCTACAATTTTCAAAATTGATAAACACTACATCATAGAGGCTCATCAAATTAGACTATGTGGCAAGTTGCTCCATCGACTCCTCGTACGACACTCCCGGTATTCGCTTGTGTGTAAGTGTGGTTTTAGCGACAGTGTCGATTTTTTTGGCAACCATCGACTAACCAGCGTTTGCTATAGTTGACAAGGTGGCTTAAGACAGTAGCTGTGCAGTAAGAAGTAGCAACACCAGTCCAACTTTAAATTGTACACATATTTTATTATGTACATACAAACATAGAATACGCCGTTAATTGTTCATCAACCTGCAGCAATACTGTTATTAACACCTTTATTAATGTCTTGGTTACATTTTCAAATTAATTAATTGTCTTTCGTGATATTGTCATTCTTGCTACATAGTTCACCGGTTTAAAATGTGGTGCATTTGTCCCACTTTTTTTTCGAAAATAATGTCATCTAACAAAACCAGTGTCCGTATCCATGGTGGCCACCGCAGCCATTGTGACCGCCGTATCCATGGTGACCGCCGTAGCCTTGGTGACTGCCCCACGCATAGGAACTAGGACTGAAGTATGCCGGCATGCCACATAATGGAGTATCCAGGCCTCGGTAGCACCCCCCTGCAGGGCGGCACTGAGGCGGGCGGCGACACCCCTCCTGGAGCCCGAACTGGCGGTTGCACCCCCATGGGGGGCGTTCACTTGGGGGTCGTCGGCACCCGTCGAAAACAGAGCAGTTAGACGCAGCTTCGTTTTCCAACAGACGATTGCACCCCCATGGGGGGCGTTCACTTGGGGGTCGTCGGCAACCGTCGAAAACAGGGCAGTTGGACGCGGCTTCTTTTTCCAACAGGCGATTGCACCCCCATGGGGGGCGTTCATTTAGGGGTCGTCGGCACCCGTCGAAACTGGTGCTGTCGGAGGCGATTTCCTGCTCGAATTGTCGGTTGCACCCCCACGGGGGGCGTTCACCGGGGGGTCGTCGACATCCGCCGCTCGGACTTCCCGGGTTATCAGCTGAAACAAAGATGTTCTTTATAAAACAGTCACAATCTAATGTATGTATTTTACAATATTTAGATTTGGTTTACGCCCCACCCACAAGAGATACGATCTATCGTCAGTCGTGTACGGTTATAACATTGTACGTGTGGTTGAATCATAACACGACTAACAACTTCACTAATACATCATGCAGGCAAATGAACATTTTACAACGAGGTGGCAAAATTCACCGAGCCAGACAACACGTAGACCCATGCACTTCCAACTGTTGCATACACGTGCATCACGGTCCAATAATTCGTACACGATACGTGAGGCTCTAGTCGCGCTGAAATGATACCAAATCATCCGCAAGGGGCACTACTTAATTTGACGGGCCCGTTAGTTGTTCGAAGTGCTTGTTCTACGTGATCCGTATGTTACATTTCGTCAAACTGTCAATCAACTAGTAGCCTACCTCAGCAACAGGGAAACTGAAATACTAGTATTGTCATATTGCGCAACTCAAGACACAACTATTTAAAGCCGCTCAATCGCAAATTCAACATAGTTATATTATTTTTATAATTTTGAAATTAAAGATATGCGTTTACAGTCAAACTGTCACAACTTATATGTATACAATATACTCTGTGCCTATACGATAGAATGCCCCATAATTAATTCTGATATGGAATTATACACTGTCAGAGTTCCACGTACATAGTCGGCCTTTTTCTGGTCAATGTTAAGTTATTTTAAATTAATTAAGAATGAAGCCCCAGCTAAGTACGAAGGGCACACATGGCAACAACAAGAAACGATGTTGAAATAAACCCTTCAGCTCAATAAATGTATTGTGTACATACCTGGCGGAGCCGATGAAGGCTGGTTTGTGTTGCCGTCGGTGCTCATGGCTGGCTGCGATGTGTTCTGTAACTCTGCGATCGAAATGTACCCGTCTCGAGTAGAAATGGTTTAATGTTAACCGCCAAGGTTCGTAACTTTATAGTCCTAACACGAGTCCGTCGCTGTCCGACGTCAGCCCAACGTAGACGACGTGCGCTCGACGCCTCGTGTGTTTACGTGTCAAGCGGTGAGAACGGTCGAGGGAGAATCTCAAAAGCGGTGTCGGTACGCGGATACCTGTCACTTGTCGAAAACACTATTGGTGGCTTTCTCGGGCATGGGTTTCGTGTTAGTTGTCAATACGTTTGAATGATTTCTCGTTTCTACATCAATAAAATACATTATGGTCGTATCATCACCATATTTTTAGACGCTAAGAGTCTACCGTCTGGGCTAGTACCTCTAGGTGTATATCTGCTTGAGCAATGTTAACATGGGTCGACTACCTATTATGTAAAGGCAAGTTCGCTAAGAGTGAGTTGGAGTCCCAAAGAGTCGGGAGATTATCATATTCTAATGAATTATACAATAATCAACATAACACTATGAATCTGTGTTTACGTCAATGTTTGAGATCGCCCCTAATCCGTGAAGGCGGCCGCCACTAACATCAGCCAATGGGCAGCGGCGGATATAAATAGATCCCGCTCGGTTGCTGTAGATTGGTCGAGAAATAAAAAGCGTTGCCCCAACGTTGTGGACTTCGGCGAGCGGACGCGGCTTCATTCAGTATAATAACAAACCTCAGGCGCTTCGGGTAGGAAACGCAGTCATTGCCTCGCTATTGAAGCGGTGAGATTACACGTAGATTACCGAACAACGACATCAGCAGAACAACTATGAGCACGAGCGATAAAACGACAGGACCGCAGCAGTCTAATGCTCAGCAGACGCAGGTGGCAGGTCAGTCGTCGTGTGTATTGTCGTTATTATTCCCATCACCACCCAGGAGCAGGTTTAGGGTGTACAACCGGTCCCACTAAAACAGGCTCTTTATATTTTTTGTTAGTTGCAAAAATAGTGTACTGAGATATATTTAAAATTAACCCAAGCAAGTTTGCCCATATTTACTCAACGCCAACGGGACCCAAGCATTCTAGTCGTATCGTATATCCTCTCCCGAATCATCATGCGTAATATGTTGAGCGATTTCATTATATTGTTTTTTCGATTGGAATACGTTAATTATCCCCGCCAGCGCTTCAAAGGTGTAACAGTATTACATCTGTTTTACTTTGTAAAGAGATTATGAAGTATGTGCATATCATTTTCTGCAGACAAAACATAAAATCGACCAATAATCTTGTAAGCAATTCAAGAGGAAAACAATACGGGTCTCCCTTTATTTCTGTGTGATAAGTGTTTTTTTATATCACGCATAACTTCATGTCAAAACGTTAATTTGAATACACTTTATTATTGCATGAAGTATTGACACAAACGTAGGTGGTCTAGACACAGATGGATGTTGTTGTTATAAACGACCCGACATAGCTGTGGTACTGTAGTGTTGGCTGAGCAGACAGTTGATGCTGTCTCCGTTGAGTCAGCAGATTACTTCACGATGTCTGGACGAAAATATACATTTGGATTATTTTCTTTACATTTGATTTTGTCTTTTTCAGATAATGTCCCGATAGCGCCACCTGCCCAGTATTGGCAAGGACAAGGCATGGGACCCGGACCACAAGCGGGTGTATACTACGGCGGACCAGGTCCTTATCAAGGTCCTTATCAAGGTCCGTACCAAGGTCCGCCGACGTATTACGGCGGCAACGGCTGCGGGTACGGGCACCACGGCTACTGCGGTGGTCGAGGTGGAGGGCACGGGTGCTGGGGCGGCGGGCACGGGTGCTGGGGCGGCGGACATGGCCATCACGGGTGCCGTTGAATCATTGGCGTGATATACTGCAGTGACGTCAACGCTGTCTCGGTGGCACTGCGCTACGGATGACGCTGGGACACGCGACGACAGTACACTCTGTGTCGAGAAGTGGCCCGGTCTGGAGTGTCCTACTCACTCGATCTGTGTCGGACATCAGGACATGTCATCGTCTACCCGGTTACTCGCGTCAATGTCACTGGGATCCTCGAACATACAAATCTTCCCGCGTGTGCCACTGTGGATTACCCAGATGGACAATGGATCTTCAGTTGTAGCATTGCCTATTTATTGTCAAGAGAGACGAGTGTTCATAACATTAATTGTTACTATTCCTTAGTCATGCACGCTGCTAATAATGCTGCGTGACTTTTCAGTCGTTGAACGATGCACCTTGTTTATAAAACACTTCGGTTAACAAATGTTATGTTCAATAAAATTGTTTATTATTGAAAGAAGTATATATCTATTTTGTATTAATGTGCGATAGTTACTTGAATGCTGGCATTGCATAACAGACAATGTGTGAGCACGACCTGAACCCTTTAATTATCCCTCCGTCTTGGTTTTATCTCCCCCCGCTTTATCTGTTTAGTACCCCGTACACAAACGTCATGATGCTACTTTGGTGGACATAGCCTCACACGCTCAGTTACACACACGCTTAGTCACACATCTACCCACTCATACTCTCGCTGTCACACTTATAATTATTTGTTGACCAGGTGAAACTTAAATTAACGTAACTACCACCGCTTTTACTGTATAGTGAATTCATTTATTGTGCATAACTTCATTCGTCACGAGTAACCTATTACGCATTTCCGAGACGTCCCCCACCCGTGCACTATTTGTTTACGTAATGTTAGTATCTTTTTATTTATTTATCCGCCGTAAAATATTTCCGCTTGATGTATCTGCGCATGCGCGTATCTTGAAACGTTGCTTCGCGTTGCAAGTCAGAGCGTACGCACGCACGCACGCACGCACGCACGCACGCACGCACGCACGCACGCACGCACGCACGCACGCACGCACGCACGCACGCACGCACGCACGCACGCACGCACGCACGCACGCACGCACGCACGCACGCACACACGCATCCCCCCACACACACACACGTCTAATCTAAATAGTAATATAATTGCAGAACCTTAGTAACAACATAACAAAATGACAGTTTAGTTACAGTCCTGCACATTTTGCAAATTTTGTCACGTGGGGCAAAGCGCACCCCCGGTTCACGTTGCCCAACTACTGTATACTATATGGTGTGTTATCATTACATCCATGGTTATAATGTTTTGCAATATATTTATTGGACCATTGATGATTGCACAGCATCGATCTGTAGACCCTGCTTAGTTAGAGGTCATGTTCACACAAGCGTGATAAAACAACTAAAAAGCCAGCCCATGATCAGAGTTCTTGTGTTAGCCAATTGACACACGTGGGTTGTTTGTTACACAAATAGTCCTTAACATGTCGTACAGGTATTAAACGGATACATTTCTAAAACAACCACTAGCACTGTGGTTTTACTGCGCTTTGCCCCACATGGGGATGCGCTTTGCCCCACATGGGGGTGCGCTTTGCCCCACACGGGGGTGCGCTTTGCCCCACACGGGGGTGCGCTTTGCCCCACACGGGGGTGCGCTTTGCCCCACACGGGGGTGCGCTTTGCCCCACACGGGGGTGCGCTTTGCCCCACATGGGGATGCGCTTTGCCCCACATGGGGGTGCGCTTTGCCCCACATGGGGATGCGCTTTGCCCCACATGGGGGTGCGCTTTGCCCCACATGGGGGTGCGCTTTGCCCCACATGGGGGTGCGCTTTGCCCCACATGGGGGTGCGCTTTGCCCCACATGGGGGTGCGCTTTGCCCCACACGGGGGTGCGCTTTGCCCCACATGGGGGTGCGCTTTGCCCCACACGGGCTTTGCACCGTATTGATCGGGTAATTGGAAGTACCAAAATAACGTATGTCATAATTTTTATTGCTCGTATGAGCCAATAACACATACAATAGCAAGATACAGGTGACATAAATGGGTGTAACTTTCTCGGCGTGATGTTTCTGCTAAAATCGAACGTGTCCAAATTCGTTTGGCATCGTGTTGTCTCGTTTGATTGGAAGATTGCGCCAATTGAAGTGGGACCTGCTGAGGTAGGTCGGGTGCGCCTTGACCCCACGACTCGGTTGTGACGTAACACGTATTTTGATAATGTGTGTTTGTTCCTTTTTTGACGTAAGAAGTATTTCGATAAGGTGTGTAACCGTGTGTTTGACTGGGTTGTGACGCAACAAGTATTTCGAACATGTGTGTTTGACTCAGTTGTGATGTAACACGAATTTCAGTCATGTGCGTCTGACTCGGTTGTAACGTAGTAACAAGTATTTCGGTAACGTGTACTTCACTTGGTTGTAACGTAACAAGTATTTCGGTAACGTGTACTACACTTGGTTGTAACGTAACAAGTATTTCGGTAACATGTGCTACACTTGGTTGTAACGTAACAAGTATTTCGATCAGGTGTGTATTTCTCAGCGTGATGTTTCTGCTAAAATCGAACGTGCCCAAATTCGTTTGGCATCGTGTTGTCTCGTTTGATTGGAAGATTGCGCCAATTGACTTGGGACCTGCTGAGGTAGGTCGGGTGCGCCTTGACCCCACGACTCGGTTGTGACGTAACACGTATTTTGATAATGTGTGTTTGATCCTTTTTTGACGTAAGAAGTATTTCGATAAGGTGTGTTTGACTGGGTTGTGACGCAACAAGTATTTCGAACATGTGTGTTTGACTCGGTTGTGATGTAACACGAATTTCTGGGTTGTGACGCAACACGTATTTCTGTCAGGTTTGTTTTTACTCGGTTTTGACTGCCTGCCTGCCTGCCTGCCTGCCTGCCTGCCTGCCTGCCTGCCTGCCTGCCTGCCTGCCTGCCTGCCTGCCTGCCTGCCTGCCTGCCTGCCTGCCTGCCTGCCTGCCTGCCTGCCTGCCTGCCTGCCTGCCTGCCTGCCTGCCTGCCTGCCTGCCTGCCTGCCTGCCTGCCTGCCTGCCTGCCTGCCTCTGTTTCTGCATGCATCTGTCTGTCTCTGTCTTTGTAAATTCAACATCGGCCAGTCTATATGTGTCAGTCTGTCTGTCTGCCAATGTCTGTATGTCTGCATGCCTGTCAGCAAACAGCAGATCAGTAGGTAGTCGCATCCCCACGCCAGTTAGTATTTTGTAGATAACAAACCTATCGCAACAGTGGTCATAAATTATTCTAGCAAAAATACCCATCCCCCGCACGGAATAACTTAGTAGTTAAGTAAACCGCCCCATGCCGACTTTCATACGGTAACCTGGGGCAAGGCGGTCCCCCAAGGAAAACTTTCAAATTGTACACAATTAAACTATGTTAACATATCTTCAATGTGCTCATATTGTAGATAGATATGCATATTACCCATTGGAAAATTATTTTCAGCAAATTGACAACTTAGACGAGTTACATTTAAAAAAATAGCAAGAGTACCCAAAATACTGTAGACGGCCCTCTGCATGGGGCAAGACGGTCAATAGCTCCCTCCATCGTGGTTTTCGCTTATATGAACGAACCACTGCCTAAACATAAAATGTATACATGCAAATGATATGATAGCAATATATTTGGCTATTAAAGTTGCTAAATTTAAATTGCAGTTAACATATAACATACACTTTGCAATCAATGCACAATATAATATTGTCTTAGAAATAATCGATCATAATTACAACCTACAGGCTAGCAGAACGTAAATTATACATTAAATGTATTAAACATAATTAGTCATGTGTAATGCATTTTATATGTTATGAAAATGTGCGTACGCATGGGATCGTCTTGCCCCACATACACTACGTGTGCTTTAACACGATATATACAAAACATAACATACTATTGCCTATTTTGTATTGTTTGACCTGTTAACTGATTAATACTGTTATTATGTCACCAATTACGTTCATGATTCATATCGTTTTATAGTAAGTTGCACCATTTTACTATTGTCAAAATATTAGATCAGAGCGTATAACAGTGCATATAAAAGTAAAAAACACACTGATTTAATTACGCCTGTCTCGTGTTGCTGAGCTTTCGGGGTGATTATCCGACAGATGTTAGCTTCATTTGGCACCAGATTTTGGGACGTTCAGAGTTTTATATTTTGCGCACATGCGTCTTGCTTCTAGAGGCAGTTTTGTCACAGGTTGGCTGGGTAACGTCATCGTTGCTTACGACTTCTTACGTTGCTGCAACGGACGTTTTACGTAACTTGGAACAATCGTAGAAAACACGCGTTACGTTTCGAACAATTGTACGTAAGGTAATTCAAATGTCCGCACAAAGGGTAATATAAGTGAGGTAAATTTCGGAAAAAAATAATAATAAAGGGTAATATTTAGGGAGGTGAATTTCGAACAAAATAATGTTACGAATCCTTCTTGGGAACAACTGAAACTTTGGCGCCCGAAGTCGAAAGCGTCTAGGTATAAAAGGAGCAGCACAACACACAACACACAACACACTACACACTACACACATGCCATGACTCGATTACAGTAAGGTACGTATTGTGGAAGATGTTGCCAACCGTGCACGTTGTTGAGCGAACAATTTTCGTTAGTAATCGTTACGCATTTAGGGTCTACAACTTTCAAAATTGATAAACACTATATCATAGAGGCTCATCAAATTAGACTATGTGGCAAGGTGCTCCGTCGACTCCTCGTACGACACTTCCGGTATTTGCTTGTTTGTTGGTGTGGTTTTAGCGAGTGTCGATTTTTTTGGTAACCATCGACTAACCAGCGTTTGCTATAGACAGTAGCTGTGCAGTAAGAAGTAGCAACACCAGTCCAACTTTAAATTGTACACATATTTTATTATGTACATACAAACATAGAATACGCCGTTAATTGTTCATCAACCTGCAGCAATACTGTTATTAACACTTTTATCAATGTCTTCGTTATATTTTCAAATTAATTCATTGTCTTTCGTGAAAATGATGTCATTCTTGCTACATAGTTCACCGGTTTAAAATGTGGTGCATTTGTCCCACTGTGTTTTCGAAAATAATGTCATCTAACAAAACCAGTGTCCGTATCCATGGTGGCCGCCGCAGCCATTGTGACCGCCGTAGCCATGGTGACCGCCCCACGCATAGGAACTAGGACTGAAGTATGCCGGCATGCCGCATAATGGAGTATCCAGGCCTCGGTAGCACCCCCCAGCAGGGCGGCACTGAGGCGGGCGGCGACACCCCTCCTGGAACCCGAACTGGCGGTTGCACCCCCATGGGGGGCGTTCACTTGGGGGTCGTCGGCACCCGTCGAAAACAGGGCAGTTGGACGCAGCTTCTTTTCCCATCAGGCGATTGCACCCCCATGGGGGCCGTTCACTTGGGGGTCGTCGGCACCCGTCGAAAACAGGGCAGTTGGACGCAGTTTCTTTTTCCAACAGACGATTGCACCCCCATGGGGGGCGTTCATTTGGGGGTCGTCGGCACCCGTCGAAACTGGTGCTGTCGGAGGCGATTTCCTGCTCGAATTGTCGGTTGCACCCCCACGGGGGGCGTTCACCGGGGGGTCGTCGACACCCGCCGCTCGGACTTCCCGGGTTATCAGCTGAAACAAAGATGTTCTTTATAAAACAGTCACAATCTAATGTATGAAATTTACAATATTTAGATTTGGTTTACGCCCCACCAACAAGAGATACGATCTATCGTCAGTCGTGTACGGTTATAACATTGTACGTGTGGTTGATAACACGGCGATCAACTTCACTAATACATCATGCAGGCAGATGAACATTTCACAACGAGGTGGCGAAATTCACCGAGCCATACAACACGTAGACGCACGCACTTCCAATTGTTGCATACACATGCATCACGTCCAATAATTCCTACATGATACGTGAGGCGCTAGTCACGCTGAAATGATACCAAATCATCCGCAAGAGGGCACTACTTAATTTGACGGGCCCGTTAGTTGTTCAAAGTGCTTGTTCTACGTGATCCGTATGTTACATTTCGTCAAACTGTCAATCAACCAGTAGCCTACCTCGGCAACAGGGAAAACTGTGAAATACTAGTATTGTCATATTGCGTAACTCAAAACACAACTATTTAAAGCCGCTCAATCGCAAATTCAACATAGTTATATTATTTTTTATAATTTTGAAATTAAAGATATGCGTTTACAGTCAAACTGTCACAACTTATATGTATACAATATACTCTGTGCCTACACGATCGAATGCCCCATAATTAATTCTGATATGGAATTATACACTGTCAGAGTTCCACGTACATAGTCGGCCTTTTTCTGGTCAATGTTAAGTTATTTTAAATTAATTAAGAATGAAGCCCCAGCTAAGTACGACGGGCAACAACAAGAACCGTTGTTGAAATAAACCCTTCAGCTCAATAAATGTATTGTGTACATACCTGGCGGAGCCGATGAAGGCTGGTTTGTGTTGCCGTCGGTGCTCATGGCTGGCTGCGATGTGTTCTGTAACTCTGCGATCGAAATGTACCCGTCTCGAGTAGAAATGGTTTAATGTTAACCGCCAAGGTTCGTGACTTTATAGTCCTAACACGAGTCCGTCGCTGTCCGACGTCAGCCCAACGTAGACGACGTGCGCTCGACGCCTCGTGTGTTTACGTGTCAGGCGGTGAGAACGGTCGAGGGAGAATCTCAAAAGCGGTGTCGGTACGCGGATACCTGTCACTTGTCGAAAACACTATTGGTGGCTTTCTCGGGCATGGGTTTCGTGTTAATTGTCAATACGTTTGAATGATTTCTCGTTTCTACATCAATAAAATACATTATGGTCGTATCATCACCATGTTTTTAGACGCTAAGAGTCTACCGTCTGGGCTAGTACCTCTAGGCGTATATCTGCTTGAGCAATGTTAACATGGGTCGACTACCTATTATGTAAAGGCAAGTTCGCTAAGAGTGAGTTGGAGTCCCAAAGAGTCGGGAGATTATCATATTCTAATGAATTATACAATAATCAACATAACACTATGAATCTGTGTTTACGTCAATGTTTGAGATCGCCCCTAATCCGTGAAGGCGGCCGCCACTAACATCAGCCAATGGGCAGCGGCGGATATAAATAGATCCCGCTCGGTTGCTGTAGATTGGTCGAGAAATAAAAAGCGTTGCCCCAACGTTGTGGACTTCGGCGAGCGGACGCGGCTTCATTCAGTATAATAACAAACCTCAGGCGCTTCGGGGTAGGAAACGCAGTCATTGCCTCGCTATTGAAGCGGTGAGATTACACGTAGATTACCGAACAACGACATCAGCAGAACAACTATGAGCACGAGCGATAAAACGACAGGACCGCAGCAGTCTAATGCTCAGCAGACGCAGGTGGCAGGTCAGTCGTCGTGTGTATTGTCGTTATTATTCCCATCACCACCCAGGAGCAGGTTTAGGGTGTACAACCGGTCCCACTAAAACAGGCTCTTTATATTTTTTGTTAGTTGCAAAAATAGTGTACTGAGATATATTTAAAATTAACCCAAGCAAGTTTGCCCATATTTACTCAACGCCAACGGGACCCAAGCATTCTAGTCGTATCGTATATCCTCTGCCGAATCATCATGCGTAATATGTTGAGCGATTTCATTATATTGTTTTTTTCGATTGGAATACGTTAATTATCCCCACCAGCGCTTCAAAAGTGTAACAGTATTACATCTGTTTTACTTTGTAAAGAGATTATGAAGTATGTGCATATCATTTTCTGCAGACAAAACATAAAATCGACCAATAATCTTGTAAGAAATTCAAGAGGAAAACAATACGGGTCTCCCTTTATTTCTGTGTGATAAGTGTTTTTTTTATATCACGCATAACTGCATGTCAAAACGTTAATTTGAATACACTTTATTCTTGAATGAAGTATTGAAACAAACGTAGGTGGTCTAGACACAGATGGATGTTGTTGCTATAAACGACCCGACATAGCTGTGGTACTGTAGTGTTGGCTGAGCAGACAGTTGATGCAGTCTCCGTTGAATCGGCAGATTACTTCACGATGTCTGGACGAAAATATACATTTGGATTATTTTCTTTACATTTGATTTTGTCTTTTTCAGATAATGTCCCGATAGCGCCACCTGCCCAGTATTGGCAAGGACAAGGCATGGGACCCGGACCACAAGCGGGTGTATACTACGGCGGACCAGGTCCGTATCAAGGTCCTTATCAAGGTCCGTACCAAGGTCCGCCGACGTATTACGGCGGCAACGGCTGCGGGTACGGGCACCACGGCTACTGCGGTGGTCGAGGTGGAGGGCACGGGTGCTGGGGCGGCGGGCACGGGTGCTGGGGCGGCGGACATGGCCATCACGGATGCCGTTGAATCATTGGCGTGATATGCTGCAGTGACGTCAACGCTGTCTCGGTGGCACTGCGCTACGGATGACGCTGGGACACGCGACGACAGAACACTCTGTGTCGTGAAGTGGTCCGGTCTGGAGTGTCCTACTCACTCGATCTGTGTCGGACATCAGGACATGTCATCGTCTACCCGGTTACTCGCGTCAATGTCACTGGGATCCTCGAACATACAAATCTTCCCGCGTGTGCCACTGTGGATTACCCAGATGGACAATGGATCTTCAGTTGTAGCATTGCCTATTTATTGTCAAGAGAGACGAGTGTTCATAACATTAATTATAACTATTCCTTAGTCATGCACGCTGCTAATAATGCTGCGTGACTTTTCAGTCGTTGAACGATGCACCTTGTTTATAAAACACTTCGGTTAACAAATGTTATGTTCAATAAAATTGTTTATTATTGAAAGAAGTATATATCTATTTTGTATTAATGTGCGATAGTTACTTGAATGCTGGCATTGCATAACAGACAATGTGTGAGCACGACCTGAACCCTTTAATTATCCCTCCGTCTTGGTTTTATCTCCCCCCACTTTATCTGTTTAGTACCCCGTACACAAACGTCATGATGCTACTTTGGTGGACATAGCCTCACACGCTCAGTTACACACACGCTTAGTCACACATCTACCCACTCATACTCTCGCTGTCACACTTATAATTATTTGTTGACCAGGTGAAACTTAAATTAACGTAACTACCACCGCTTTTACTGTATAGTGAATTCATTTATTGTGCATAACTTCATTCGTCACGAGTAACCTACCGTATTACGCATTTCCGAGACGTCCCCCACCCGTGCACTAGTTGTTTACGTAATGTTAGTATCTTTTTATTTATTTATCCGCCGTAAAATATTTCCGCTTGATGTATCTGCGCATGCGCGTATCTTGAAACGTTGCTTCGCGTTGCAAGTCAGAGCGTACACACGCACGCACGCACGCACGCACGCACGCACGCACGCACGCACGCACGCACGCACGCACGCACGCACGCACGCACGCACGCACGCACGCACGCACGCACGCACGCACGCACGCACGCAAGCACGCACGCACGCACGCATGCACGCACGCACGCACGCACGCACCCCCCCACACACACGTCTAATCTAAATAGTAATATAATTGCAGAACCTTAGCAACAACACAACAAAATGACAGTTTAGTTACAGTGCTGCACATTTTGCAAATTTCGTCACGTGGGGCAAAGCGCACCACCGGTTCACGTTGCCCAACTACTGTATACTATATGGTGTGTTATCATTACATCCATGGTTATAATGTTTTGCAATATATTTATTGGACCATTGATGATTGCACAGCATCGATCTGTAGACCCTGCTTAGTTAGAGGTCATGTTCACACAAGCGTGATAAAACAACTAGAAATCCAGTCCATGATCAGAGTTCTTGTGTTAGCCAATTGACACATGTGGGTTGTTTGTTACACAAACAGTCCTTAAAATGTCGTACAGGTATTAAACGTGGTTTTACAATAGGATTGCCCTTTGCCCCACATGGGGGTGCGCTTTGCCTCATATTAAACGGGTAATTGGAAGTACCAAAATAACCTATGTCATAATTTGTATTGCTCGTATGAGCCAATAACACATACAATAGCAAGATACAGGTGACATAAATGGGTGTAACTTTCTCGGCGTGATGTTTCTGCTAAAATCGAACGTGTCCAAATTCGTTTGGCATCGTGTTGTCTCGTTTGATTGGAAGATTGCGCCAATTGAAGTGGGACCTGCTGAAGTAGGTCGGGTGCGCCTTGACCCCACGACTCGGTTGTGACGTAACACGTATTTTGATAATGTGTGTTTGATCCTTTTTTGACGTAAGAAGTATTTCGATAAGGTGTGTTTGACTGGGTTGTGACGCAACAAGTATTTCGAACATGTGTGTTTGACTCGGTTGTGATGTAACACGAATTTCTGGGTTGTGACGCAACACGTATTTCTGTCAGGTTTGTTAGACTCGGTTTTGACTGCCTGCCTGCCTGCCTGCCTGCCTGCCTGCCTGCCTGCCTGCCTGCCTGCCTGCCTGCCTGCCTGCCTGCCTGCCTGCCTGCCTGCCTGCCTGCCTGCCTGCCTGCCTGCCTGCCTGCCTGCCTGCCTGCCTGCCTGCCTGCCTGCCTGCCTGCCTGCCTGCCTGCCTGCCTGCCTGCCTGCCTGCCTGCCTGCCTGCCTGCCTGCCTGCCTGCCTGCCTGCCTGCCTGCCTGCCTGCCTGCCTGCCTGCCTGCCTGCCTGCCTGCCTGCCTGCCTGCCTGCCTGCCTGCCTGCCTGCCTGCCTGCCTGCCTGCCTGCCTGTATGTATGTCTGTCTGTGTTTCTGCCTGTCTGTATCTATCTTTGTAAATTCAACGTCGGCCAGTCTATATGTGTCAGTCAATCTGTCTGCCAATGTCTGTATGTCTGCCTGCCTGTCAGCAAATAGCAGATCAGTCGGTAGTCGCATCCCCACGCCAGTTAGTATTTTGTAGATAACAAACCTATCGCAACAGTGATCATAATTTATTCTAGCAAAAATACTCACCCCCCGCACGGAATAACCGCCCCATGCCGTCTTTCATACGTTAACCTGGGGCAGGGCGGCCCCCCAGGGAATCTTTCAAATTAAAATTAAACTATGTTAACATGTCTTTAATGTGCTAACATTGTAGATAGATATGTATATTACCCATTGGAAAATTATTTTCAGCAAATTGACAACTTAGACGAGTTGCATTTCAAAAATAGCAAGAGTACCCAAAAAACCGTCTTGCCCCATCTCTGGGGCAAGACGGCCCTCTGCATGGGACAAGACGGTCAATAGCTCACCCCCCCCGTGGTTTTCGCTTATATGGACGAACCACTACGTAAACATAAAATGCATACATGCAAATGGTATGGTAGCAATATTGGAACAATCGTAGAAAACACGCGTTACGTGTCGTACAATTGTACGTAAGGTAATTCAAATGTCCGCACAAAGGGTAATATTAGTGAGGTGAATTCCGAAAAAAAATAATAATAAAGGGTAATATTTAGGGAGGTGGATTTCGAACATAATAATGTTACGAATCCTTCCTGGGAACCCCTGAAACGTTAGCGCCCGAAGTCGAAAGCGTCTAGATATAAAAGGAGCAGCACAACACACATGCCATGACTCGATTACAGTAAGATACGTATTGTGGAAGATGTTGCCAACCGTGCACGTTGTTGAGCGAACAATTTTCGTTAGTAATCGTTACGTACTTAGGGTCTACAACTTTCAAAAATTATAAACACTACATCATAGAGGCTCATCAAATTAGACTATGTGGCAAGGTGCTCCATCGACTCCTCGTACGACACTCCCGGTATTCGCTTGTTTCTCAGTGTGGTTTTAGCGACAGTGTCGATTTTTTTGGCAACCATCGACTAACCAGCGTTTGCTATAGTTGACAAGGTGGCTTAAGACAGTAGCTGTGCAGTAAGAAGTAGCAACACCAGTCCAACTTTAAATTGTACACATATTTTATTATGTACATACAAACATAGAATACGCCGTTAATTGTTCATCAACCTGCAGCAATACTGTTATTAACACTTTTATCAATGTCTTCGTTATATTTTCAAATTAATTAATTGTCTTTCGTGAAAATGTCATTCTTGCTACATAGTTCACCGGTTTAAAATGTGGTGCATTTGTCCCACTGTGTTTTCGAAAATAATGTCATCTAACAAAACCAGTGTCCGTATCCATGGTGGCCGCCGCAGCCATTGTGACCGCCGTAGCCATGGTGACCGCCGTAGCCTTGGTGACTGAAGTATGCCGGCATGCCGCATAATGGAGTATCCAGGCCTCGGTAGCACCCCCCAGCAGGGCGGCACTGAGGCGGGCGGCGACACCCCTCCTGGAACCCGAACTGGCGGTTGCACCCCCATGGGGGGCGTTCACTTGGGGGTCGTCGGCACCCGTCGAAAACAGGGCAGTTGGACGCAGCTTCTTTTCCCAACAGGCGATTGCACCCCCATGGGGGGCGTTCACTTGGGGGTCGTCGGCACCCGTCGAAAACAGGGCAGTTGGACGCAGCTTCTTTTTCCAACAGGCGATTGCACCCCCATGGGGGGCGTTCATTTGGGGGTCGTCGGCACCCGTCGAAACTGGTGCTGTCGGAGGCGATTTCCTGCTCGAATTGTCGGTTGCAGCCCCACGGGGGGCGTTCACCGGGAGGTCGTCGACATCCGCCGCTCGGACTTCCCGGGTTATCAGCTGAAACAAAGATGTTCTTTATAAAACAGTCACAATCTAATGTATGTATTTTACAATATTTAGATTTGGTTTACGCCCCACCACAACAGATACGATATATCGTCAGTCGTGTACGGTTATAAACTTGTACGTGTGGTTGATAACACGACTAACAACTTCACTAATACATCATGCAGGCAGATAAACATTTCACAGCGAGGTGGCGAAATTCACCGAGCCAGACAACACGTAGACGCATGCACTTCCAACTGTTGCATACACGTGCATCACGTCCAGTAATTCGTACATGATACGTGAGGCGCTAGTCGCGCTGAAATGATACCAAATCATCCGCAAGAGGGCACTACTTAATTTGACGGGCCCGTTAGTTGTTCGAAGTGCTTGTTCTACGTGATCCGTATGTTACATTTCGTCAAACTGTCAATCAACCAGTAGCCTACCTCGGCAACAGGGAAAACTGTGAAATACTAGTATTGTCATATTGCGTAACTCAAAACACAACTATTTAAAGCCGCTCAATCGCAAATTCAACATAGTTATATTATTTTTATAATTTTGAAATTAAAGATATGCGTTTACAGTCAAACTGTCACAACTTATATGTATACAATATACTCTGTGCCTACACGATCGAATGCCCCATAATTAATTCTGATATGGAATTATACACTGTCAGAGTTCCACGTACATAGTCGGCCTTTTTTCTGTTAAGTTATTTTAAATTAATTAAGAATGAAGCCCCAGCTAAGTACGAAGGGCACACATGGCAACAACAAGAAACGATGTTGAAATAAACCCTTCAGCTCAATAAATGTATTGTGTACATACCTAGCGGAGCCGATGAAGGCTGGTTTGTGTTGCCGTCGGTGCTCATGGCTGGCTGCGATGTGTTCTGTAACTCTGCGATCGAAATGTACCCGTCTCGAGTAGAAATGGTTTAATGTTAACCGCCAAGGTTCGTGACTTTATAGTCCTAACACGAGTCCGTCGCTGTCCGACGTCAGCCCAACGTAGACGGCGTGTGCTCGACGCCTCGTGTGTTTACGTGTCAGGCGGTGAGAACGGTCGAGGGAGAATCTCAAAAGCGGTGTCGGTACGCGGATACCTGTCACTTGTCGAAAACACTATTGGTGGCTTTCTCGGGCATGGGTTTCATGTTAGTTGTCAATACGTTTGAATGATTTCTCGTTTCTATCAATAAAATACATTATGGTCGTATCATCACCATGTTTTTAGACGCTAAGAGTCTACCGTCTGGGCTTGTACCTCTAGGCGTATATCTGCTTGAGCAATGTTAACATGGGTCGACTACCTATTATGTAAAGGCAAGTTCGCTAAGAGTGAATTGGAGTCCCAAAGAGTCGGGAGATTCTCATATTCTAGTTAATTATACAATAATCAACATAACACTAAGAATCTGTGTTTATGTCATTGTTTGAGATCGCCCCTACTCCGTGGAGGCGGCCGCCACCAACCAATGGGCAGCGGCGGATATAAATAGATCCCGCTCGGTTGTTGTAGATTGGTCGAGAAATAAAAAGCGTTGCGCCAACGTCGTGGACGTCGGCGCGCGGACACGGCTTCGTTCAGTATAATAACAAACCTCAGGCGCTTCGGGGTAGGAAACGCAGTCATTGCCTCGCTATTGAAGCGGTGAGATTACACGTAGATTACAGAACAACGACATCAGCAGAACAACTATGAGCACGAGCGATAAAACGACAGGACCGCAGCAGTCTAATGCTCAGCAGACGCAGGTGGCAGGTCAGTCGTCGTGTGTATTGTTATTATTATTCCCATCACCACCCAGGAGCAGGTTTAGGGTGTACAACCGGTCCCACTAAAACAGGCTCTTTATATGTTTTGTTAGTTGCAAAAATAGTGTACTGAGATATATTTAAAATTAAGAAATGCGCATTATTTTCTGCCTGCAATGATGGAATACGTTACCCCCGCCAGCGCTTCAAGGGTGTAGTCTCAAGTCTCAAGTGGTTTACTCCAAACAGCCCAAACTTGGGCTAACGCAGGAGTTTGTGGTGGACTGTGCGCATGCGCTGTGGGTGGTATTACACCTATTTTACTTGGTAAAGAAATTATGAAGAATGCGCATATTAGTTTCTGCAGGCAAAACATAAAATCGACCAATATTCTTGTAAGAAATTCAAAAGGAAAACAATACGGGTCTCCTTTTATTTCTGTGTGATAAGTGGTTTTTATATCACGGATAACTTCGAGCTTTGCATACAAAGTATGCATAGATAACTTTAAATGTAAAAAAAGTTAATTTGAATACACTTTATTCTTGCATGAAGTATTGACACAAACGTAGATGGTCTAGACACAGATGGATGTTGTTGCTATAAACGACCCGACATAGCTGTGGTACTGTAGTGTTGGCTGAGCAGACAGTTGATGCTGTCTCCGTTGAATCGGCAGATTACTTCACGATGTCTGGACGAAAATATACGTTTGGATTATTTTCTTTACATTTGATTTTGTCTTTTTCAGATAATGTCCCGATAGCGCCACCTGCCCAGTATTGGCAAGGACAAGGCATTGGACCCGGACCACAAGCGGGTGGATACTACGGCGGACCAGGTCCGTATCAAGGTCCTTATCAAGGCCCGTACCAAGGTCCGCCGACGTATTACGACGGCAACGGCTGCGGGTATGGTCACCACGGCTGCTGCGGTGGTCGAGGTGGAGGGCACGGGTGCTGGGGCGGCGGACACGGCCATCACGGGTGCCGTTGAATCATTGGCGTGATATAATGCAGTGACGTCAACGCTGTCTCGGTGGCACTGCGCTACGGATGACGCTGGGACACGCGACGACAGAACACTCTGTGTCGTGAAGTGGTCCGGTCTGGAGTGTCCTACTCACTCGATCTGTGTCGGACATCATTACATGTCATCGTCTACCCGGTTACTCGCATCAATCACTGGGATCCTCGAACATAGAAATCTTCCCGCGTGTGCCACTGTGGATTACCCAGATGGACAATGGATCTTCAGTTGTAGCATTGCCTATTTATTGTCAAGAGAGACGAGTGTTCATAACATTAATTGTAACTATTCCTTAGTCATGCACGCTACTAATAATGCTGCGTGAGTTTTCAGTCGTTGAACGACGCACCTTGTTTATAAAACACTTCGGTTAACAAATGTTATGTTCAATAAAATGTGTTATTATTAAAATAAGTATGTGTCTATGTTGTCTTATTGTGCGGTAGTTACTTGAATGCTGGCATTGCATAACACACCATGTGTGAGCACGACCTGAACCGTTTAATTATCCCTTTGTAATTGTTTATCTCTTCCTCTTTATTTGTTTACACACACGCTCAGTCACCCATTTACCCACTCACGCTCTCGCAGTCACACTTATAATTATTTGTTGACTATGTGAACCTTAAATGTGAATTAATGCACCTACCACCGCTTGTACTTTATAGTGAATTTATTTATAGTGCATAACCTACTTCATCAGGAGTAATCTACCGTATTACGTATTTCCGAGACGTCCCCTGCCCGTGCACTAGTTGTTTACGTAATGCTAGTGTCTTTTTATTTACGCTGGCTGTAACCTGACCCTGATTACACAGCGGCTGCTCGCTTCGCTGTTCCACCAGTGGCGGCGATCCGTTGTCGTGCTCAAATTTATCCGCCGTCAAATATCATCCGCTTGGTGTATCTGCGCATGCGCGTATCTTGAAACATGAGCGTTGCAAGTCAGAGCGTACACGCACGCACGCACGCACGCACGCACGCACGCACGCACGCACGCACGCACGCACGCACGCACGCACGCACGCACGCACGCACGCACGCACGCACGCACGCACGCACGCACGCACGCACGCACGCACGCACGCACGCACGCACGCACGCACGCACGCACGCACGCACGCACGCACGCACGCACGCACGCACGCACGCACGCACGCACGCACGCACGCACGCACGCACGCACGCACACAGCGCGTGATCAGAGCTCGTGTGTTTGTTCCACAAATAGTCTTTAAAATGTCGTACAGGTATTAAACGGATACATTTCTAAAACAACCACTCACACCGTGGTTTTACAATAGGGTTGCGCTTTGCCCCTCACGGGTGCGCTTTGCCCCACATGGGGGTGCGCTTTGCCTCATATTAAACGGGTAATTGGAAGTACCAAAATAACCTATGTCATAATTTAACAAAATCATAACTAGTATTGCTCGTATGAGCCAATAACACATACAATAGCAAGATAAAGTGAACATAAATGGGTGTAACTTTCTTGGCGTGATGTTTCTGCTAAAATCGAACGTGCCCAGATTCGCTTGGCATCGTATTGCCACGTTTGATTGGAAGATTGCGCCAATGGTAGTGGCATCTGTTGAGGTAGGTCACGCAGGTGGGGTGTGCCTCGACCCTTGGGGTACCCTTTGCCCCATACTACTATATGTCAAATTTCAACGACCGGCCCTGCTGTCTGACCACTCGAGCGTTTCGGTCAGGCACGTGTTTCAGTCAGGTGTGTTTGACTCGGTTGTGAGGTTACAAGTATTTCAGTCAGGCGTGTTTGACTCGGTTGTGACGTAACACGTATTTTAATAATGTGTGTTTGACTCAGTTTTGACGTAACAAGTATTTCGATCACATGTGTTTGAGCCTTTTTGACGTAAGAAGTATTTCGATGAGGTGTTGACTGGATTGTGACGTAGTAAGTATTTCGATGACGTGTGTGTGACTCGGTTGTGACGTAACACGAATTTTAACCGTGTCGGTCGGTCGGTCGGTCGGTCGGTCGGTCGGTCGGTCGGTCGGTCGGTCGGTCGGTCGGTCGGTCGGTCGGTCGGTCGGTCGGTCGGTCGGTCGGTCGGTCGGTCGGTCGGTCGGTCGGTCGGTCGGTCGGTCGGTCGGTCGGTCGGTCGGTCGGTCGGTCGGTCGGTCGGTCGGTCGGTCGGTC
>OY759263.1:29355022-29555022 GCA_963662155.1 Lamellibrachia columna | reverse complement strand
GGGCGTGTATTCGTGCCATAGCGCTCGCACACTGACCCGTCAATAGGGGATCGACAATTACGGCAGGGGCAATTTTGTAAAAATCTCACACATTTGAATCGTACCGATAGTTACCAGTTTGGACGGGCCCCTTAGTGCGGCCTGCTCGCGCAACTGGTGACGAAATTCAGAACGGCACACATCTCACTGCCGTCCAAAAAAAAAACAAGAAACTTCGCCGCTTTGAAATGCACTATACAGAATAAAATCTATTATTAATGTTATTTACCTGTACAGAACGTGACCGCGCGATGGTAGGCCCAACGTTGGTTTAATGTCGGCAACGTCGCGCCTACGTTTATTCGAATGCGGCTGGCTCGCCGCACGAGCATGCGTACTGCCACTAGAGCGGCCGTATTAAAGTGCGCAACCAGGACTGTCGATTAGAGTCACGACTGATCGCGAAAGAACAGGCGAGAACAACAACGACATGGAAACAGATCCATCATCACCAAGACCAGGCGGTGAGTCAAACGTCATAGAATTGCTAGCACAATTACTATAATGGTTACACATGTCAGTCCTCGGAGAGGGGCTTTTTGACAGGATTTGTTTAACTGCAACATTTATTTCTTGAGAAATCATCCTAGAAATTCCTAGCTGATTGTGTACGCCCGAACCCCCCTTTTAAAAATCCCGAGGATGGGCCTGTTACAGCTACATAATGTCATTATAATAATTATACCGGGCCGCTTGCGTTGTAGAGAGGACGTCAACTTAAAATTTGTTTTAAAAAGACAACTAAACTAATGTGTTCTTTTTAACTGTTGCATGACGCTTTGTCGCAAATAGATATGTAGTGCAAATATATAATTGTTTATGCAGTTGATCAGCTGTACAGTAGGCAGTGATTGTATTCGTCAAGCTACCGAACATTTGTAATGTCCCTTGTTATTATAATTATCAGTCAAACTTCCGTTATCAACACTGCGAAGGGCATGGCATGCCTGTTGCGCCACCTGGCGAATAATAGAAACAGTATTATTCCAAAATGTAGTTTCGCTTGGTCTCGTTGTTACCCACTATCACCACTCCGTTTTGTGTAGGTGTTGCCCTGAAGCGCCAGCAGCCCATCGGCGTCAGTATCGAGATACTACACTAAACATTTGTGTTGCCTGATTTAACTTTTCAGTCGGACAGTTGTGTCAATATGATACATGTTTAAAGTTAATTCGAATTGCATCGTATAAACTGATAAAAGTTTACTCTTATTTATGAATTAGCCAAATGCCGGGATGAGATCTTAATTAGCTACTTATGTATGCGCCCAGAATATGGGCGGATACATAATTTCCGTCACAGTGAGAACTCCGCCCTGCATCCAGGCAAGGATGTGTGCGACAAACAGTGGCGCCACAGAGCGGAGCCTGGATAATCGAGGTTATCCAAAATGCAGTAACATAATTTCGAAAAGTTTAATAAGCATAAAGATTTGTGCCATGTAATCATAAACGTGTCTGTGGTGGTATATTCTGTCATCATAACATGGGCATCACAGTGTTATCTAATAACCCTGAAGTTGTTTTACGCCAAACTCAAGCTTTTACTACAATAACATCAATTCTGATCGAACACTTTTTATGTAGCATCCTTCTGCCTTCGAGGATGACGTCATACTAGGTAACTAGGATATTAGTTAATATTTACAGTCAACGTAGGTCACAATCAGTCATTTTAACAATAACGTCCATAAATTAACATCGGTTTTGTGACTTACACGAACTTGTATCTAGGCGACATACGTGTACGACCTGGGACATACGTGTACGACCTGGGACATACGTGTACGATGTGGAACACAATGTGTACGACATGGGACATACATGCACGACATGGGATATACGTGTACGACATGGGGCATACGCGTACGACGTCATGGGACATACATGTACGACATGGGGCATTAGTGTACGAGATTGGAGATTAGTGTATGGTATGGGACACACGTGTACGGTATGGGACATCCGCGTACGACATAGGCCATTAGTGTACAACATTGGGCATTAGTGTAGGACAATGGACATACAGTGGACTCTCGCTATAAGGAACATGTTAGGACTTGGTTACACTTATATAAGACGCATCGTCGTTGTCACTTGCAGGACAGACGTCTGATGGGGACGGATGCAGGAGGACTCCGTGGCAGCAGCCGCCATGGGGTTGCAACCGGAACCTCGAAAAGGCTTTCAAGGAAGCGCAGGCGTCGGGCATCGGGAACAACTGCAGACGACCCGCGTCTGAACGTCCTCCGTGGGGCTGCAACCGTGTACTGGAGAAAGCATTGATGGTATGTCATGTTGCTTTTAATGCTTGTTTATGACCAGACAGATGCAGCATTAGAATTAATGATGTGTAGCAAACTGTGAAAAGCTATAATAATTATATATATATATATATATATATATATATATATACATACATACATACATTACATACATACATACATACATACATACATACATACATACATACATACATACATATATATATGTATATGTATATGTATATAAGTATATATATATATATATATATACATATATATATATTTAACCACTGTTTCTCCTGATATTGTTCAGCAGTGCCAATTGTAGTTTCTTCCACTAACGTGGCCACAAACACCTAAACCTGCAAGAAAGCAGTTCGCGGGTTTCCGCTACCTATCTACGCGGCACAAACTTTCCAGCAACAGTCACAAACCTACACACTTTGGTTTGGTTACAGCCTAATAGTGCCACCTGGCGAATGTGTAAAACAACACCCCTGTTGTCCCAGCACGACACGCACCTGCCTTACTGTTGTCAAGAGCCTGTGTTAAAGGTCCTACCTCAATGTATTCGCTCGTCTCATTTCAGAATCATTTCGAGCAAAAAATCGAAATGATCTAGTATCCAATACGCTACCTCGTTTGTGCGAATTTATTATTTATATTTGGTCAAATCGTCGGACAAAATATGGTCATGCTCCACACAGTTTACGCACTACACATTTGAATATCAAAGATCCCGATTCTGCGGTAGGCTAAATTAATTAAGGAGGAAGTTATAAAACACAGATATATGACCAAACTATGTACAGGCGACATTAAACGGCCCAACCAATAGTGTAATATATTGTCTTGTTTTGATGCCTCTTTGCAGGACACGATGCAGGCTCAAGGCGCCCCCTCGTGGCCTGGCTGTAGATACGCTGGCGGCTACGGGTGCGGAATGGGATACGGAGGCGGTTATGGGCACGGCTGGGGTGGCCGACGCAGCTGGGGGCAACACCAAGGATTCTGCCCCTATGGGTATGGTCATTGCTGGCACTACTAGACCGTCGCCACGCCCTCGGATGTGGAGTCTAAAGTACCCCAAATCAAAACCACTGTTGTATTCGTAACGCAGTTGGTGGAGTATATCTAATTATCACGGCGGGGGCCAGCTTTGTCAGACTCGGTGTTGTCAGTAGCAATGTGCCAGTCTGCAAGATATTACAAGTACCCAACTGAAGCTTTATAAGCAGTGTTAGCTGATTCCTTGCCTTGGCCATTCTTGCACTACATACAGGCACACGCTAATGATGTTCTACGTTTGGTTGGCCGTGGGGTTGATCGCCCCCTGGTTGGGGGGGGGGTTGATCGCCCCCTGGTTGTTCTTGGCCTACTATCCGTTGTTGTACTTCTCCTGTCCTCAATTAATATGCACTTGTAGTACACATTTCCGGAGTTCTGTTAGAAAGCGTGCGGGTTACGTGGACTTTGAAATGACCAATGACTGTATTAGTGTTTAATACTTTGAAGCTAAGATTGTGTGAAATGTAAGATACGCCGCGATTAGGCCAACTCAGAACATGTTCGACGCTTCTAAAGTTGTAGCTATAAAGCTATGTTTGTTGTATTGTGCAATAAAGGATCAGGGCTGTTCTATGACCGAGTGTTGTGTGTTCTTGCGCGGATATTGATTCCTAAATACAAACTACAGCGACGCTAACAATTCCCACAAAGTACTCTGGATACACAATCCCAAACCGCACTGGAGTACGTAGGATCTTGGGGGGGCGGGGGGGGGCATATAAGGACCTAGCTGAGTAACTCATTAATTTGCCATGCTTCCGTGTAGTGGCACAACATGTTATTCCCGAAAACAGTGTTATCTCAAAGCCAACGTGTTGCCATGTCCCACTGCCCACAAAACAAAAATACGCTATACATGCGAAACCAAGCTAACACAACGATTCCCCGGTTCCCTGCACATGGACTGAGCCCAATATTGTCGCAGGTTGCGCATATTGTAATCTTGGTGATGTGCTATTGTGCCTACGTATTAAAATATGACGTATACGAGGTGAATGACGTGCCATGGGAATTCCTTTAAGTGTGACCGTCTTATGTGTTATGTTAAAATGCATAAAAACCATGCCAATTTCTTGGGTGTATGTAATTTTAATGAAGTGACGTATATACAAATTATTATGCACACACTTTTAATACATTGCTCGTGCTATTACGAATACATTGCTCGCCCACCACGAATACATTGTTCGTCTGTTTGCTGCGTTCCAGTTCACGACATGTAAATAGAGTTCACGACGTAATTACTAGACGCCAACTAGGGTTCCTTTTTAAATTTCGAGTTCTCGACTGGTAATTACGAGTTGACGGGTTCGTGAACTATTTACATGTCGTGAACTCGTACTCACGAGAAGTACAAACACATTCGAACGCAGCTATTGTCTCTGAAGGTGAGCCAATAACCTGGTCAGTCCTGCCAGACGACACATCTCGACGGTGTATGGAGAAGATCGCTACAAGTTGCTGCACGATCTTTCACAGTCTCTCTTTGAGCCGCACAGAGAAATGCACGGTCCATAAGTTTTGGTGTGTACAATGCCGTTGATTGCGCAATTCTGTGCACACCTGGCGCGTCTCTCGGCGCAGTCCATGAGACAGTCGAAGTACGACGGCGCAGGAGCCGAGTTGGCCGTTGGCAGCAGACAGCACCCGACGACTGCGAAGACCAAGACGACGGACAACTGAAACACACCGAGTCGACCTTCAACCAACAGCATTGTTGTGGCATCCGGATGTAGTTCACTATTCGTGAACCACATCCGGATGTAGTTCACGAATAGTGAAACAGGTTTACTAATCATCTTTTTGTGGCAAATGTACATGTCCTTTTTCCACTGATTATCATGTCACAGTGTCTGATAATGTCTGATAATGTCTGATAATGGTGGGAACTGTACAACACTGACAAATAACGTGTGTTGTTCAGGACCTGTTGCCAATTCAAATCAAATCTAAACTATTTTTCCACTTGACCATTCAACGTCTTCAATATAAAGGAGTTTGTGACTCTGTATATCTGTTCCCTCGTATATCCGTCAGTTTCGTGTGTATGGGGCTGACAGTTTGCATGCGTGCCGGCTTGTTAAATATAAAACACACAAAGTATAAACACAGCGTATTTACCGTAGAATTATGAAACGCAGAAGTTTATACATGCTGCATATATTTCGAACTAATTACATAACGTTGCAGTTACAAACATCTTGTTCTGCAATGTTCTTGTTGTAAACTTACCTTAACATTCATTTTGGTGCAAACGTGGACAATTCGTGTCTGGTGGTTCTGAGACGTTCTAACAAAAGACAAACAAAGGACACTTGTTGAGTAGCATGACACAGTTGTATGCATAAGTAAATGCTAACAGCATAAACGTTAATGTAGTAAATACAGCTTGAACTTAATGTTATCGATTTAAAGAACTTGTTGATATAAGTAATAAAAATAAACTGTATTTACACAATCGTATCCAGATTAAGACCCTGTTCATGAGTGTTTACATATGACTAAAATATTACTTCTAATGAATGTTGACTAATACAAATACTACGACTTATAATATAATACCGACGACTGAACTAATAATAAAGATTAAATATTGCTAAAACTGGACTAAAGACTAACAACTAAACTTCACAAACCAAAAGGCACAGAGAAACTTAAAAAAATTGCATTCAAGTAACAAATGACATAAAATTGGATAAAAAATATTAATGAACAAATAACCAGAATAAAATACGATTAGACAATGAAAATAATAAATGTTATGACAACGGGATTTAAATGGATGTGATAAAAATAGACAGTAAACGCAAACTTAAAATAGTGCGTGCTTTGAAAGTGGTCTTGCCGTTTAACAAACACGTTAAATAAATATGTTTTACTTCATTACTCGTAATCTGAACTATAGATGGAACAAAATCATCAGTTATCTACCCACCTTTAGATCTGTGTGAAGCAACCTCGTCTTCGTGTGTCTATTGATCTGCGTGATTCGCTGATATCAAAACAACTATGCTCCAGTAAACGTCACCATTTGTTTTATACCATCGTGACTTCTACAGTGGCCAGGTGCCAACAAGTAGCACGCGCTGGCTGCACACCGAGGGGAAGTGTCCACGCCGTCCACCCTTGGACCATTGACGAGTCCAGCAGCACTGCCACGTGCCTCTTCTTCCGGTCCTCTCCAAATGGTCATCACCCAAAACGATTACTGGTGAAATGTTGACACACGTTTTGCAATGCTGATTCATTCATTCCTTGTAATAAGTATGTCGAATGCATAAATACACGTACATACATTCGGATGAAATCAGCAAAGACGCATACGTGTATTCACGATAAAACAACATAGACGACCGAAACGCAGTTAACCGTTAATACTAATTAAATATGAAACTACGATGAGTACTGACAATACACATGATGTGAAAGTCATGTTGAAAGTTAGTTTTAAATATATATAATAAGCTATTTTATTTGTACCGAATTTATCACGTTTTTGAAAATATGTTCCAACAAAGTTCTGCACGCCATGTGTTTACGTAATGTGTTTACAAAGGGCGTGATATGTACACATCGGATTTATATTGATGTGTTGAGTTGACAGAATGTGATGCTTGGACCCGTTGTAGTTGGGTCTCTGGAAAATATGACAAAATGTTTTGATACATTTCTTTATATGGAACAACAATTGAAATTACACTTAATTAATCATTGCAGGATCACACGAAGTCTAACGGTGTAGATCAATCAATGGTGATTGCCAAATAAGAATAAACAAAATGCGTAGGTCTGTTGCATGATTTCCACCGATTCATTTTGAATGTAGGCGAGGCCACTGTCTCCGTTGTGACGCTATCGATTACTGTGTTGACGTTGGCAGAGTTGCCAATCTTAGCGTCTCGTTGCGTGCCGAGGACACGGATTTGAAGGCTGCCTGTGGGTAAGTGTTGCTAAAACTAACAACACGAGGCATTCAGGCACTTGTTGCAATGGATGAACGTCTGAGGTACTTGGAAGACTGAGACCTACTGACACGTATTGCATGAGACATTGTTATGATTACCGCTGCATTGTTTACTTACACAGTTGTGTCTGTCAGCTCTCGGCATTCCACAACGTAACAGCAACACGACAGAGAGAGTGCGTGCGTGCGTGCGTGCGTGCGTGCGTGCGTGCGTGCGTGCGTGCGTGCGTGTGGGAGGGAGGGAGGGAGGGAGGATGGGAGGGAGAATGGGAGAGGGGGGGAGATGGAGATAGATAGATAGATAGATAGATAGATAGATAGATAGATAGATAGATAGATAGATAGATAGATAGATAGATAGATAGATAGATAGATAGATAGATAGATAGATAGATAGATAGATAGATAGATAGATAGATAGATAGATAGATAGATAGATAGATAGATATGCGTGCATATGTAAACAATAACAGCACAGAGGTGTGGCCTAGAGCGTGCACTTGTTTATCATATCTCTCAGATACAAGTAATTGAAACTGCGTGTTGCCATCGAGCTAATAAATGATTTTCACTACGATGCTTGACTACACAGAATACTACAGAGAGGAGGGAAGGAGAGAGGGTGAGAGAGGGGGAGGGTGTGCGAGAGAGAATGGGGGGAGAGAGCAGTAGAGAGAGGGAGAGAGAGTGAGAGAGAGGGAGAGAGAGGGAGAGAGAGTGAGAGATATATAAAGAGAACATGGTAAGGAAAGGGAAGGAGGGAAAAAGAAAGAGACTGAGAGGCGGTGGAGGGAACAGAGTGGAGTGAGTAAAGAGGGGGACAAAGGGAGAGAGAAAACAAGGAAGGGGGGAAATACCGAGAGAAAGAGAGGGGGAGGGGCAGAAAGAATTAAGAAATCACTTCTCATTTTGGCCGCGTAACCCGGCTCTCACATTCACCAACACAGTGTGTTCTCAAATTCGCGAAAGATTAACACATAAACGTAGACATTTAACTATATTTAACAAGATTTGCCATCCAAGCCAAAGGCCCAGATGGCAAGTGGACAAGGAAGCCATTGGCTTATCGAGAGTCCAACAATGTTCATCTACTTATAACCCGCCCTCCTGAGATATGTGTTAACCTTGTTTTTAAACATATTCACGCTGCTAGCAGTTACACAATCTGTAGACAATATGTTCCTTTCATTTATTGTCCTCTGTGAGAACGAGTGCTTCCTGATGTCCAATCTACATTGATCCTTTACTAATTTTACCTCATGTCCTCTAGTTCTGCTATCCTTCTTGAGTGAGAAAAACATATTTCTATCAATATTTTCATACCCATTCAATATCTTAAAAACTTCAATCTGATCTCCTCTTAACCTCCTTGTCTCTAGAGTTGTTAAACCACATTCTTTTAGGCGTTCTTCATAACTAAGGTCTCTCAGTTCTGGAATCATTCTAGTTGCTCTCCTTTGTATGCGTTCAAGCGTATCTATATCCTTCTTACGATATGGTCTCCATGCTTGTATACAGTATTCTAAATGAGGACTAACTATTGCTTTATAAAGAGGTATAATTAACTTTTTTCCTTTGTATGTTATGTTTCTTCTAATCAATCCAAGAATTTGATTACCCTTTGAAGCTGCAATACCACACTGCTCTGAAACTTTCATATCAGCGCTTATTGTAACTCCTAAGTCCTTTTCTTTTACAGTAGTACCCATAACAGTATCTCCCATTTTATAGTTTACATCAAAGTTCCCATGTCCTGTATGTAGGCATTTACATTTCCCAAAATTTAACAACATCTGCCATTTCTCAGACCATTTCACTAATCTGTCTAGATCGTTTTGTAAATATTGTTTATCACCATCAGTATTTACCTTTCTAAACAGTTTTGTGTCATCCGCAAATTTCAGTACGTTACTTGTTATACTGTCGTCCAAGTCATTGACATATATTAAGAATAATATAGGTCCTAATACTGATCCTTGAGGTACCCCATTCAAAACCGATTTCCAATTTGAAACTTCTCCATCTACTACAACTCGTTGTCTTCTGTCAGTCAACCATTGTTCTATCCAGTCAGTTATGCCATCCCCGATACCATGGGCTTTTAATTTAAGTAGTAATTTTTGATGTGGCACTTTGTCAAAAGCTTTCTGAAAATCTAAGTAGATAATATCTACTGGCGATCCCACGTCTATCCACTTAGTGATTTCTTCCAAAAAACATAACATATTTGTTAAGCACGACCTCGCTTTAAGGAATCCATGTTGAGATGAATTTAATCATTTATGCTTAACGAGGAAGTCCACCATAAAAATTATGGTCTTTAATTAACCTTTCTAATAATTTACAAATCACTGACGTTAAACTCACTGGTCTGTAATTCTCTGACTTATTTCTCGAACCCTTTTTAAATAATGGTATGATGTTTGCTTCTTTCCATTCAAACGGAACAACTCCCTCTTTTAATGACAAGTTGAATACTCTTGCAAGTGGTATACTGATTTGTTCTACTGTTTCCGTTAGTAATTTTGGAGGAATCCCATCCACTCCCGGTGATTTGTTATCCTTCATTGCCTTTATTTTCTTAGCTACCATTTCTGGAGTTACAACTAACGGTCCTAAATAATTAGATTTAGCCTCATGAAATCAGCAACTGGTAATGAACTAATATCTTCTTTGGTAAACACTGAACTGAAGTAACCATTTAGGTCTTCCGCCATTAAAAACCCCTGTGATATTATGTTTCCAGCACTGTCTTCTAGAGGTCCAACCTTGTCTTGTACGTTTTGTTTACTCCTGACATATGCATAAAAACTCTTGCTGTCATTTTTTATGTTACATGCTAGTTTTTGCTCTTAGCTTCTTTTAGACTGTCTGATTTCAGTTGTAGCTGCATTAAGTGCCTCTTTGTAATTTGCATAGTCTTCTTCCTTTCTGGTACACCTATAAACCTTCCACATAGTTTGTTTTAACACTATTTTTCTAATAGCCTCTTTTGACAAGTGTTTCTTTCTACACCGTTTTCCTTATTTTTGGAATATCATATTTTAGAATATTCCAACATTCAATTGCGGTCTTATTCATCAGCATGTTATTCCAATCTAGCTTTGCTAAGTATTTTCTGATATCTTTGTAGTTACCTTTGTGGAAGTTTCTCTTGTACGTTTTCTTATTTTTACTTTCTGATTTTACATTGATGTCAAAATGTATTTGGTTATGGTCACTGTTACCCAATGGTTCAAGTATTTTTACATTGTCCACTAATTCTTTTTGTGATGACAAAACTATATCTAATACATTTTCTCCCCTGGTTGGTTCTAGCACGTGCTGAGTAAGAAAGCTATCCTGGATTAAAAATAGAAATTGTTGGTCCTCACTCCCTGTGCTCTCTAGAGAATTCCACTGTATGTGTCCATGGTTAAAATCTCCCATTATGATACATTCCCCTTTACTAACTTCCTTTATAGCGTTTTTTATTTTTGTGTTGTCCTCTTCGTTTATGTTTGGACTTCGGTAAACTAATCCAATAGTTAATTTTGAATTTCCTGAAACAATTTTGCACCAAACAGCTTCATCGCAATCTGCTTCCCTTTCTAGTTTTATTTCATAAGCCTGAATAGATTCTTTAACATATAAAATAACTCCCCCTCCCCTTCTTCCTATTCGATCTTTCCTAAACATTACGTATCCTGTCAGTCCTAATTCAGCATCTGTTATGTCTATGTTGGCCCATGATTCAGTTATACCAATTATGTGAGGGTCAATATCTTGTACCATAATGTTTAATTCGTTTTTCTTATTTACTATGCTCCTTGCATTTAAACATGCGCATCTATAACCTGTTTCAGAGATGTTTTTCGGACGATTTCATATTAGTTTGTCTGTACTGGTGGCCTCTTTTTCTGCTTGAGACACCTCTAGGCAATCCTCCTGCACTTTGGCACACATCTACAAGAAACGTATTAAAAAGAAGTGCTTGAAATACCATGCATTTTATTCTGAGAGGGCGTTGACCTCAGCACGTAGACACATTCCATATTTGGTCACATGAAGTAATGTAAGGGCCTGTAAGGGCCTGTAATGGTCTGTAAGGGCCTGTAAGGGCGTGAAGCTCGTGTTCACCACGTGCATTTGTTGACGCTCATCTCGGACACATACACGCCCACATGCGAAACTATTCCAGATCACGCACGCACGCACGCACGCACGCACGAACGCACGTATTTACTTACTTACCTACAAGTTGTATTCTTATTCAAATACTTGTCAAGTATTCGTATTTGAATACTTTGTGAAAGTAATCATATTCGAATAATTTGTGTAATTATTCATATTCGTGTGAATAATCCATGAATAGCTGGTAATTGGCTGTCGTCGATAATGATGCCTTTGTATTTTACAAAATATCAATATATATATATATATATATATATATATATATATATATATATATATATATATATATATATATATATATGTATGTATGTATGTATGTATGTATGTATGTATGCATGTATGCATGTATGCATATATATATATATATATATATATATATATATGCATATATATATATGCATATATATATATATGTATATATATATATATATATATATATATATACATATATATATATATATATATATACATATATATATATATATATGTATATGTATATATATATATATATATATATATATATATATATATATATATATATATATATATATATATATATATATATATATATATATGAAATATAAATTAAATGAGAAGTGATTTCCACTAAATACTAACTATTGCATAAGCTGCTAACCAGTTCCCTCGCGGCAGTGTCTCAGACAGCATAAAAGTTAATTTCAATGTAAATAAACACATTTGTTTCAGGGTTAAATAAATCCCAGAAAGGGGACACTTCTATCAATAACACGGAAGTTAAATAATACTAACAACAACAATGATAATAAAATATCGCCAGGAACGAGAGAGAAAAACGAAATTTTTATGAGCATGACATTTGAAGGATTATGCTCATAATATTATATGAAGACGAAAACTACCGGTGAAATTATACAGCTCACATCGAGTGCACGGACACGCTTGTCAGGTCAAACTTCCTGACAAGATCGAGGGTCAGTAGGTCACTTGACTGACCTGTTGAATGCGTCAACTACCAATATATGTGATCATAATTATGAATGCGGGTATATTCTTTTTTATATGTGTTTCTTGGATAATTATTTGGACTTTTTAACGGCACTATCAAATACGTTTTTATTTGTTGTGTAAACAATATAAGGAAACAAACACAAAGACAATTGTATTAATGTATGTTACAACACTATCTATTGAGACACATAGCATGAATACTATGATGGTGAACATTAATCGACTTGGTCTCCGAACAGTTTTGATAAGGAGTTCCAACTATGTCGTGTTGAACTTTTATCGGGTCCACAAGTAGTTTATCCGCGTTCACAACATGTATTTCAAGATTTGTACTATTCACTATCAAGCATTTTCATCCGGGCAACCAGCATATTTACATTCGCTGCTCACTCCCGCAAGAAAGGCTAGGCAGCTTCGATCATCTACTTCGCATTTACTTTTTATTCCCAGAATTAAGACAAACATCGAAACTAAAGCTTTCTCAGTTTCTGCACCTACTTAGTGGAACTCATTACCTGTCAGTGTTAAGTTATGTGAAGATATATCAACATTTCGGCGTCGTCTAAAAACCTACCTACTTGACCTGGCCTATCCTCCTTAGCTCCTCAGCGAGCCACCATCACTGTTGACGATTTGGAATTGAATTTGGATTACGATTTGCCAACCACTTTGGTATTGGTGCGCTGCCTAGCTCGGTTTTCGGAGGATTTTGGCGCTATAGAAGTCTTCTTTATTCTATTGTATATGTGGATTTAACAAAATGTGTAATGGGACAGTGACTGATTGCCATAGGGGCAACAGGGACACTTGCCCCAGGGCCCCGACCTCCCGGGGGCCCCACTCAAGCAGACCGGAAATACAACGAAACCTTAAATAAAACTAAATTGTCACAAAAAACCCTGAAATACAACAGTTGTAGTTCAGCCGGTCAGCGTTGACGAAAGGTCAAGTTTCCGAAGAAGAATGTCGCACTTGTTCAGTGGCATATTTGGGGGGGGGCATTGCTAACGTATGTTCCGTAGTCTCGGTTACACAGGCTCCGTGCTGTTGCGCCACCGTTTGTTGCACACGTCATCGCCAGGTTGCAATGTATACTTTTCAATGTGACGGAAATTATGTATGCATCCAGATTCTGGGCGCATGCATAATTAGCTAAATGCGATGTTATCCAGACATTTGGCTAATTCATAAATGAGAGTGAAATTTTATTAGTTTATACGATGCAATTCGAATTAACTTTAAACTTTGATTATATTGACACAACTGTCAGACTGAAAAGTTAAATCAGGCAAATTTTTTAGTGTAACATCTCGATAATGACGCTGACTATCTGCCGGCGCTTCACGGGAACGCCTACACAAAATGGAGTGGGGACAGTGGGTAACAACGAGACCTCGCCTCTGCGGCCAGACTCTCTTCTCGGCGGATTCTCGAAGACGAACGAGAGTCGGACAAGCGAGACTACTGTTCGTGTTGCGCCGCTACATGGTAACATGGTAAACTAATGAGTGACTAACTTGCCCCCCCCCCCCCAACCTCCCCTTTGTGAGATTTTAGATACGCCACTGTACTCGATTGACGTGAGCAAAAGAAAGTTCATCCTATTCTGCCCTATTGAGTCGAGCGCAATTAATTTTTATCCGTTTCATCTCCACTGCAATTGCGCATGCCAACATACAGGGACACAGGCATAGCGCGCTGTCGACATTTGGAATGTGGACAACAGATGCTGTTTGACAAGCAGGCTAATCATGTTGATTTCCTTCCTGTCTGTGTCGGCATAACACGCTTTTTTCTTAATTGGAGTGCCGTATTGTAACGCGATAAAAAGTTTGAATGCTGAAACCTTGTCGTACTTTATTACGACGTTGTTTTACCCGTGCGATACTTGATGAAGAAGGTCGAACTGTTCGACATCCATCTGATGAGGAAGGTCGAACTGTTCGACATCCATCTGATGAGGAAGGTCGAACTGTTCGACATCCATCTGAGTTTGGCGCATATACCTGAGTATTTCGGCGAGCAGTTGCGTGGTTTCGTAACCCAAGGAGTTTCACCACTTGAAAGCACCCCACAGCTCTGCCCACACCCGCCACAGCTATCGAAGTGCTAGCAGTGATGACCAAGCTAAACGACAACAGGCTATAGATGGGTACGACTGCATCCTGGGATAGCTACTAAAGTACGCCGCCAGATGTCTGGTAAACTCCACTGAAGAAATCTTCCACGACGCGCTGCAACACCATTAACCACTGGAGCTTGGTAGAGGTGTCGTCTGACGAGTTTAAGACCCATCAGTCTTGCATAAAATGGTATCGTATCACAACGTTACGAAAACGTTATATGTTACCTAGGAAGTTTGGTTTTCAAAATACTGTCGTTTAGAAATGCATTAAAATAACCACCCCTGGAGGGTGGGTCCTCACAATCTCAACCTGCCCCAGAGCCCCAATACCCCTTAATCCGCCTCTGTATCGGTATTTAGCAAAATTAACAAGGCCATCGAAAGCAACACACCACTGATGACAAGTGGACAAGGAAGCCATTGGTTTATCAAGAGTCCGCTATATTACATTTCTAGTCGACGTCACTACTAAACGTGCAACTTCCGGGACGAAAACATCTATTCAACGAGCACTTCCCGACCGCCTCGCTTACGAGATCAACCAAATGTGGATGTCACAACTGCGGAAAGCCAACTACGCACACTTCCTGCATAAGAATCTTGCAAGTCCGGACACTTGCGTAGCGTTCACTGAGCTGCCGAGACGGGTGTTTGCTCACCGAGTAACTGTTCTCGGGGCGTGTAGTGGTGGGTTGTACGCGTTTTCCAGCTCGATCCGGATGGAAGTCGACGACGCGCCGGAAGCTGCACAGATGGAGCTCGTCGAACTAGAATGCTCTGCTGCAATCACAGTGCCTTGAAAGAGATGCCGATGACAGAATTAATTAAGACATACAGAGTCACAAACTACTTGACACACGACCGCTACACATTACTATATTGTATGGTGGCGGTTCTGAGCACCATCATTCACTGACTGCAGGTGCGACGAATGCAAGGCCTGCTAGTTTTACCTACTCCGGCAGAAATGGGCAGTCTACATGTTTATCTGAACTCAAGGATTGCACGTCATCGATTAAACGTATTATGCTCTGCTCCTGTCTTGGAATTAATTGGTTTTTCGTTTTCACAGAAGTCAATTACGTAGTATTGTCATCGATCTTATTTTCGTGCTGGCTTCATTGTGTTGACTAAAACGAATTGTTCGACGTTGCAAATTTATATCAGTTTGTGCAAAACGTACTTAGTACGTAGAACATCTCGGTTGGTTAACAGTAACCTCCACACAACATCTTTCATGTATTAATATATTCGAATATACACGACCTGGCGATTAAATCAATTAAGCCAGCTTTTACGACACATAATTATCGCATTATGGCAGACTAATAAGTTAGTTAATAAATCGTTGTACACTCACTTTGAAAATAGCAACGAGCTGATTGAATGCGCGTTAAGCACAGACGTTCCTCTTTCATTTGAGCGATTGTAAAAACAGAAGACAATGAACACACATGACGTGTAGTTCGTCCATAAACATGCCGTATCCACTAAATCAAAGTGTCTTCCGCGTGACCTTTACTGTTCAGTTGAAACAACCCATAGATACATGCCACCGTAACAACGCCATCAACTCGTTATTTGACCACTTCATCCGGCTTAGTGGGTGAACTTGATGTCGATGGTCACGCATATGGATACTGCTGTTCAATGTATGCGAACCTGGTTAGTTAGTAGAACTCAGGGTGCCGTGCAAGTGGCTGCTTCCATACAACTCACGCCGATACTCGCTGTGTCCACACAACTTACTCTGCTCGTGTAACTCCATGGAATATATTCGTATATATATATATATATATATATATATATATATATATATATATATATATATATATATATATATATATATATATATATATATATTCCAGATCCAGATCCAAGTGCCCCCCTTGCTTCCTCCGCGGACGCCCATGCCTCCCTGGAAAAATTCCTGCAGACACCCCTGGGTCCAGGTGCAACGGACTGGAAGGATTCAGTGGCTTGTAGATGAATGCTTCGGTCACGTCAAGCAGTGCATTCCATATATAACATGTCATTTTCTTCCAGTTGCCAAATAATACCGACGTCGTATCACTGCTTATGAAAACGCGGAAAACAGGTATGGACATGGATTTGTCTTTTGCCTGAGCATGACAAAAGGCATATACATGAAGACGAGTACAGTTCTGCACCAAAGGTCACCCAAACGTGTGCAGCTGGATGCAAAGTGACAAGCTCATAACACTTGTCGATCAGAAGCAAAATGACATTGCTGTCCACAGTGCGTATCAAGCAGGTGGTATATCCCCTTTCGAAGGCAATCTGCCAGTGGATCAGCAGCATGCCATAGCTGGTTCCTCCAATGAACACTGATGTAACAAAAACGTCCTTCCCATCTAGCAGTCGAGAGTTGCAGTCTTGCTGCAAGGAGGTTAATGCAAAGAGCTCCTGTTTGTTGGTGGCATCGCGGAGAAAGTCTTTCCAGTTTGTCTTCTGGAACCTACCTTTCTTTGATTCCCTGCACCACCTTTCTCTCTTTCTCTCACACGGCTTCGTTGATGCGGATGTGTTCTCAAAGTATTAGTCATGAAGATTGTGTCAACATACTCAACAGATGTGGCGATGTTCGTTGTGCAAAGGGGGTGAACCACAGTAGTCCCGTCGGGGGTATTTGCATCAAAGATCACACGAGGCTTTTTTCTGACCATTCCCCACCAGGGCTAAGCAAATCGGATGTCTTTCACAGACGTTGTTTCCCCAGCTCAAGAGGGATGGGTGAATGTCGTGTTTGAAAAATGTGCTCTTGAAGAGAGTCTGTGAGTTTAGTTTATGATGACTTGGATAGACCGTATGCGGTGTATGTTTTGGTTCCCAAGTGTAGAATCACGCTAGTCAGACCTATGCAGAATCCAACAGATTTTATTTTGATCAAAACAGTTTCTAATTTGGAGAAACCTACATCGAAGGAAACTGGTAGATTTGGCGAGTCTCCTGGAGATCTCCTAGTCAGAGGGGGCATTCGGTACCTGTGTGATCGTTAAGAACCACGCACTATTCTCCACCTAGATGTTATTTCTCTCAAAACACGCGTGTCTACGAAGTAACTTCTTCGCCGCATTCCTAAACGAGCGATGCAGGCAAATGTACAAAAAGCTGTTGACTGACGTGTTGCTGAAAAAGAGCCAGATGGCGGTAAATGCCAACATAGACTTCTTGTCCGTCTTCAGAACGCTAGACACCGCATCGACGGCGACGTTGTACGTTATTACAAACACATAGAAGAGGCAAATTGCGAGGATGTATCGAGACGACCGAATACTCCTGAGCGTGACGCCGATGGGCGACGAGTGCGCCGTCTGGTGGACTGTCATCGAGTCGACCGTGTCGCTTACGGTGCCGATGTTGAATCCTTCTGCGGCGATACGTCGCGTCGTGCGGACCACGACGACGAATATCCGCACGCTTGTGTAGACGATGACTCCGAGCGGCAGAACGGCGCCGATCGCCTGCAGCACACCCAGGTACACGGAGTACAGCAACATCGCCTGGCGTCGCTGAAAGAGTCGGCCAGAAAACAGTTTTTGTTCCATGAGCCGGAATGTAAGACATGTTACGTCGAAATATAACGTGACACATCGTGACCTATTCTATATGCCTCTGAGTGCTATTACATATAAATAAAAAACTATGTAAATGTCAATGTAACATACTATTATGGTCATGCAAATATGATTCTTGAATTGGTGCTAATGAAGGATGGCAATTATGACACTGTCTTAAATCAGGAAGAATGTGATGCAATAGTTTAATATCTAAGCACTGTATCTGATGTTTTTTGTGATTTTTAATATGTAACATTAATGTCATGTATATGATTATGAAATTTAAGTCCGAATAAAGATGACAGTGATGATCATAATGATGATGCCGATTATGATGAAGATGACGATGATGATAATGATGATGATGATAAGACCAGTGATCATGCCTGCATGTTGGTATATGTCCGTGCGTGCGAGAACGTGTGCATATTATAACAAACCAGTCGTAAAGCACCCGACCAATAGCCTAGCTATGAAACATTATTTTATAGTCTTTGTTGTTTAGAAATAACGTCATTGTTTCGATATCACGCCACTATCTTTTTATCCCTTCCGAATCTACGAACATTTCCGAATAAAGTTTCTTGGCAGGCCACATTGATAATTGATGTAAAATTGTACTGTACACGAAATCGCACACAAACGTAAGTTTTTTTTTCCGGTGATATAGTTTGCAATGTAAACGCATAGTTGCCGAATATCTACTCTGCAACGAACATTGTAAAAACCAAACCTAAAATACGGGAGACTGCGTATTCTAGGTCAATAACCAATCAAAATACATTTTACAAACCTGAAACATGCACAACTCATCGTTCCACTTCATCGGGAAGAGGAAGAGAATCGGACTGAGAAGGAGGCTGAACGTCCAATTGAGAACGATGATGGCATAGCAGCGTCGCTCCGTAATCAGTGTGATATATCTCAACGGATGGATGATGGCGATCATTTTGCACAGGCTAATCCAGCAGAGATTATAAATCGACGTCATCGACAACCATATTGTGAAGAAGCCATGAATGGTGGGTATGTGGTACCGCTCGCCCGACGGATGTCCCGGGTACGAACACATGACGACGCTGATGGGCATGACGCTACAGCCGATGGCGAGATCAGAGCTGGCGAGTGACAACACGAACAGTGTCGTCCTGTCTTCCCGGAGACTCGGCGTCGTCGCAATCACGGCGATCACGATGCTGTTAAGGACAATGTTGGCCACAATGTTCGTGCCGATGACACCCGCCTTCATAGCACTGAGTTCGTCCATTCTCTTCCCGGCAGCTCCGGACGTGATAACGAATCAAATCAACTATGTATACACGAACAACAACGCATCGACCCGCTTGGTCAGACACGCAAGTGATTGCGAAGACAAATGAGCAATCGCCACGGAGCTGTTGGGTGTAGTGGAAATAATTTATTCCATCAAAGTCACTGATCAATTGGGATAGGTTGATGGGTAGACCATGCAGCATTAGAACGTAATTATACTTAATCTTGACTACAGTAGAAAGCTATCACATGCGTGGTTTTTTACAACCCTGTACAAATATTAACTACATTCATACAACCGTCGTTTCCCGGTCTCTCTCTAGCAGGACAATTCACACTATTGCCACTGGACGAACAAAAGCGATCACATCCATGTCGTGCTTGCTTCGTCTACGGTGCCTTGTCCATCATGGTGTCTGCGGCTGTCTAAGACGCCTTCGATTAGGCATCATCATCATCATCATCACTGTTGCCATCTGCTCTCGGAAGGTCGGTTATCACAGCGCAGTTCCTTTGTGATCAGATCTTCATACGTCCACCACCTGTCCACGCCTTCATGTTGTTTGTCCTTGTGGCTCTTGGACTCCCCCAGTTGATTAGACTTATGTCGTCCTTTATGCTCCAGGCAGCGACCACCAGCGAGATTTCCAATAATTATAACAACATTAATACGGTTGATGTTCACCGATTGCTAAGCCCATGACCGTAATAACCAGTCTTCAAAAGAATCGTGCCGATAGTAGCAGCTTAGCGTTGACAATCAAATCTTGGGCGCCGTCGTCTCGCACGTATTTGCTAAAATAATTACGTTTATTGTTTATTAAATATTGCTTGAATATCCTAAAGAGCCCTCCTCCATTCGATATTTCCGCTCGTCTCGTTTCAGACTCGTTTCGAGAAAAAAGAACCTATGTAATATCCACTACGACATACTAACTCTGCTGTACACATTTGTTAGTTAGTTTTAGTGAACTCGTCGGACAAACTACATTACATTATTTATGACCAGGTCCGGTATAAATTCAGCGATAAAATGGTAACAGTGGTCTCGCTCTACATATCATAACACAAGGCTATTCACATTTTCGTAAGTTGCTTGTCGACCAAAGTCAATGTCATCGATGGTTATAACAAGAGTACGCACTGTTTTATTAAACCGACTGCGAATATTATTTAAGCTATTCACACACTACAGATCTGAATATCAACCAACCTGATTCGCGATGTGTATTCAAGCATGGAGGCCGTATCGTAAAACGGACATAGACAAGCTAGAAAGAATACAATGAAGAGTAACTACAATGATTCCAGAATTGAGAGACCTTAGTTACGGAAGCCGCTTATTACAATGTGGTTTGATAACACTAGAGACCAGGAGACTAAGAGGAGACCAAATAGAAGTGTTTAAAATAGTGAATGGTTATGAGGATGTTGATAGGAATATGTTCTTCAAACTTAAAGAAGGCAGTAGAACCAGAGGACACAAAGCAGCATTAGTTAAAGATCAGTGTAGGTTGGACATGAGAAAGTACTCTTTCTCACAGAGGGTGATAAATGAATGGAACAAGCTGCCAAATGATTGTGTTAATGCTAGTAATGTGAATATGTTTAAAAATAGAATTGACAGATATTTGATGGGCGGGCTACACATAGATGAGAAAATTGTTGGACTCTAGATAAGCCAATGGCTTCCTTGTCCACTTGCCATATGGAACTTGTTGTTTGGGATGGCAATCTTGTTAAATCTTGTTAAATCTTGAAATGCGATTGCGGGCGGCGTGACATTGGGGGCTGGAAGTGAGCATTTACGGGGAAAATTTGCATAACACCAACATGGCGGCAAACGAGACTAGCCCTATAACTAAACATGCGCACACGTAGTTAAATAAGCATCACAAGGACCAAGTATAAAAATGAAATCGCCTGATAAAAAGTAGAAAAAGCACGAAGTGACGTGAAGTCAATTTACGAGACGTGGTCACAAAGCGATGTGCACAACGTTAGCGACGATTGCACGAAGAGTTTGATAGGCCTACGTGCAACAGCAAAAGAAAGGTAACTGCACGATCGTTTGCACCATGTTGGTAGGAAATACCGACGCGTCGACAAATGCGGGTGGTGCGTCCACAGAAGCAACCGGAAGTGACCGGTGCATCGACAGGAGAGACCGACGCGTTAGATAAAAACAAGGGACACGGTTGTCGAAACGACCAACGCGTCGGTCTGAAGCCAACAACATGCTCCGTCATTCTGCGCATATAGTATTATATTTAATGACTCTATTATACACTAGTTTACACCCGATATTTTCCGGTAAAGAAGCCACAGTGACGACCTCTGGAGAGTGGCTCACCACTCAATTCGGCCACTTAGTCTGGTACACTGCGTCATAATATAACGTCCCATGGGCATAGCATGATTAGAACCGGTTTAAATACCAACCGGTTTAAATACCTTCTATAAACCATAAAAAACCATGATGGCAAACGTTGAGGGGTGTCTGAAGGCGGCCACCTTGGTTTTTAAAATGACCGCCATTTATGAATATTTCTTCACCATAACTCTAGGTGTAAATATCGTATGAAGTACATCATAGGGGCTACACCTACATGTTCAATGCCAAATAATTCAAAAATGACATCTTTTATTCAGCCATAGCAATCTTATTATTGACATTTAACAACCATCTCGTTTTTTTTAATTGCCGCTATACGTCATCTTAAAATAATATAACTTGGCTGTATCCGTTCTGGTAAAACATTTCCCGACAAAATTACAACATGGCTGATATATCCACTACAAAGCGAAACATCATCATGCGTTCACAGAAAGACAGGTCAGACAACAAGAGAAAAATGTCATGGATCTCAAGCACACCATTGGCGAATTCACCATTCCGTTTGCAGATGAACGTGACCAGCTGATAAGCATGATTACCAAAGATTACCAGAGCTTTTTTGCCTGAGAATATCCTAGAAGACATCGACAACAGGACATAGATTAGAAAAGAGAAATGGTGTGCAGCTTGTTTCAGAGATAATAACAACTCATTTTGTAAATCTTTTTTGCTCCAATGAAGAAACGTAGATAACAGACGTGGTCTTCAGCAAGGAAGAGGTTTATCGTAATGAGTGCAGGCAAAATTGTGGAGCTCAAGGAAGATAAGCCATTCTTCGTCCGCATGTTTGTAGCCTCCAAAGCCAGATATATTTAATTAAAACTCCATCCTCAACTGATTTAGTCTATCGCAAATCCGGCTCGTTGATGTCCTAATATGTAGTGTGTGAATAGTTTAAGTAATATCCGCAGCCGGTTTAATAAAAAAGTGCGTATCTTTGTTCAAATTATCGAAAGAATTGACTTTAGTCATTACTCGTTAGATCTGGTAAAGCTCAAAATTGTGGATATCCAAAACGATAAACACTTTATGGGATCAAAGCTGATCCTGGGCGTGACTTCCATCCTCTCGCCGTATGTTTAGTGCGTGATTCTCAAACAACTTCCAACCAAACAACCAACCAACAAACAACCTCCAAAACAACCAAATACACACACGCACGCACGCGTACGTGTGTGCGTGCGTGCGTGCGTGTTTCGTCTTTGACGCGCTAGGAAAGGCCCCTCACGAAAAGCTAGTGCGCGGCCCTCCACATTGTTAATCCGATACTGCTGATAACGACTACTGTTGTCGTTTACTTGGCTTGAATATAGGCCAATCGTCCAACAACGCGCTAAGATGACGGACTGAGTAGTAATAAACTAAATGAAGACGGCGTGAATCAGTAAAACATGCGACCATAGCGACTATTCTGCCGAGTCGTTTATTGGCCTGTGAAAGGGCATATCGCCAGTCGCAGCTGCTGTTTATGGAGTTAATCAGTTTCAATTACCGCATTAATCAATTAAACATTGGAAGCTGTCGGAGCGTTACTTATTCTAACAACTACAGATAATATATGGGCGTCTAAAGTAATAACAATAACGGTTTGAGCCGCATGCGTGCAGGAACGCAGATTTGACTGAGGCCAAATATGAAAGTATTACATGTTGAGTTAAACTATCATGGTGTCAATTATAGCAAGTCTGTCAACTGATTGTCGCACATTTTCAAGGAAACAAAATTAAAACCAATGTATGGCCTAATACGTTTTCCCTACGTGTAGGTTCCAATGGTATTAAGGGAAAGGACGGAAAAGTAGACCCATTAAGCGGATATATTTTGCATAAAAACAGTTATTTTATTTTATGTTATGTATTCCCCAGTTTAATATTATTATTCACTACGTGTATGCATGCACTTAATTTTTGATGTTCTAAATAGCTACTATAAAATTATACATTTAGTCAAATGTCTTTTAAAATATACCAATGTTTTTAATGAAAACAATTGTAAGCCAAAGTGGACTCCATCACAAATATATACCATGTCACTCAGTTATCGACACAAATTTCGCAGGTACACGCCCCACGCTCATACCCCCAACACCCCGATGAGCCCATGCACTGGCCACACCCTCCACATTGCACTCATTCTTCGCCCTTCCTAATACCCGAGTGGGTAACAGGTTTATTGTGGTTCGGCGTTATAGTGTTTTCTGACAATACTGTCGCGGAACGTGTGCGGAATTGTTGAGTAATAACAGAAGTTTTGATGAGAATGTGAAATGTTCTCGACCGTGCCATGCTGGTTGTTCTAGTGTCGGGCTTGTAGTACGTCGTTTACGGCATAGTCATCGCAGACTAGTAACTACGCAAGCCACGACATTAAACTATGCCTGCAGAAGCCATCCCAATACTGGTTCCAGTGTAACCGCCCCAGAGAGCAACTAAAATGGATATACTGCAATCGGACGATGAATCGAAGAAGAAAGAGAAGCCGAAATTAACAAGAACTGGCAAAGTACTTCTCGGTGTTAGCGCGGCATCGTTTGTGACCGTATTCGCCGTCACGACGCCGTTTATTCTGCCGGCTCTCCGAAAGTTTTGTCTTCCCTATGTACCAGCCACGACACAACAAGTCGATAATGTCGTGCGGATGCTACGAGCAAGCTCAGGAAGACTTATCGATTTAGGCAGTGGCGATGGCAGAATTGTAAGTTAAAAGTATAAAGGCTCAAGGTCTCGCGAAGTGCAGTGGGCGATAAATGGCGGTTTTAACGGTGTACCGTATTAGTTCCAGTACACACACACACACACACACACACACACACACACACACACACACACACACACACACACACACACACACACACACACACACACACACACACACACACACACACACACACACACACACACACACACACACACACACACACACACACACACACACACACACACACACACACACACACACACACACACACACACACACACACACACACACACACACACACACACACACACACACACACACACACACACACACACACACACACACACACACACACACACACACACACACACACACACACACACACACACACACACACACACACACACACACACACACACACACACACACACACACACACACACACACACACACACACACACACACACACACACACACACACACACACACACACACACACACACACACACACACACACACACACGGGTGATACTATCGAAATTCCACTGGGCATTGTTTTGTTATGAATAATTCGGTCAGCAATGTGTTAGTCTGGTACATAAACAGAAAGAAACCCTTAATGCCTATGGTTATGTTTGTATGTTTTTAATGAAACTAGATTACATTTATTTTCATTAAGCTGAGCCTAAGCCAAGTGTGTCAATTTGCAGACTTGTTGACTTGAGTCATAGGGGCATTTTCATGACTTAACACTTGGAATTCAGTGAGATGACATGACTCGAGACCTGACTTGGATGTTATTGACTTGAGACTTGACATGACTTGTAAGTTTGTGACTTGCGACAAGTATGGTGGCTTGAAACATTCACAAAATGAAACTGTGTTGTTGTGAATGGCTGCACTGAATACAATAATTATTAAGTATTATTATGATTGGCAAATGTTGTGGTGGGGCAGCATCTGCCTATGTTTTCTGCTACAAATTACTGCAGACAAAGCACAACAATCATGGTGATTGGTGAACCCTGGTGACTTAATGATGTAACTTGGAATTCAGCAAGATGACTCTTGACTTGGACTCGGAGGTCACTGACTTGAGACCTGACTTGACATACCAGCTTGTGACTTGCCAACAAGTCTGTCAATTTGCAAAGCTAGTACACATAAATACTTGTATAAACTTGTATTAAAATGACAGAAACTTACACAACAGCCTCTAGAGAGGTTACATGTACTGCCTTATATCATATCATATCATGATATGACATGTTAGATTTGTTAAATAATGACTTCCTGGATGTGGAAAAAAGGACTAGTTGATTGTATCTAGCCACCTTCATACAAAATCTATGATCATGTGGCAGGTCTCGTGCTGCCATATAGTTAGCATTGCAAGGGGCCTAGATGGTATGATACTGGTATCATGACAATTTCTCCTTTAAAAATTCCCACCCCTGAAGTTACTTTTCAGGTAGGTAATCCCAAGATAAAGGTAAAAAACGCATAATACTTAAACTATTCACACACCACAAATTTGAAGACCAATGACTTCCCCTGCACCAATACCCATGGGGGGCACTCAATACCCATGGGGGCACTCAATACCCATGGGGGGCACTCAATACGTTGCCAGAATGCCATCCTTGAGAATTGATCTAACTGACCCCCAAACATGTTTTAAACATCTGTCAAAATTATACCCCTTTCACATTGGAATGCAACTAAATATATACCCTTTAAACGTGCAAAATTTGCATTGTTTCATTCTATGTTATATAGATTAATTCACTAACATATTGTATTCATAGATTAATGTTAGCTAAAATTACATAAAGTTGCCCTGAAATGAAATCACAGCTCTTGTACTAAATATATACCCTTAAAACTTGATCCTCAACATGATTTAACCTATTGCGAATCCTGTTCGTTTATGTCCTAATATGTATTTTATGAAAAGTTTAAGTAATAACTACAATCAGTTTAATAAAAGTGTGTGTTTTTGTTCAAATCATTAAAAGAATTGACTTTAGTCATTAGATCTGGTAAGGCTCAAAATAGTGGATATCCAAAATGGTAGACACTTTATAGCATCAAGGCTGATCATCTGTGTGCCTTCTATCCTCTCGCCGATCACATGACAAAATGTTGAAATTTCACAAAGGGCGAAACTCATGAGTTTTTAGTATTTCCATTTTCACTTCAATAAATGCTCGATCATGCATTAAATAATTTATTAGTTTGTCTGATGATTTCACAAAAACTTCATACAAAAGATGCACAAACGAGCTAGCGTGTCATAGTGGATACTAGAGAGGTTTGAATTTTTGCAAAATGAATTTGAAATGAGACAAACAAACAAACTGAATTGAGGATGGGCCTTTAATTACCTAAACACATTGCGCGTGTATCAACGTGCTTTGGTGCATAAAACATGAAATTTGTCTCAATGATGGTTTACTGGCAACGTACTGAGTGGCTGGGACCAATACAGACTCAGCCCAACTGTGTTGTATTATCACCAGGTGGTGGAATGTGCAAAAAGGGGTTTCAAGGCAGAGGGCGTGGAGCTGAACCCGTGGCTGGTGTGGTACTCACGCTGGAACGCCTGGAGGTCCGGGGTTGGTCATCTCACACGCTTTTACACACAAGACATGTGGAAGGTCAGTAATTGGCAGGAACATGAAGACATCGGATTCTGACTATGTGAAGGTCACTTGTTGAGTTGTAGTAATAATAATAATCTAATAATATTAAGGAAACTTCTGTAGTGTGTAAATCCTCATAAACCCGAGCTAAGAGGTGCACCAGCACAAAAGGATAGGCCAAACTTATTATTTATTTAACTTGTTTTTTATTTAACTTATCTGCTTAACTTATATGTTTACCTAATGTAGCAACTTAATTTAATTATTACATTTTTTATTTTAACTTTTCAACTTATTTTAAGTTTAACAAGATTTAACAAGATTGCCATCCCAAACAACAAGTTCCAGATGGCAAGTGGACAAGGAAGCCATTGGCTTATCGAGAGTCCAACAATTTTTTCATCTATGTGTAGCCCGCCCTTATCAAATATCTGTCATTATTATTTTTAAGCATATTCACACTATTAGCAGAAGCACAATCATTTGGCAGTTTGTTCCATTCATTTATCACCCTCTGTGAGAAAGAGTACTTTCTCATGTCCAACCTACACTGTTCCTTAACTAATGCTGCTTTGTGTCCTCTGGTTCTACTGCCTTCTTTAAGTTTGAAGAACATATTCCTATCAACATCCTCATAACCATTCACTATTTTAAACACTTCTATTTGGTCTCCTCGTAGTCTCCTGGTCTCTAGTGTTATCAAACCACATTGTAATAAGCGACTTTCATAACTAAGGTCTCAATTCTGGAATCGTTTTAGTTGCTCTTCGTTGTATTCTTTCTAGCTTGTCTATATCCTTTTTACGATATGGCCTCCATGCTTGAATACAATATTCCAAATGTGGTCTAACTATTGCTTTGTACAGGGGTACAATTAGCTGTTTCTCCTTATACATAATAGTTCTCCTAATTAGCCCTAGGATTAGATTTTCTTTTCGAAGCAGCAATCCCACATTGCTTTGAAATTTTCATGTCAGCACTAAATGTTACTCCTACGTCCTTTTCTTGTGTAGTTCTACCTAGTACAGCATCCCCCATTTTATATTCTTCGTCCATGTTTCCATGTCCTATGTGTATACATTTACACTTCCCAAAATTGAATAACATTTGCCATTTTTCTGACCATTTAACTAATTTATCTAGATCATCCTGTAAACTTTGTTTATCTGTATCATTAGTAACTTTTCTGAATACTTTTGTGTTATCTACAAATTTAAGTACTTTGCTAGATATGTCATCCTCCAAATCATTTATATATATAATAAAAACAGTATAGGGCCTAATACTGATCCCTGTGGTACCCCACTCAAAACAGATTTCTAGTTTGAAATCTCACCATCTACTATTACTCTCTGTCTTCTGTGTGTAAACCACTTTTCTATCCAGTTGATTACATCATTACCATGGGCTTTTAGTTTAAGTAACAGTCTTTGATGTGGCATTTTATCGAAAGCTTTCTGAAAATCTAAGTAGACAACATCCACTGGTGACCCGTCATCTACCCACTTTGTAATTTCTTCAAAAAAACATAAGAGATTGGTTAGACATGACCTTGCTTTTAGGAACCCATGTTGAGATGTATTTATTAATTTATGTTTTACAAGGAATTCTACCATGTGGTCCCTAATTAATGTTTCGAGTAATTTACATACAACTGATGTTAAACTCACTGGTCTGTAATTTTCTGGCTTGTTCCTCGATCCCTTCTTAAATAGCGGCGTAATGTTTGCTTCTTTCCATTCTGAAGAAAATATTCATTGTTCTAGTGACAAGTTAAACAATTTTGCAAGTGGTGTACTAATTTGCTCAACAATTTCCTTAAGCAGTTTTGGTGGTATCCCATTAACTCCAGGTGATTTATTATCTTTCATCTTCTTAAGTTAATTTGCTATCATTTCAGGAGTTACAAACAACTGCCCTAAATGTTCTGATTTATTGCCCTCAAATTTAGTAAATGGAACTGGAAGTGAGCTGATATCTTCTGTGGTAAAAACTGAACTGAAATACTCATTCAGGACCTCTGCCATTTGAAAACCGTCTGAAATTAAGTTTCCCCTGTTGTTTTCCAGTGGTCTGACCTTATCTCAAACTTTCTGTTTACTCCTTACACAAGCATAGAAACTCTTGCTGTCATTTTTTATATTAACTGCCAATTTTTTTTCAAAGGTCTTTTAGATTTTCTAATTTCAGTTGTAGCTAGAATAAGTGTCTCTTTGTAATTTGCCTAGTCTTCATCTTTTCTGGTACGCCTATAAACCCTCCACATAGTTTGCTTAAACACTATTTTTCTAATAGCTTCTTTTGACAAGTGTTTCTTTCTATACCGTTTTCCTTGTTTTTTCAAGGGAACAAATTTATCGATGATACTCTCAATTTCATATTTTAGAATATTCCAACATTCAATTGTGGTCTTATTCATCAGCATGTTATTTCAATCTAGCTTTGCTAGGTATTTTCTCATATCTTTATAGTTACCTTTGTGGAAATTTCTCCTATACGTTTTTTATTTTTACTTCCTGATTTTACATTGATGTCAAAATGTATTTGATTGTGGTCACTGTTACCCAATGGTTCATGTATTTTTAACATTGTCCACTACTTCTTTTTGTGATGATAAAACAGTCTCTAAATTTATACATTTTCTCCCCTGGTTGGTTCTAGCACGTGCTGAGTAAGGAAGCTTTCCTGAATTAAAAATAGAAATTGTTGGTCCTCACCCCCTGTACACTCTAGAGATTTCCATTGTATGTGTCCATGGTTAAAATCTCCCATTATGATACATTCCACTTTACTAACTTCCTTTATAGCATTTTGTATTTTTGTGTTATCCTCTTCGTTTATGTTTGGACTTCGGTAAACTAATCCAATAGTTAATTTTGAATTTCCTGAAACTATTTTGCACCAAACAGCTTCATCGTAATCTGCTTCCCTTTCTAATTTTATTTCATAAGCCTGGATAGATTCTTTAACATATAAAATAACTCCCCCTCCCCTTCTTCCTATTCGATCTCTCCTAAACATTACGTATCCTGTCAATCCTAATTCAGCATCTGTTATGTCTGTGTTGGCCCATGATTCGGTAATACCAATTATGTGAGGGTCAATATCTTCTACCATAATGTTTAATTCGTTTTTCTTATTTACTATACACCTAGCATTTAAACACACACATCTATAAGTATATAATATAAGTTAACTTACTATTATGTTGTTAGCTACTTTAAGCACGTTTTTAACCCACATACATGGTGCATTTCAAATGTCTAATAATAAATAAATTATAGATAATCTAAAAATTGCCTTTGAATGCAAAAGTTGTCAGCAGACAATTGAAGATGCCAGGGAGAAATGGAAAGTAAGCACAGTTGAAAATATAAGTAATATGATCTTGATGATGGCAATGTGCTTCCAGGAGGAGGGTCACTGTGATTACAGGTTTATACTTGTTGCATTGTTGAGAAATATAACAAAATGTTGATGAGAAGTTATTTGACCCACCATAAGATTACCAGAAACTGTTGTTCATCCAGTTAGGGATAATTAATGTATTGATGATATCTGACTCGTTATATAAACAGATTCGTTAGAAAATTATACTAAAGTGTTTTTCACTGATTTAGTCCTTAAGCTGTTTACCAGTTTTACGTATCAATACATTTACATGATTTCAATATCAAAATTAATTGTAATCAAGAATGATCATCACAAGTGCTTCTTTGGCATGGTTATTAATTAATGCTTTCCAGAAATCTGTGTATGTCATGTGGTAAATTACAAGGTAATAGCGAGCTGTACCTTACCTCTTTTCAGATGAACTTGTCAAAATATGACCACATTGTTATATTTGGGGTTCCGTGCATGGTAAGTGTTGCAACGATGTCATTTTATACTGCTCCAACACTATAGACAGAAAGCTGTGGTATTCTAGCCGTTACCAATGACAACCCAGTAACACCATTATAACTATTTTTCGGCTAATGACTGTATATAAAGCCCCACACCCCAACTTTGAAAGCACCTTCATTTTTTCAGCTACACGATATTGCAATTGTAGCCGCGGCTACAAAACAATACGGTAATTGTCATCTGCACATCTGTGGTAACTGCTTAAAGTATACCAAACTGGATACATTTCCGGTGTGAGATTGTGACACCTATATGAACAAGGGTTAACTAAGGCTCTTCCAAGAGACCATTTTTATTGTACAGGAAAAATTGTAAATGAGTGAAAATGACAAGCAGTAGACAAACGTCTTTACTTATTGTGCTTCAGATGGAGCCACTGGAGACAAAACTAGCCAATGAGCTGCAGCCACATGGTCAGGTGATAGCCTGCCGGTTCCCAATGCCGACGTGGAGGCCAGTAGAAACAGTGGAACAAGGAATTGACACGGTGTGGCGCTATGAAAAGCCTTCGGAAGAAACGTCTGTTCACTCCCACTAATGACGACGTCAACATACATGGCAGCATCGTTAGACCATGGGGCATAATGCATGATTACGGGCAAACACGCTCAATTCGTTTGCGAGACACGCCGTTAATTTCTCGATTTTAACCAAGCTTGTTATGCTCCACGTGATATGGTGTCTGTCGCTGATTGGCCAATCTACTGCCACTATTTCTTAGCTTATTGGAGTTGATGGACCCTGATAGTCCGTAACTTCTGATTCCTGCACACGGCACGTCTCGGCCATGTCGATAATCGGATTTTTTTATTTTATACAATGCTGTTCTGGTCAGACGTTAACACAGACATGATAGCGCGAGTGGCATCTGCACAGTGTCCAAGAACCGCCGGTGGCCTCGATTATCCATGCTCCGTCACGTGGCGCCACTGCTTGTCGCACACAAGTGCACCTGGAATAATTTATCACTTTTTATTGTGACGAATGTGATTGGCTACCCGGAACTGTGTAACCAGTTAAATTGATTATCATGTTAATTCTTCAGATATAAGTACAAATTGTAAAACCGTCAACTTCGTTCAGCTGTATAAATAGGCTTGCTGCATACTGTCATTAACTTTCGTGCAATAAATGTACCTTCACAGAAAACTAAAGTTGATGTTGACATGGACCGTATTGCCATGATGTAAAGGATAATGCGCTCATATTTGTCCTAAGTACAAGATAAGTGCTTGATAAAAAAGCCTTTTAGGGTCCTTCGAAAACAATGACAAATCCACGGATTTGTTTGAAATCGCAACTCATATATTTTGACCAGATTTACTGCAAGATATTCTAGCTTAACTTACGGTGACAAAGCTGTCATGCTCGATAAATACAAACGCCGATTACCTACCTGTTCCCTTTCATAGGAGATCACTGTGAAAAACATCTATTTTGTCGGGTATTCTTTGATCCTTTCCTTATTCCGGATACTTGTCCCATTTGTGTGTTGCAGCAGTGACACGTGACCTATCCAAAGGTGGCGTGATTTGCGCCATACTCGTTCAAAGATAACGACGACGCCTTTTAGATTGTAAAATGTCAGGAGCCGGTGGTTTTTGTGACACAGATTTGGTGGTTATCGGGGCGTGTTTATTAGGTAAAGCCTTGAGTACATGATAGTATTGTTTACATAAGTCGAACACGTGTCCCTTTGGATCTCTGATTTAAGGTCGGATTTAAGAATATCGGCCTTGAAGGCATCAATGTCAATCTTATGTATAGGTCTGTGAGACACGCTATGTTTTGATTGTACTAGATAACATCAACAATGACTGTGTGGTGGTCCGGTAAGCCATCAGAAACTGTAAGCATCTGGATATTGTCACATGTTAAGCGAATTATCAGCCCAGACAACTACGATCATCAAATTCTAATCTACTTTTTGTTCCCAGTGTTAAGCCAAATGTCGGAACGAGCTTTTTTAGTTGCTGCACCGAGTCTGTGGAACTCACTCCCTGTTCGTGTTAAGTCTGTAGGAAATATAACAACATTTTGCCGCCGTAAAGTAAAAACCCACCTGTTTAAACTTGCTTATCCTCCATAGCTCCCCAGCGTACCAATCCCAGTGTTTACAACTGGAACTGCTTATCGATTATCAATTGCTTAACCCCTTTTGTTTTGATGGACTGCTGAGCTTGAATCTCCCGAGGATTTTAGCGCAATATAAGTATTTTATATATTTTTATTATATTATTATATAAGTGTTTCTCCCACATCCCACCAATTTTTAGAACCAAACTCCCACTTCCTGCCAAACCCCATCACACTAGTGTTTGATGGACGAGTTCACTGCTTCAAACCGCATTACGGCTACGTATGAGATACGTTCAAATAACAGGCTATATGTTAAAGAGAAACGAAAGTCGGAGTTTTGGGTATATATACCTAAAATAGATAATAAAAACTAACCATGTGCAACTAAAATCAAGAATATCACGTCGGCGGTTTACTCAGATGGTGTTCGAAAAATCGATATTCTGGTTAATTCTCAGGTTAACCGAGGGCTGACATATGGGTCAAACTCCCACCAATGTTTAAGACCAACCTCCCACTTCTTGCCACCCCCGCCCCCCACCCCTTAAGTGCTCTCCGTTTAACTATCTTGCACGTGTTGCTGACACAGGAGCCAAGGCTGAAGTCTGGCAATGACGGACATTTTTCTTGAAGGTTCTAAGGCAAGTCGTAATGGCTTTACTAATCACTCCATTCCACTCGCATGAGAAACTCCTGCGTCTGCAAACAACTCGGATCCTCCATCCGCTGACAGCTCTTAGCGCGTGTTAGCAATAACTGTTGTTAGCTGGTTGGGAACACCATATATCTCGAGGATTGTCAAGGTCAGGGTTTGCCCGTACGTTTGTGGTGTAGTCTAGCTTATTCGACTCTCGCTCGCATTCCTGAACTAGCTGAGATGGTTTGATCGTTACTGACTACATTTTGTGTAAGCGTTACCGTGAAGCGCCAGCAACCAATCAGAGTCATTATATCGAGATTCTAGGCTATAAATAGTTTGCATGATTAAACTTTTGAGTTTGTGTGACAGTTGTGTTAATATAATCACACATTAAAGTTGATTCGAATGCATCGTATAAACTGATAAAAGCTCTCGTGTGTGCAGTGACGCCACATCCCGGAGCTTGAATAATCAAGGCTAGGCTAAGCAAGACTACTGTTAGTCTGTGTCTGACCGCAAGGAGGCACTGTGGCGGAGAGTGAGCGAACTGCGCATGAACGGAAGTAGTATGATAACGTCATAAAGACTACGCCCACCAGACAGTAACGCACCGTTAAACATAACCGTAGAGGCGAAGCGTGAACATTTGACAAGGCATTACGACGTAAGGTAAAACAGGACATTCTGACTGATTAATTGATACAAATGTTCAATGTAACTATATTGGCGCACGCTGAGGTGGAACCGAGAGCGGCGCGGTCGAGACGTCGCCGTAGAGCGAGTGCGGCGGGTCGTCGCACCGCTCGAGAGACTCGAGTGACGGGTCGACTGCGTACACCACTGCAGGCCGCTCGCAGCACCCTCGCCTGTGAAGACGGGCAGTCGCCAGAACAACATAACATATACAAATGCGATGCTGCTAGTGACTCATGGAAAAATTTTAACATGGCCACCAATTGGAAAAAACAGTGGTATGTGCCCAACCGAGTCAGTCGCAAGCCGCTAGGCGTCGCCAGGGTCTATGCTTATTTTAAAGCAAACAAAAGTCATGGTTTTCGTCGTATTCACCTATAAGAGTTAATAAAATATAACCATTTGTAACTAAATTAAGAATATCACGCCAGTGATTTACTAGGAAAACCTTGTTGACCACACAACGCCTTAATGTCATGGGCCGCGCCATACTGTTAGATAACTCTACGTCACGAGTGCTTATTCTGGCATTATTCGCTCGCCAAACGAAAATATATTCTTATACACCTATTCCCATTCTCGCCAAAGGACTTGGCCATGCTATTTGCGTCCAAACTCATAACATAACATATGTTGGCCTTTGTTTACCAAACTAGTCTTGTTTCTGTCAAAAATAACACGTTTGTTTGAGACTTTGCATTGGTTCTGTGTATGCCGGCCTCCCTTAATACGTCACAATAGTCTACGTCACTCAGATTTTTATAGAACTGCGCATGCGCTTATCGGTCACGCTGTAAACATGTCAGCCCTCGCTCATTCGGAAAAATTACCGGAATCTCTTTTAGAACACATTTTGCGTAAACCACTGGCGTGATATTCTTGATTTGGGTTGCACGTGGTTAGTTTTTATTATCGCTTTTAGGTGCATAGCTCCAAAACCATAAGTTTTGCTTCGTTTTAACATGGCCACTAATGAGAAGAAACAACAGTGGTCTTTGCCCAATCAACTCAGTCGGCAGCCGCTGGGCGTCGCCAGGGTTCATGCGAGTTGTGTTGGGTTCATACGAGTTGGTTCATGCGAGTTGTGTTGGGTTCATACGAGTTGGTTCATGCGATTTGTGTTGGGTTCATACGAGTTGGTTCATGCGAGTTGTGTTGGGTTTATACGAGTTGGTTCATGCGGGTTGTGTTGGGTTCATACGAGTTGGTTCATGTGAGTTGTGTTGGGTTCATACGAGTTGGTTTATGCAGGTTGTGTTTGGTTCATACGAGTTGGTTCATGCGGGTTGTGTTGGGTTCATACGAATTGGTTCATGCGGGTTGTGTTGGGTTCATGCGGGTTGTGTTGGGTTCATACGAGTTCGTTCATGCGGGTCGTGTCGAGTTGATTTTTCAACGCCGGTGATTGAACGCAGCCTAGAACATCATGCAAAGTCCTAAAGTCCAATCGCTACTAGCGCGATTGTCTACTTTCATATGTCAAAGAAACGACAGGTGAACCAGCCGACGTTTGTTTCGCTATTAGACAAGCTAGCTGCGTTGGCCGTTTGGTAGTTGTATTGAATCTCGACTGCTAAATGCGTGCAGGGGTAGTCTCGCTTATCAGACTCTCGCTCGCCTTCGTGAATTCGCCGAGAGTAGACTCTGGCCGCTGAGGCTCGTTGTTACCCGCTGTCACCACTCCATTTTGTGTAGGCGTTCCCGTGAAGCGCCAGTAGACGGTCGAGACGTCGCCGTAGAGCGAGTGCGGCGGGTCGTCGCACCGCTCGAGAGACTCGAGTGACGGGTCGACTGCGTACACCACTGCAGGCCGCTCGCAGCACCCTCGCCTGTGAAGACGGGCAGTCGCCAGAACAACATAACATATACAAATGCGATGCTGCTAGTGACTCATGGAAAAATTTTAACATGGCCACCAATTGGAAAAAACAGTGGTATGTGCCCAACCGAGTCAGTCGCAAGCCGCTAGGCGTCGCCAGGGTCTATGCTTATTTTAAAGCAAACAAAAGTCATGGTTTTCGTCGTATTCACCTATAAGAGTTAATAAAATATAACCATTTGTAACTAAATTAAGAATATCACGCCAGTGATTTACTAGGAAAACCTTGTTGACCACACAACGCCTTAATGTCATGGGCCGCGCCATACTGTTAGATAACTCTACGTCACGAGTGCTTATTCTGGCATTATTCGCTCGCCAAACGAAAATATATTCTTATACACCTATTCCCATTCTCGCCAAAGGACTTGGCCATGCTATTTGCGTCCAAACTCATAACATAACATATGTTGGCCTTTGTTTACCAAACTAGTCTTGTTTCTGTCAAAAATAACACGTTTGTTTGAGACTTTGCATTGGTTCTGTGTATGCCGGCCTCCCTTAATACGTCACAATAGTCTACGTCACTCAGATTTTTATAGAACTGCGCATGCGCTTATCGGTCACGCTGTAAACATGTCAGCCCTCGCTCATTCGGAAAAATTACCGGAATCTCTTTTAGAACACATTTTGCGTAAACCACTGGCGTGATATTCTTGATTTGGGTTGCACGTGGTTAGTTTTTATTATCGCTTTTAGGTGCATAGCTCCAAAACCATAAGTTTTGCTTCGTTTTAACATGGCCACTAATGAGAAGAAACAACAGTGGTCTTTGCCCAATCAACTCAGTCGGCAGCCGCTGGGCGTCGCCAGGGTTCATGCGAGTTGTGTTGGGTTCATACGAGTTGGTTCATGCGAGTTGTGTTGGGTTCATACGAGTTGGTTCATGCGATTTGTGTTGGGTTCATACGAGTTGGTTCATGCGAGTTGTGTTGGGTTTATACGAGTTGGTTCATGCGGGTTGTGTTGGGTTCATACGAGTTGGTTCATGTGAGTTGTGTTGGGTTCATACGAGTTGGTTTATGCAGGTTGTGTTTGGTTCATACGAGTTGGTTCATGCGGGTTGTGTTGGGTTCATACGAATTGGTTCATGCGGGTTGTGTTGGGTTCATGCGGGTTGTGTTGGGTTCATACGAGTTCGTTCATGCGGGTCGTGTCGAGTTGATTTTTCAACGCCGGTGATTGAACGCAGCCTAGAACATCATGCAAAGTCCTAAAGTCCAATCGCTACTAGCGCGATTGTCTACTTTCATATGTCAAAGAAACGACAGGTGAACCAGCCGACGTTTGTTTCGCTACTAGACAAGCTAGCTGCGTTGGCCGTTTGGTAGTTGTATTGAATCTCGACTGCTAAATGCGTGCAGGGGTAGTCTCGCTTATCAGACTCTCGCTCGCCTTCGTGAATTCGCCGAGAGTAGACTCTGGCCGCTGAGGCTCGTTGTTACCCGCTGTCACCACTCCATTTTGTGTAGGCGTTCCCGTGAAGCGCCAGTAGACGGTCGAGACGTAGCCGTAGAGCGAGTGCGGCGGGTCGTCGCACCGCTCGAGAGACTCGAGTGACGGGTCGACTGCGTACACCACTGCAGGCCGCTCGCAGCACCCTCGCCTGTGAAGACAGGCAGTCGCCAGAACAACATAACATATACAAATGCGATGCTGCTAGTGACTCATGGAAAAATTTTAACATGGCCACCAATTGGAAAAAACAGTGGTATGTGCCCAACCGAGTCAGTCGCAAGCCGCTAGGCGTCGCCAGGGTCTATGCTTATTTTAAAGCAAACAAAAGTCATGGTTTTCGTCGTATTCACCTATAAGAGTTAATAAAATATAACCATTTGTAACTAAATTAAGAATATCACGCCAGTGATTTACTAGGAAAACCTTGTTGACCACACAACGCCTTAATGTCATGGGCCGCGCCATACTGTTAGATAACTCTACGTCACGAGTGCTTATTCTGGCATTATTCGCTCGCCAAACGAAAATATATTCTTATACACCTATTCCCATTCTCGCCAAAGGACTTGGCCATGCTATTTGCGTCCAAACTCATAACATAACATATGTTGGCCTTTGTTTACCAAACTAGTCTTGTTTCTGTCAAAAATAACACGTTTGTTTGAGACTTTGCATTGGTTCTGTGTATGCCGGCCTCCCTTAATACGTCACAATAGTCTACGTCACTCAGATTTTTATAGAACTGCGCATGCGCTTATCGGTCACGCTGTAAACATGTCAGCCCTCGCTCATTCGGAAAAATTACCGGAATCTCTTTTAGAACACATTTTGCGTAAACCACTGGCGTGATATTCTTGATTTGGGTTGCACGTGGTTAGTTTTTATTATCGCTTTTAGGTGCATAGCTCCAAAACCATAAGTTTTGCTTCGTTTTAACATGGCCACTAATGAGAAGAAACAACAGTGGTCTTTGCCCAATCAACTCAGTCGGCAGCCGCTGGGCGTCGCCAGGGTTCATGCGAGTTGTGTTGGGTTCATACGAGTTGGTTCATGCGAGTTGTGTTGGGTTCATACGAGTTGGTTCATGCGATTTGTGTTGGGTTCATACGAGTTGGTTCATGCGAGTTGTGTTGGGTTTATACGAGTTGGTTCATGCGGGTTGTGTTGGGTTCATACGAGTTGGTTCATGTGAGTTGTGTTGGGTTCATACGAGTTGGTTTATGCAGGTTGTGTTTGGTTCATACGAGTTGGTTCATGCGGGTTGTGTTGGGTTCATACGAATTGGTTCATGCGGGTTGTGTTGGGTTCATGCGGGTTGCGTTGGGTTCATACGAGTTGGTTCATGCGAGTTGTGTTGGGTTTATACGAGTTGGTTCATGCGGGTTGTGTTGGGTTCATACGAGTTGGTTTATGCAGGTTGTGTTTGGTTCATACGAGTTGGTTCATGCGGGTTGTGTTGGGTTCATACGAATTGGTTCATGCGGGTTGTGTTGGGTTCATGCGGGTTGTGTTGGGTTCATACGAGTTCGTTCATGCGGGTCGTGTCGAGTTGATTTTTCAACGCCGGTGATTGAACGCAGCCTAGAACATCATGCAAAGTCCTAAAGTCCAATCGCTACTAGCGCGATTGTTTACTTTCATATGTCAAAGAAACGACAGGTGAACCAGCCGACGTTTGTTTCGCTATTAGACAAGCTAGCTGCGTTGGCCGTTTGGTAGTTGTATTGAATCTCGACTGCTAAATGCGTGCAGGGGTAGTCTCGCTTATCAGACTCTCGCTCGCCTTCGTGAATTCGCCGAGAGTAGACTCTGGCCGCTGAGGCTCGTTGTTACCCGCTGTCACCACTCCATTTTGTGTAGGCGTTCTACGTCACTCAGATTTTTATAGAACTGCGCATGCGCTTATCGGTCACGCTGTAAACATGTCAGCCCTCGCTCATTCGGAAAAATTACCGGAATCTCTTTTAGAACACATTTTGCGTAAACCACTGGCGTGATATTCTTGATTTGGGTTGCACGTGGTTAGTTTTTATTATCGCTTTTAGGTGCATAGCTCCAAAACCATAAGTTTTGCTTCGTTTTAACATGGCCACTAATGAGAAGAAACAACAGTGGTCTTTGCCCAATCAACTCAGTCGGCAGCCGCTGGGCGTCGCCAGGGTTCATGCGAGTTGTGTTGGGTTCATACGAGTTGGTTCATGCGAGTTGTGTTGGGTTCATACGAGTTGGTTCATGCGATTTGTGTTGGGTTCATACGAGTTGGTTCATGCGAGTTGTGTTGGGTTTATACGAGTTGGTTCATGCGGGTTGTGTTGGGTTCATACGAGTTGGTTCATGTGAGTTGTGTTGGGTTCATACGAGTTGGTTTATGCAGGTTGTGTTTGGTTCATACGAGTTGGTTCATGCGGGTTGTGTTGGGTTCATACGAATTGGTTCATGCGGGTTGTGTTGGGTTCATGCGGGTTGTGTTGGGTTCATACGAGTTGGTTCATGCGAGTTGTGTTGGGTTTATACGAGTTGGTTCATGCGGGTTGTGTTGGGTTCATACGAGTTGGTTTATGCAGGTTGTGTTTGGTTCATACGAGTTGGTTCATGCGGGTTGTGTTGGGTTCATACGAATTGGTTCATGCGGGTTGTGTTGGGTTCATGCGGGTTGTGTTGGGTTCATACGAGTTCGTTCATGCGGGTCGTGTCGAGTTGATTTTTCAACGCCGGTGATTGAACGCAGCCTAGAACATCATGCAAAGTCCTAAAGTCCAATCGCTACTAGCGCGATTGTCTACTTTCATATGTCAAAGAAACGACAGGTGAACCAGCCGACGTTTGTTTCGCTATTAGACAAGCTAGCTGCGTTGGCCGTTTGGTAGTTGTATTGAATCTCGACTGCTAAATGCGTGCAGGGGTAGTCTCGCTTATCAGACTCTCGCTCGCCTTCGTGAATTCGCCGAGAGTAGACTCTGGCCGCTGAGGCTCGTTGTTACCCGCTGTCACCACTCCATTTTGTGTAGGCGTTCCCGTGAAGCGCCAGTAGACGGTCGAGACGTCGCCGTAGAGCGAGTGCGGCGGGTCGTCGCACCGCTCGAGAGACTCGAGTGACGGGTCGACTGCGTACACCACTGCAGGCCGCTCGCAGCACCCTCGCCTGTGAAGACGGGCAGTCGCCAGAACAACATAACATATACAAATGCGATGCTGCTAGTGACTCATGGAAAAATTTTAACATGGCCACCAATTGGAAAAAACAGTGGTATGTGCCCAACCGAGTCAGTCGCAAGCCGCTAGGCGTCGCCAGGGTCTATGCTTATTTTAAAGCAAACAAAAGTCATGGTTTTCGTCGTATTCACCTATAAGAGTTAATAAAATATAACCATTTGTAACTAAATTAAGAATATCACGCCAGTGATTTACTAGGAAAACCTTGTTGACCACACAACGCCTTAATGTCATGGGCCGCGCCATACTGTTAGATAACTCTACGTCACGAGTGCTTATTCTGGCATTATTCGCTCGCCAAACGAAAATATATTCTTATACACCTATTCCCATTCTCGCCAAAGGACTTGGCCATGCTATTTGCGTCCAAACTCATAACATAACATATGTTGGCCTTTGTTTACCAAACTAGTCTTGTTTCTGTCAAAAATAACACGTTTGTTTGAGACTTTGCATTGGTTCTGTGTATGCCGGCCTCCCTTAATACGTCACAATAGTCTACGTCACTCAGATTTTTATAGAACTGCGCATGCGCTTATCGGTCACGCTGTAAACATGTCAGCCCTCGCTCATTCGGAAAAATTACCGGAATCTCTTTTAGAACACATTTTGCGTAAACCACTGGCGTGATATTCTTGATTTGGGTTGCACGTGGTTAGTTTTTATTATCGCTTTTAGGTGCATAGCTCCAAAACCATAAGTTTTGCTTCGTTTTAACATGGCCACTAATGAGAAGAAACAACAGTGGTCTTTGCCCAAACAACTCAGTCGGCAGCTGCTGGGCGTCGCCAGGGTTCATGCGAGTTGTGTTGGGTTCATACGAGTTGGTTCATGCGAGTTGTGTTGGGTTCATACGAGTTGGTTCATGCGATTTGTGTTGGGTTCATACGAGTTGGTTCATGCGAGTTGTGTTGGGTTTATACGAGTTGGTTCATGCGGGTTGTGTTGGGTTCATACGAGTTGGTTTATGCAGGTTGTGTTTGGTTCATACGAGTTGGTTCATGCGGGTTGTGTTGGGTTCATACGAATTGGTTCATGCGGGTTGTGTTGGGTTCATGCGGGTTGTGTTGGGTTCATACGAGTTCGTTCATGCGGGTCGTGTCGAGTTGATTTTTCAACGCCGGTGATTGAACGCAGCCTAGAACATCATGCAAAGTCCTAAAGTCCAATCGCTACTAGCGCGATTGTTTACTTTCATATGTCAAAGAAACGACAGGTGAACCAGCCGACGTTTGTTTCGCTATTAGACAAGCTAGCTGCGTTGGCCGTTTGGTAGTTGTATTGAATCTTGATTGCTAAATGCGTGCAGGGGTAGTCTCGCTTATCAGACTCTCGCTCGCCTTCGTGAATTCGCCGAGAGTAGACTCTGGCCGCTGAGGCTCGTTGTTACCCGCTGTCACCACTCCATTTTGTGTAGGCGTTCCCGTGAAGCGCCAGCAGCCAATCAGCGTCATTATCGAGATGCTACACTAAACATTTTTTTGCCTGATTTAACTTTTCAGTCCGACAGTTGTTTCAATATAATCAAAGTTTCAGGTTGATTTGAATTGCATCGTATAAACTGATAAAAGTTAACTATTAATTTATGAATTAGCCAAATGCCCGGACGACATTGTAAATAGCTAATTATGTATGCGCCCAGAATATGGGTGCATACGTCATTTCCGTCACAACGAAAAGTACACATTGATTCCAGGCGATGATGTGTGCGACAAACGGTGGCGCCACAGCACGGAGCCTGGATAATCTAGGCTACTGCGGGGTTGATGCATGCCGAAAGTTGTGTGACTTGCGAGCCTTAGCACATATTGGGATGCAAGTGCTTTGCGTGTGTGTCGACCGGTTGCAGTACTTAATTAAATGCCATTTGTTGACGGGATGCCATCGACTGCGTTTCGATGTGTTGTGTCTACCGTAAACGTTTCAATAGACGATGGGTCGTTTCGTCGGCTAAATTAATTATAGTGTATTGTCCATTTGAAGCGGGGGTCGTTGTGAGTAAGTGAACGAATGGTAATGAAATGTGATTGAAATTGAGAAATGTATTGTATTTGATTTTTTTACGAGACAAAGATACTCGAATTGCATGAACTCGTGTACCTTTTGATTCGTAATTAAATGTGGACTATTGCACGGTTATATATTAGTCTTGTAGCGTACCACCACCGTTTGATTTGGATTTGTAATAAGGGCAGTTCAGATAAGAAATGTTAACACAGATATCCAATTATGCTTTTGAAAATGAATTTCCTAATAGTGTGTGTGATACAATCTAGGCGAGGCAAGACGTTAGGCCAAGCGACGATTAATGTTTTATCAAGCGTTTTGCATCCACGTTCGCACATCTTCCAAAGTGGCACGCGCAGATAGTGGGAGACATCTCCCATGTGTGATCACGTGGTCGGGTATTTTACTGGAGACATAAACATTTGTTTTTGTTTGTGGTGAATGTTTTTCACTCGAATTGTGAAAGAGCTCTGATTGGATCTGTTAGCAAGTAATGACACGGAGTGCGGTCGATTGTGAAAGAGCTCTGATTGGATCTGTTAGCAAGTAATGACACGGAGTGCGGTCGATTGTTAGCAAGTAATGACACGGAGTGCGGTCGATTGTTAGCAAGTAATGACACGGAGTGCGGTCGATTGCGTATTCATTGAAAGCCTAATCATTGCCAACAACAATAACTCCAACCGTTAACCCTCATCTTACATTAAACCTGAGTAAGAATACTCCTAACTAACAGTAATCCTAACTAACATCAACCCTGACTAATGCTAACCTAACTAACATTAACCCTATCTAACAATAACCTTAGCTAACTTAACAACTAACCCTAAAATTCCCGTTTTCTGATTAGCTCCAGTGAATACGCACTCGACCCTAGTGTTTGTCAATGAAGCGATTTTTTCTGATCTACATTATTTTATTAAAAAAGAAAGATTAAACCCACAAAATGTCGCTGATTGCAAAATGGGAATGTGCTGTAGTCCCTGTCGATTGGTGATGGAACTTTCACCGGTTTTGTATACGACCCTGGATGGCAGCGGTCAGTGGAAGGCGCTACGATCCTGGGTGGTAGCGGTCAGTGGAAGGCGCTACGACCATGGATGGTAGCGGTCAGTGGAAGGCGCTACGACCCTGGATGGTAGCGGTCAGTGGAAGGCGCTACGACCCTGGGTGGTAGCGGTCAGTGGAAGGCGCTACGACCATGGATGGTAGCGGTCAGTGGAAGGCGCTACGACCCTGGATGGTAGCGGTCAGTGGAAGGCGCTACGGCCCTGGATGGTAGTGGTCAATGGAAGGCGCTACGAACCTGGGTGGCAGCGGTCAATGGAAGGCGCTACGACCCTGGGTGGTAGCGGTCAGTGGAAGGCGCTACGACCCTGGATGGTAGCGGTCAATGGAAGGCGCTACGAACCTGGGTGGCAGCGGTCAATGGAAGGCGCTACGACCCTGGATATCAGCGGTCAGTGGAAGGCGCTACGACCCTGGGTGGTATCGGTCAATGGAAGGCGCTACGAACATGGGTGGCAGCGGTCAGTGGAAGGCGCTACGACCCTGGGTGGTAGCGGTCAGTGGAAGGTGCTACGACCCTGGGTGGTAGCGGTCAGTGGAAGGCGCTACGACCCTGGATGGTAGCGGACAGTGGAAGGCGCTACGACCCTGGATGGTAGCGGTCAGTGGAAGGCGCTACGACCATGGATGGTAGCGGTCAGTGGAAGACGCTACGACCCTGGATGGTAGCGGTCAGTGGAAGGCGCTACGACCCTGGATGGTAGCGGTCAGTGGAAGGCGCTACGACCCTGGATGGTAGCTGTCAGTGGAAGGCACTACGACCCTGGATGATAGCGGTCAGTGGAAGGCGCTGCGACCCTGAGTGGCAGCGGTAAGTGGAAGGCGCTACGACCCTGGGTGTTAGCGGTCAGTGGAAGGCGCTACGACCCTGGGTGGTAGCGGTCAGTGGAAGGCGGTACGACCCTGGGTGGTAGCGGTCAGTGGAAGGCGCTACGACACTGGATGGTAGCGGTCAGTGGAAGGCGCTACGACCCACTAATGACGTCCCTCGACTGCGCTTACTAGACTTAGGTTGCATCTCAGAAATTTCATACGTCTTCCTGATACTGATTTATTTCGAAAACCATATTGCATTTTTAATTAATCGAATATAGTTGTGATTTGAATTTTTATTTTCTTATTTTTTTATATTTATTCCATCTGCTAAATGTTCGTTTCAGTTTTCCAATGCCGATTAAGCGAGACTGCTGTAGCAGGACACAAGGAGGCACTGCAGCTGAGAGTGAGCGAACTGCGCATGAACGGAAATAGTAGGATGACGTCATAGACATTTCGCCAACTGTACAGTAAAGCGCCGTTAGATAACACACCCGAAAGCGAAGCGCTGATATTTGACAAGGCACTACATTGTAAGGTAAACCAAGGCTTTCTGACTGTTTATTTCGTACATATTATGTTTAATACAAGTATATGTCAACTTTGTATCACATATTTAATGCGTTTGCGATTCCCATTTTCTAGGAAATAACCGATTGATAGGGCCTACATGAATTCGTTTAAGTGCATCAACTCGCGTTGTAGCACAGTTTACGTGGACCTGCACGTCACGTGGTCTCTTGTCGCCAGTTGAGAATCTGATAAGACTGTAGGTGCGATTTCAATCAGGCTAAGTTAATGAGGCAACAGTCGGTATCGTATTTGGTGTATGCTACGTCATCACTCTTGATATATCACCACACGCATGCGCAAAACGGAAATAAGTCACACATTCGGGAGACGACTGACATCAAATTCTCACTCAATTATGGGTGAAAGGAGTGTCTGTTATTAAAAATGTCGCTTTTGGGGTGAATATTGTAGCCTTGTGTTCGACATCCGCCGTTTGGACGTACCGAAAAGCTGAAATCATTTGGTGCGAATCAGGTTTTCAAACAGGTTTGTGAGAGATCAGTGGCTATTATTCACAGCTTAGTCGTTTGTTCGACGTAGCCTCTGACTCGTCCGCGATGTCCGTGGTTTGTTCATGTTTCGTCACAGCCCTTGTCAGCACGGTTGAAGCCGAAGTGACGCCTTTGGCCGTTCGCCGAGTCGGTCATGTAAACAAACTATATTATGTTCTCAGCAACTATTCCACGCATAAATTCTTTCCAAAATCTCCAACACACGAATTCATTGTACCACGTATGCAAAACCACAAATAAACAGGTAAACACAGGCTGCTTTCTTGGTTGCGGTGATTACTATAAATGGTCCGATAGAGGGAGCTAGTAGAATAAACACAACGACACTTGACCACGCAACGATACTATCATTTGTGTTCGCGCCTCATTTTTTTTACGGTTATACTAACCTCAGTAGAAATAAATATATCCACGTTGTTGAACGCGACGCTCACTCGGCCATGATGTGGTCACTGTCTCCGTGTTTGTTGCTTGAGGGATCAACACAATTGTCAGGCAAATTAGACGGACAGACGCACGAAACCAACGTATTATTTATCAGCAGACTCGGGTTCTCTCCAGCATGCATGTGTTTGTGTACATGATGTGTCTTGTTGTCCATTCCTGTCATGTATTCACAACCCCGTGATTTCTTGGATCGCGAGTTTGGCGTGGTGGAAAGGCTTGCGTGCTCCAATGAACCTCACAGCTATGGTGTCCGCACAGCTATGGAGTCTCGTACGCCTTGTAGGGTCACCCATGGAGCACAGGTCTTTGGCGAGGTGGCCGACTAACATCGATCCAGTCACAATGGCGGAACAGGCGGAGAAGGGCAATATTGTCCCAACGGCTGTGAAGGCGGACGAAGGCTACAACAGGAGGACATCCCACGGTTGTCGTGGCTTACCATGCTACCGGGCAACGGATGTCTTGCTGTCAAGATCGTGCGTCCCGGCTTCCTCACTATAGACAAACACACGCACAGGCTCTTGCCAAAGGCCCACCCAATGAAGCCATGCGGCGAAGGACAACTAACGACGGAGACATGATGACTGGGGCGACAACTGTGTCCAAGGTGTGGTGTAGTGACGTTGGGTACCGGTCGACGAGCTGGTCTGTGATGCGGTGAGCGCTGGACCGCGACAACTAGGTTGGACTCCCCAACCACATTCGCTCAGCGTGTACTGTGCTGCCCTCTGTTGGGTTGTTTCTATAAGTCGCAGTACGGCAGTGGGGCGAGACTGCCTCCTGCGAATCCATTCTGAACGTGAGGTTGAAAGGCCTTCGCTGACGTCGGCGACATCGGCTTCGCAGCATAGTCAATGACGCGAGACTTGGCCGAGACGAGATACGGCGAATATGAGCCTATTTGGGAAGCCTCGGCGGATGCGGAGGCTCTCCGTGCCGGCGTGTTGTCGATGTATACTTGTTCCGAGTCGACAAGGTATCCTCCCTTGGCCTCTAGTCCTCGCAGACGAGACATCTGCCACGTCTTGAGGCCGCTGCTGGAGACGGCGACTCCGCCGAAAGGTTTCGGTGCCGGTTGATCGACGACTCCCGCCTTGCCGTACTTGTCCCGCCACGAGCGGCCCTGTCCCGTGAAGACGCCGTAGTCCCGGCCCATGGGACTGGCGACGGGTGACACGGGTACGGCGGGAGGGGTGATGAGGGAGTGAGCTCGTCGACGCCGGGGTACGTCGAGGGTGTCAGGGGCGGGCTCCCATGGTCGACGCCGTGGGGCCCACGCCGCAGTTGGAGCAGTGGCGTCCGTCACGACCACGCGCGGTTTGGGCTGGACTGGCGGCGGTGGAGGCCGGGACACGGCATCACTGCCGTGCCGCTTACTCTGCGCCGCCGGGGTCGGTGGTGCCTCCACCTTGCTACCATCTCTCTCATCTCGCACCGTCGGCGCTGGTCTCGGCGGTGGCACCCGGCCTCTCTGACCGGGTAGTTCGAACGGATATTGCGCCCCTTCAGTGACCCCTCCACTGTACCCGCCTGAAAGTGGTGCCCCTCCATTGTACCCACCTGAAGGTTGTGCCCCTCCAGTGTACCCGTCCGAAGGTGGTGCCCCTCCACCGTATCCGCCTGATGGTGGTGCCCCTCCAGTGTACCCGCTTGACGGTGTTGCTGGTGACGGCCGTTGCGCAGGTAGGGCCGATACACTGCTGTTGACGTCTGGCGCTTGCTGAGGTGGAGCCGAGAGCGGCGCGGTCGAGACGCCGCCGTAGCTCGTGGATCGAGTGCGGCGAGTCGTCGCTCCGCTCGAGAGACTCGTGTGGCGGGTCGACTGCGTTCGCCACTGCATGCCGCTTGCAGCACCCTCGCCTGTGAAGATGGGCAATCCCTGGAGCAACGCCTGCAGTTTGCGCAGCTCCGTTGTCAGGTCGATCGCGTGGGATCGCGCCGTCTTCACCATCTCGACGTGCTTATCAAACGATTCGGGTACGCAACTTTCCACTTGCTCGGCGCCGAGTCCGCACTTTGCCGTGTCTTCGGGCACGTAGATGCCAGCTGACAGTGACGACCCGATGAGTGTTCCCATTCCAGAGAAGTAAAACAGCTTGCTGTAAAATTCGTCCGGGATCGGCTGGAATGCCGGACAAGATTCGACGAATGTCCTCTTGATGGCCTTGTCCGTTTCCGTTTCTTTCGGCTTTCTAGCCTCCTCTTCTGCCTTTAAGCGTGCCTCTTCTTCAGCCTTTAGACGAGCCTCTTCTTCAACCTTTAGACGTGCCTCTTCTTCAGCCTTTATACGTGCCTCTTCTTCAGCCTTTATACGTGCCTCTTCTTCAGCCTTTAGACGTGCCTCTTCTTCAGCCTTTAGACGTGCCTCTTCTTCAGCCTTTAGACATGCCTCTTCTTCAGCCTTTAAATGTGCCTCTTCTTCAGCCTTCAAACGTGCCTCTTCCTCTGCCTTCAAACGAGCTTCTTCTGCTTTCGGTTCTTCCTCCACGTCTGCCTTCGCAACAGCTTGATCTTCTTCCGCTTTCAATTCAGTTTCCTCTTTCGTTCCATATTCTACGTCTACACTATCCACAGTCGCTATAACAGCCTCAACTTCCTTGCCCTCCTCTTCCGCTACTTCTAGCGACATGGTCTCCGCCGTTTCGTCGACTGTGACATCGGCCGATATTTGCAGTTCTTCGCCAGCCACTGGACTTTCGATCTCTTCCTCCACTTCTGTGGTTTCCGCGCTCGTCAGTTGAAGTGCCGCGTTCACCTGGAGCTCAGCTGACAGGTCGAGTTCCGGCTCGTCAGTAGAGGTGGTGAAACTAAAAGACAGTTCCGGTGAGCCGATTTCCATCGATTCTGGTTCTGCTGCTTCTGACGTGCTTACCGATACTTCCATGCTCAAGTTTTCTGACGCTTCCGATGCTACCAGACTCACGACGCCTTCCGCTGGCTCGGTCGACCCGTCTGCCTCCTCTGTCGTCACGTCCGCCGAAATCACGAAATCGGTCGCGACGGTCGTTTCGCTAGTCTCCGCCGCGTCCGTCTTTTCCAGTACTGCAACGACGCTTTCGTCTCCCGCGGCTTCCCCTTGTTGTTCCTTGCGTTCCTTCATGGTGGTCTTCGTCGACGTCTTTGTCTTAACGACTTTCTTTGTGGTTGACTTCTTTGTCGGTGACTTAGATGAGACCGCCTGTGGGCCAATGTTCAGCTTTCCGATCTTACGCGGCCGTCCTGACTTCGATGCGCTGTTGTTAGCGTTGTTGTTGGACGCTTGGCCTTGGAACAGCGCCGCCTTCTCTTTGGCGCTCCTGGTGGACAAACGGACACATTAGTATACAGCAAGGTGACTGGTTTAATCGCTGTTTTATCATCACCATCATAGTGACCTTTAAAAAAAAATAACAACCGTGATTGAATTAGCTGATCGTAGTAAGACTAATGTCAAGTCAAGGGCTATGGTTGGGGACTCACCTCAAAAAACCTCAAAGGTGCGATAGACCCAGCACGCCACCACTGAATTAACATAAACGCTACGTCAACTCAAGAAACACTGACAGTAGTTCTAGTGTCACTTGAATTCATAACTATCGGAGTATGGTGAGCAGTTGGAAGTGTGTATATCAAATTATTATTTTTATTTAAATTGTATCTGTATTAATTCATTCAATATTTAGTTTTCCGTGTAACTGATACGATCGGCGATGTATCTGTCAAGCACATTTGTGTTAATACATGAAGGTATAAATACATTTGTGTTAATACGTGAAGGTATAAATGTAGCATATGTGGCACTTCGCAAGACATGGCCATGATGCGGGTGTGTCCAAACTATGGTGGGGTGGAAATGCATTTGCATTTTATCAAAAATGGTGGCGAATACACTTACACAGAAACAGGTGTAGTGAAGTGATTAGGTTAGATTGATCAATGTTCTTAAGACATGTATTTGAAAATGAGCGTACAAAGATCTAAGACTTTGTTGACGATATATTCAAAGATATGTTTGAGGAACATTGATCAAATGAACTGGAGACGAGATGTCACACGAGATGACGATGGGACCGGAGAAAGGTTACTGTGGGGAGAGCTGAGATAATACGATTATATGAAACAATTTATTTGTTTCGTGCAAGGAACATTTAAGGCTGAGCATCCTTGTTCAAACAACGTGTAACAGTAACCAATATGGATTGTGTTAACGGAGGGGTAACACTAGCACATCAACAACACGGGAAATGTGCAACTTTGTGAAATACGTAATCACCGCCCATTTTAATACCCTGATTTTGATGACGTATTTCAAAAAGTTGCACCGGTACATCAGTACGATTGCTGAGGTAAACAACAATAAAACACAGCCACAAGGGGTCGTTTCAAATCTGGTTTCCGGTCACGTGATGGCAGCCATTACTTACAGTCCATACATCTTTGCGAAATGTTTTTTTTCAGCCGCAGGAAACAGAAACGACTAGAGCTACTAGAAGTGAATGTAAATATCGGCGGACCCTAAAAGGAGGAACAATCGGAAACACATGAAACCTGTAAATAGTCAATACTTCTGGTGAAAACATAGTGTTGGGAAAACATAGATATGCAATTGTATCTCCAATAAATGATGTTATTATACTGCACTACGTATCATTTAGAAACAACGTTGCAATGCCAAACGCAATTACGGATGCAATATATTCATGTAGATGTTGTGATAAATTAATGAAACTAATAAATAAGTAGGTTAAGACAATAATCACAGTAGTTCGTTTACACTGCCGAAAGAGAACTTTTATCTAAATTATGAAAGGTATGCTTTTGTATTTCACAAAGTGGTTGACATTACTCATCCATTTCTTTCTATTCAACTTAAAAATGGTATGCAATATAAAAATAACTGCACAATAAGAGTATATTATCTGTGCAGTTGCTATGACAACATACCATAACTGCCGCGAAATACTGATGCTTACCGTCACAATACTTAATGGAGTTTATTCCTTGCTGATGTCACTTTCCGGAGGTTGAATCTGAAAACCAATACTATCGTAATTCGTTTTGAACATGCACGACACTATCACATGCAGCGAAACACCGTCATTATTTTTAAATTTCGTTTTCATTCACACACAGGCATACCATTATGTGACATTATTGTGACATTAACATAGATGTGTTGGTTAGTTTTCTTTAACTGAACCTTTGAACTGAGCTCCTTTTAAGTTTAGTCCAGATAAACAACAAGTTATGTGATTCCAAAAAATATTTAAAAAAACATGAAGAGAAATGCCTGCGGTATTCGTACAGGTATGTGTGAATCCGCACTCCAAACAAGATGTTATCTAAAAGTAGTTGTTCCACATACGTTGATTATTTTTTTTGCAAATATGCTGCCCATAAAGGCACAACACGCAGGAGTGATCTGATTACGGTGCATTAATCCCATCGAAGAGTATAAATTCGTGATGACCAATGCGTGAAATTGGTCACTAAGCAGCTAGAAACTTCTGTCACTTACTAAAAATTATCGTTTCTCGCAAGAGGTGTCTTTTGTTTTCTTGTTGTTAAGTTTCTGGTCGAAATCTGAAAGCGAAACAATCAAACGGTAAAAAAACGAGTTGCAAAATCAACACCAAGTCGTGCATGCCACCATTGCAGAATACAATTTAATATGTACGTTTCTAGTTAAACTAGAGAAGATATAGATAGCAGACAGCAACTGGGTCCAGAGACTATGTTGAGCGATAGACGACATCATTTGGTGGAATTACGATAGGAAATTGGAATGAAGAAATACTGCAAACAGTGATCTGGAAAAAGGCAAGAGAGAGAGAGAGCGGCAGGCAGGCAGGCAGGCAGGCAGGCAGGCAGGCAGGCAGGCAGGCAGGCAGGCAGGCAGGCAGGCAGGCAGGCAGGCAGGCAGGCAGGCAGGCAGGCAGGCAGGCAGGCAGGCAGGCAGGCAGGCAGGCAGGCAGGCAGGCAGGCAGGCAGGCAGGCAGGCAGGCAGGCAGGCAGGCAGGCAGGCAGGCAGGCAGACAGACAGAGGGGGGGAGAGAGACAGACAGGGGATAGAGGGGCATAGAGGCATAGAGACAGATGCAGAGAGGCATAGAGACAGAGATGGACAGAGTTGGTAATATCACCTTTAGAACGTCTCACAAAACAACAAACTTCACCACAAAAAATGGCGTTGCACATTTATTTGCGTAATTATGACACGAGTCAATGGATGTTCCCGCTGGCGCGTTTGCATAAAGTCTCAATGATTGGCAATCGTTTTGAAAGCAGCAGAACTGATAGATTTATCACCACTTGCCGGAAGTTCAGGAGTCGAGAGGTTGCTATAAAATCAGTTACGTTATCATTGAGCGCACCGTGAAGGCGGCACCGGAATGTCTTATAGTTATACTCGAGCTGCATAATGTTACGTACCATGAATTACGAGGGTTCTCATATCGCAGTCAGATGCCAAACTCCCAATTGTGAGCCCATACATTAGCTACAGATACACGGGCCGGACATAACGCTAGGATATTACCACTCAGAAACAAAGTTTATAGATAACTACCAAGCCAGTTGTTCGAGTCCTACTTTATTTACATTTTATTTTTTATTTTCATACCCGTTCACCTGAATGATAAGACGTGATCCTGAAATGTGACTACGCCTTTCCACTGTTCCTGTTGCCGGCGCCGTTTCACATTTATCCCCACATTTTTTTCGCGTTTTTCATTGAGCAGCCACGCACACGTTTTGCAACGTGTTGCTGCGACGAATTATTAATTAAGCTGTCAGCAGCTGTCAAAAGTGGTAGACTGGGTGATAAGCTAGGCGGGCCTGCGTTTGTGGTGTTGTTCGTTTAAACGTTTCATATGACTAGGTGCAATTTGTTCGCCTGCGCGCAAAACTAGTGCATTTACTTGATTGATATGTATCATCAGATCCGGTACTCTTTGTAGTAGGTACTATATCAGTATAACACATCCAGTCTGTACATGCATTTTCTTTGCCTTTTCGTCAAAACGACCAGGACAAACATCTAGTAGAAGTTGTACTTGTCTTCGTCTTCGTCGGGTGTTGTGCATATTTTGTTTCTCGTCTGTATCTGGAACATGCGGCTTTTCGGCCTTCGATGTTTCCTTCTCTTGTGATTTCTTGTGTGACTGTTTCGCATAAAAATTTCTTGGAAATTGTGTCTGTCAAATGGTTTATATAAAAATCATGCTACTGTGTGTGGAAATGGATGGGCCACACGCTTAGGCGTGGTGGGAGATGGAAGGGCCACAGGTTTAGGCGTGATGGGAATAACAACACAAACATCGCATTGATGGGACGGAGTTCTTGGAAGATGGCAGCGATCACAGCCAGATATCGTACGGAGTGGCGGAAGTCACTAAGCGGCCTTGTGCGCCAACTAGGGTGCGCATTTGTATAAAACCTTTTCATTCGTAATTAATTAATTGTCCCGATTCTACGTTCTTATTATATCAAAGCAAAGCAGACATGCCACATGAAGACTCGTATCTTGGTTTGTATTGTTATAGTCCTGTGTTTTTTCAGGAAGTCCCTGTCCTTGAACGCTGTTTTTACTATTGCAATTCTTATTTTCTGTTCTTGGTGTCATGTTTGTTTTGACAGAACTGTCCCAAATAACGGTTTAATGTTAGATCAGTGTTTCACTGGTGTATATTTGGCATGCAAGCGGAACGGTAAATTTTTTTTACTTTAACCGTTTCTGGGAGGATTCTTTACGTTGGCGTGGAATTTGCTGCTTGTAGCTACGACTGCCAAACTCTGGCCGGTCGAGTTTACCTGGTCTGGCGGGGCGGAGGGGGGGGGGGTAAGGCCGGCGATCATGGTGGGCGTAGCCTCGCGCCCAGCCTCGGCAATCGACAATGGCATGGCGATTACATTACGACTGGTATGTATAAACAAGTAAGTTTAACGTCCGCATTTTCGCGCAGACAAGTGCTTGCACACGCAGAGAAACGTGTTAATGTGAAACACGAATTAATGTCTGCTTCTTTGACACAATTGGGAAATGTAAAAAATGTCATCGGTATCAGAACATAATCCCCCCGGACAATATCCCCCTGGACAAAATCCCCAATCCAAGATATATAATGGTTATCAATATATAATTATATAGATACATGCTACTGCATAATGTAGTTTTACATTATCCCCCTGGACAAAATCCTCAATCCAAAATATATAATAGTTATCAATATATAATGATATAGATAAATGTTACTACATAATGTAATTTTACAGAATCCCCCTGGGCAAAATGCCCAATCCAAAAATGCATACAATATTTATCAATATGTAATTATATGGATAAATGCTACTGCATAATTTAGTTTAACAACCTTCTGAGCTTAACTTAACGCATTCAACTTACGCCCGTATTTATCGGTGCCATATTTGTCGGTGCGCCATTTGTCGGTGCGATATACATTTTCGATTATCTTCCTCTGTTTTCATATACTAAACAGTGTACGCCCTAGCATAGCCAGTGACGAGGCGCGAAGTGACACTCACTCGCCAACGGTGCGTTAGCGGTGTGCTCGCGCGTGTGGTTGGGTCTCAATTGCTAAATACCGGCTTGCAGGGATCTACGCCGGCCAGAAGGTGGATATTCCTCTTGGGAAGGTAGGCATGCCTTCTTTTTGTCGGGGCTTGGAATTCCACAAATTGCACCAAGTCCTTAAACAGGTTGTTACGTTGTGAAGGTCTACCACAGACGTCGGTGATGGAAACCGTCTGCTCGAGGTGCCGTCGAAAAAACATTGGAACGCGCTATGTGTGTTTATTGTTAGTGACGTTTTTTAGGAAGTAAATTCGCCTGTGTGTTGTACGTGTCTTGGCTTAACGTACAATTCTGCCACTGGGGTTGGCTATGTCAAGTTGTATGTTGATATAAAAATTGATGAACTCTTCACCGCGTATCCTGTGAAGTAACTGTGAGGTAACTGTGACGTAACGAGGTACTTATTTTGGAGTTAGTTCACAGACTAACGCATTTCCTACTGGCTGTCCAAACCTTAAACTACCAAGCCCCCGAATATCTATGCCCGAGCTGCTAATTAAAATCAACAGTAGACCTTCGTCCACAATATGACTTGGGTGCATGTGCTGGAATCCATAATAGATGGCAACATACGTCATCGCGGACCTGACGTTTGGAATGTATGCTGTAAACGGAAGAACAAATGGATGCTGAAAAATTCATATATAGCTGTATAGCAGACGTCGACCGTTACGTAAGCCGACATACCGCATCCATTGGCGCATTGGCACTAACTAAAAATAACGTTACTACAAATGCAATAACTAAGTAATTGGCACACGGTGAACGACATTACATCGTGACACTAACAACACGCTATATTTAGGTCATCATTTACTATTCTAAGAATCAACAATATACCTAAAATTAGTATGAATCATAACTATTATCACTGGCCAGTATAGAATGAAATGACAGTGTCCGTTTGTGTTTCGTTCAACGAGGTCTGTTTCAGACATTGTTCGACGTCTCAGCCAACTTCTCTAACCCACCCGTACGCCCGGTGTCGTCTATGCAAACCACCTTCTCGGTTGATCAGATTCATTTCTCGTGGCGCAATTCAGTGTCTCGTATATCGACCATCCCGGGTCATCGTCAAGGGATTTCAACACGAACATAGCACGCTTGCTTGGTGGTATAGCAAGCCTTGCGTCTTCCCCCGCTCTTCCCCGCTATAAGGTACATCATCTTGGAATTCTCTAGCAACGCCTGGACACATTTAGCTACAACTAGCAGCTGTTCAATGAACAGTATCGACACCCATTGTTTGACACTCATCATCATGATCATCATAATCATCACCATCATCATCATAATTCATCTGAAAATATATCTACCTTCCGTAAAAAACTCAAGATATATTTTTTCAAAATTGCATTTCCTCCTTAAATATTTGGCGATCCCTCGATCTGATGACGAGTTTTGCGAATCCCTGTTCACGATAAGTTGCGCCTTTGAGTTCAGGTTCCTGAAGATATTTACAAGGAAGGAAGGAAGGGAGGAAGGAAGGAAGGGAGGGAGGGATGGAGGAAGGAAGGAAGAAAGGAAGGAAGGAAGGAAGGACACCATTTTTAATAAAGGAAAGAAGTTTATTATTATTACTCTCCTAACAACCAAAAGTACCCAAGAAATTGCATAATCTCATCCACAAAGTTCCAACATGTTCCAATAGCCACTGTAAATAATGAACAGTTTATTCTTAGATGAACTTTATATTATTACAAAATAGCTAAATGTCCTCGTTCCCTTACCATCCCGAACGTGAATACCACAATTGCCTTCCCTAACATTCTCTGCCTTCCTAAAACACTTCCCTCGGTGTTTCACCTGTTTTGCCACCGCCTAAAGCAACGACCGTCTCAGCTGGTACAATCCACCGGCGATGTCGCCATGGAAACTCTCCCGCCATGCTTCATCCCAGACGAGGGGCAAGACGAAGGGAACGAGCAGGTGTGTCCCACAAAGAGATCAGGTAACACCAGGAAGAGAACTGGCCGGTGTAGCGTAAAATACGTCTCCCTAAAATACGTGCGGCGTCTAAGGAATATCAGGATCACGACTAATAACAACATCCTAAGATATGTGGACTCCCTTTAGTCAATAAACACTTTAAAATTACATTTCCCACTGCTTCGGGTTGTTTTTGTCAATTTCCACTCGCTGGGGAATGCCTGGAAAGGGCACTTACAGTGGTGAAAAAGGACACAAATTAGTTTTTAGTTTGATTATATTTGAGTTACATGAAAGCTTCTTCTATTTTTAGGGCATTGTATTAGAAGCATAGCTGGTTAACACAATCACGCAATTGCATAACTAATGATATAAGGTCGGACCAGGCTTACAACATAACTAATGATATAAGGCCGGACCAGGCTTACAACATAACTAATGATATAAGGCCGGACCAAGCTTACAACATAACTAATGATATAAGGCCGGACCAAGCTTACAACATAACTAATGATATAAGGCCGGACCAAGCTTACAACATAACTAATGATATAAGGCCGGACCAAGCTTACAACATAACTAATGATATAAAGCCGGACCAAGCTTACAACATAACTAATGATATAAGGCCGGACCAAGCTTACAACATCATAAAATGAATCGATGCCAAATGTGCGACGCATCATATGGACTGTCTAGGACTCTATGTAAATATGCCACTAATCACCATCTTTGTAAAATGTCTCGGGTCGGACCAGGCTTACAACATAACTAATGATATAAGGCCGGACCAGGCTTACAACATAACTAATGATATAAGGCCGGACCAAGCTTACAACATAACTAATGATATAAGGCCGGACCAAGCTTACAACATAACTAATGATATAAGGCCGGACCAAGCTTACAACATAACTAATGATATAAGGCCGGACCAAGCTTACAACATAACTAATGATATAAAGCCGGACCAAGCTTACAACATAACTAATGATATAAGGCCGGACCAAGCTTACAACATCATAAAATGAATCGATGCCAAATGTGCGACGCATCATATGGACTGTCTAGGACTCTATGTAAATATGCCACTAATCACCATCTTTGTAAAATGTCTCGGGTCGGACCAGGCTTACAACATAACTAATGATATAAGGCCGGACCAGGCTTACAACATAACTAATGATATAAGGCCGGACCAAGCTTACAACATAACTAATGATATAAGGCCGGACCAAGCTTACAACATAACTAATGATATAAGGCCGGACCAAGCTTACAACATAACTAATGATATAAGGCCGGACCAAGCTTACAACATAACTAATGATATAAAGCCGGACCAAGCTTACAACATAACTAATGATATAAGGCCGGACCAAGCTTACAACATCATAAAATGAATCGATGCCAAATGTGCGACGCATCATATGGACTGTCTAGGACTCTATGTAAATATGCCACTAATCACCATCTTTGTAAAATGTCTCGGGTCTTTACACTCCACACGGCCACTTCTGTGGCTAACCGGGAGTCTGTGGTGCGCGTGGTGCGTGTGCACAGGTTCATATAAACATGAAAAATTATTTTTAAAACAATATGGTGCAAATAATGTGTGGTAAAATCATACCCCCAGTCGGACGAGGGGTGCTGGTGGAGCAAGGTGGATTGTGCTCACAGCCAGCTAAAAGGGATGAATGGAAAGGAGCCTTATTATTTAAGGGTGGAGTAAATTCCAGGCTCTTGTGACTCTGTGGTATAAGGAGTATGCATATGAATATATATATATATATATATATATATATATATATATATATATATATATATATATATATATATATATATATATATATATATATATATATATAATCGCACAAGGACCATATAGGTTCAACGTGACGCATCACAATGAACTGCTGTGTAGATTCTTGAGTGTAGCTTCTGGCTAGAACGAGCATCCTATTGCATTCATGAAGCGAACCTTCTAGATTACACGTATCCCCCTTCGGCCCGACCGTTGTCGTTGTAGTGGACTCCACATATCGTCTGCAGCATGGGTTGCTACAGTGTAACGCGTTCATGTTCATTTGTACGGACAGTCTGAATGTACAGACATCATCGGTGAGTGACACGTGTCCGTGCGGCCCGGATCTAACCCGGTGAGGTGGTTCCCCGTCTCTCTCCCAGAAACAGTGTAACGACATCACTGGCATGTCCATACTCACGCACGAAACAACACAATGCGCACCCTCACACGTACGCACGCATACACACACCAGAACACAGGCCCACTAGCACACGTGTTGACGCCGAGCGCCGTATCGTGTATAGCGCTGCGTGTTATCACCTAACGAGTTGACTCTCACTCGCTCCCGCCTCTCGCCAGACATATAGCGAGAGCTCGAAGTACCGCTCTATCATAGACACAGACCCCTCTTAATTATCCGTCTTCACATGCCAACTCAGCTCACAAACTTCGCTGCAGATATAAGGATTAGGTCAACTGCTGCCTCGGTTATATCAACTGCAAGGACGTTGGAGACGTGCCGCCTGCCGTAACAGGGTATTACGTAGGTTATCAGTTTCATGTGTATGAATAACCTACGATATGTTTATTAATGATTATTAATGATTACGCGCTAGGGGCAATTCGTATTATATCTACTGGCAATTTATGAAGCTTTCATCTGGAAAATACGTTTTGTTTGCTTCATTCCCGTGCACAATCTCGGCTAACATAGGTTGATACGTTATGCTATGTCAAGCCAGATGAAGCACATACCAGGTCACTAACAGTAACACCTCGTACGACTTACTGCAGCCTTGAAGACAGAAACCCACCGGTTCAAAATAACTCCTAACCTAACCTAATTTTATAACCTGGGCCTAAAGCCGTAGACAGACCCAAGGCGGGCGGCGCTGCCACCCACGCGCCCACAGCCAGGTCGGTGTCGACGGCAGCACAGACTGGGAGCGAGATTACACAAAAAGAAACGTTGACAGTGTACCACTGATGACTGACAGAGTTATGATAACGCACTAAACAGTACGACAAGCATTGCCCAGGCTACCATTGTCCCACTCGGGTCACAGCCTTACTAGTTTTGGATCCTACAGCAAGGCATGGGCTTCAAATTGGGAGCTTCAAATTCTGATACGTTATATGTACGGCCGCAGTAATATAAGGTCATTGACGCAGTAATATAAGGTGTATTGCGAGTAGTAGTATAAGGCGTATTGCCGCAGTAATATAAGGTGTATTGCCGCAGTAATATAAGGTGTATTGCCGCAGTAATATAAGGTGTATTGCAGCAGTAGTATAAGGTGTATTGCCGCAGTAATATAAGGTGTATTGCCGCAGTAATATAAGGTGTATTGCGAGCAGCTCAATGTCTTCAGTTCTTTGTAGATATCAGGCGGCTCGTAGACACGTTGCAGCTGCCGCCCGCGCTATCACCTGTCTGTGCTACCGTCTGTCCAGAACAGCGTTGTCTAAAATAAACAATCCGATTATCGACATGGCCGAGACGTGCTGTCTACAGGAATCAGTAGATGTGGATTATCAGTGCACTGGGCCCATCAACTGTTGGTTGATGATATGATGAGTCCCAGGCTCAGTCTGCGTCTATCTCAAACATTTCCTCCAGTTGTTGTTGAATTAATATTTGTTAAAAAAGGTACTTTCTGATATAGCGAGGATTCCAGTCCCTGGGACTGCTCAAAGCCCTGGCAGACCTGTTCATTCCAATGCCAACTCCATGTGAAGCATTCAGCCACGCTGCAAGTTATGCGCGAAGACAATTCGTTCACATATCCACCTCATTCATACAGCGGAGTGACATGTGGCAATGTGGAGCGAGCGAAATTGGCAAAGTTTCGAAACGGCAGCACGAGGATTCAAACCCAGGTCAAAGGTCAAACCCAGGTCTCTCGATTGAGTCCGCCGCTACGCCATCGCGTCTCTTACTCGTCTGTTCTTCCATCAGTCAATCATTATCATGTGTCTTTGTTTTTGTTGCAGGCGCAGCAGAACACGACGATCATTTGAGAACTCGGCTCCTTCGGCCAGGTGTTTCCTGGGCGTTCCCCTGGGTATTTCCTGATGCGTATTCCCACCAACAGGTTTCCCTGCTTTCCGTCTGTTTCATATGTTTTATCCGCCACCTCTTATGCCTAGTAGAATAATTTTTTTTAATAATTGATCTACCAAGCCTGTTAACGGGGGACGAAGATATCACACGCACGCACGCACGCACGCACGCACGCACGCACGCACGCACGCACGCACGCATACATGCAAACACACACGAACGCACACATTCGCACGCACACAACAAGTGACCACCACCAACATTCCCAAAGAATACAGGAAGTGCAATAGTCGATACCCGGAACGTCATGGTTTTGATCACCAGACTGCGCATATGTATAAACGGAATGCATCGCTGGATCGATTGTCGACGGAAGTACAATCCGTACTTCAAATTAGAAAATCGGAAAAAAATTGTTTCAGCAAAGAACACATCGTACCAACAATAACGCTTACTGATAATAAACAGAAATCACAACGCTGGCATCGGAACGCAAAAATCGGTTGATCTGACGTTTTGAATACTTTCGAACGCCATTGACTGACCATAGATACGCCATTGACTGACCATAGATACGCGATTATTTTACCGCACGGCAAAAGATTTGCGCGAATTACGTGTTGTATTTCCGTCGAAAATTTCACGCGATTTCACCTTTATGTTAGTGTTTATCATGCACCAGAGGCGCCACGGGTTATTCCGGGTAGCGTCTGTTACGCAACCTGCATATTTTCAGTGCACAGTATCAAAAGGTCAGGTGTACATAATTCGGTTATTTGATCTTTCGAGGAGTAAATGCAATCAGGCGACAAGATTGGTAACTTTGATGTGGTTTGTGAGACGTATGTTGTACATTGAACAAAATCAGAAACTTGACAAGAAGTAATGTGCTAATATAAAGCAGATGGTTTAATTCGTGGTTTTTTGGGGGGCTGTTATCTTTATTGGCCGGGCACTTCCCATACTGCAAAATAAATGTCGACTCAACTGCTTCTGCGCATGCGTGTGTGGCCACATATACAAAAGAGGTATTACACATGCAGATGCTGCGATTGCCTCGGTTTTATTCTGAAATTTACACAGTCGCAGCAATAAAAATAACACAAAATATCGACTTTAAGCGCCAGTTTGTCAGGACGAGTCTTTATAATGGCGACTGAGAGCGTGTTTTGGGCCGAATGGAGGCAGAACTGTCTGTATCGGAGGTCGCGCGTGTCTTTGAATGCATTATACAGACAATTCACAGTATGAGGACATATGTCCATATTTGAATTCGCACCAGGAGGTCGTATGTTGGACCCACTCTAACCCCTGTGTACCGTCGTCAGTGTGCAATGTGCTTTGGACACCCCCTTAACATTCTGACCCAGGAATTAGGAAACAGAGGCCGGCACATTCACATCATGCAGAATACAAACATTAGTGAGAGATAAGCAGTCATTAGCAGGGTTACCAGATGTAGGCATCTACTTGTTGTGCAACTCGCGCAACACATCTACTTGTTGTGCAACTCGCGCAACACATTTACTTGTTGTGCAACTCGCGCAACACATCTACTTGTTGTGCAACTCGCGCAACACATCTACTTGTTGTGCAACTCGCGCAACACATCTATTATTTAAAGTAGTTTGTGACTCTGTATGTCTGTTCCCGCACATCTCCGTCAGTTTCGCGTGTATGGGGCTAACATTGTGTAGGTCCGTGCGCCCACAGCGATGGCTCGTACTTTAAAACAAAAAAAAATTCCTCGGTGGTGGGGATATTACATCACGTCACGTCCTCACCTCACGTCCTCACCTCCAAGTGTACCCTCATAATCCAACATGACCATACCACGTCCCCACCCCCGAGTGCACCTTCATAATCCAACATGATCACATCAGGTCCTCACCTCCAAGTGTATCCTCATAATCCAACATGATCACATCAGGTCCTCACCTCCAAGTGTACCCTCATAATCCAGCATGATCACATCACGTCCTCACCTCCAAGTGTACCCTCATAATCCAGCATGATCACATCATGTCCTCACCTCCAAGTGTACCCTCATAATCCAACATGACCACACCACGTCCTCACCTCCAAGTGTACCCTCATAATCCAACATGACCACACCACGTCATCACCTCCAAGTGTACCCTCATAATCCAACATGACCACACCACGTCCTCACCTCCAAGTATACCCTTATAATCCAACATGACCACACCGCGTCCTCACCTCCAAATGTACCCTCATAATCAAACATGACCACACCACGTCTTCACCTCCAAGTGTACCTTCATAATGCAACATAAACACACCACGTCCTCACCTCCAAATGTACCCTCATAATCCAACATGACCACACCACGTCCTCACCTCCAAGTGTACCCTCATAATCCAACATGACCACACCACGTCCTCACCTCCAAGTGTAACCTCATAATCCAACATGACCACACCACGTCCTCACCTCCAAGTGTACCCTCATAATCCAACATGACCACACCACGTCATCACCTCCAAGTGTACCCTCATAATCCAACATGACCACACCACGTCCTCACCTCCAAGTATACCCTTATAATCCAACATGACCACACCGCGTCCTCACCTCCAAATGTACCCTCATAATCAAACATGACCACACCACGTCTTCACCTCCAAGTGTACCTTCATAATGCAACATAAACACACCACGTCCTCACCTCCAAATGTACCCTCATAATCCAACATGACCACACCACGTCCTCACCTCCAAGTGTACCCTCATAATCCAACATGACCACACCACGTCCTCACCTCCAAGTGTAACCTCATAATCCAACATGACCACACCACGTCCTCACCTCCAAATGTACCCTCATAATCCAACCGTAGTAACATGACCACATCACATAGTGTTATAGAATATTTTAATATGTTTATTTTGTTTTTATGTTTAGCATTTGTGTAGACTACGCTTAGTACAATTATTCTCTTAGCAACTTGTGGCCTGTAAAATACTATTATGTATGTAAAGTGCCTGAGACTAATCTCGATTAATCGGGCGGTATATAAGTACTTTTATTATTTTATTATAATCAGGTGATATCTTCCTCGTGTAATATTAAGACACTAACCCTTTTGGGGTATAGATTAATCTACTTTCAAGATCCTAAATATTCCAGTGGGAGGCGACACCCATTATTGATTCTAAACATACTTGACCTGTGTGCAAAAACGTGTAAACTTGATTAAAAAGTAGTTCCACGCAATATGTATAACCTTTTTGACGACGGTATGTAATTAAGCCGATCGTATTGATTGAATTTGTCTTACATACTCGCATATACAAGCAGACACACGCGCACGCCGAGTAAGCGAATTATGAAAACAAAAGATGTCGGCCTACCGCGTGCAATCGATGGACTTGTATGAATCGGCCTCAGCCTGTTAACACGTACCACGAAGTCGTTACCTGCACCAGTTTGTCCCCGCCCCGAGGTCATAAAAACAGCTGCAAGGAATATCCCCATCTCTCATACACTTGTATATATCTCCCTACATAAATAGTTGTCCTGACTGCTCGACCTTCGAGGGCAGTCAGACGCCGGCCCCCGGTCAGCGAGGGAGGATCACTTCTCCACCTGCTGTTCTCATCTGAGACGATATAGGTATAGCCTAGGTGGACAAGGTTCAAGACGCTGAGATGGGATGGAGGTGGCTTTGAGGTCGTCACTTGTATTTACTGGCAGCTTTCCCAATAGGGATGCAGAAATAGATCAAACTATCGACGCATCGCAATAGTTGCTGTGATCAAGTATGTGGCGATGCAATACCATCCATAGTAAATTGAACTATCGATTGTTATTGTCGATAGTACAGTGAACTATTATTGGGAAAACAATTCAGCAGTGCTACTTGTGTCACTGTAATAATAGAAATAAACGTGTTGTCTCACCTGTATTGACATTTTTATTATCGATCTGACATCAACAATCGTCGATTCGAACAGCGTTAGTCACGGATTCAGCATTTTAAATCAACTACCTCCAAGGCTACGTACGTGATAGTGTATGTACGTGATATTGCAATAGTTCTACAGCTATCGCTATACTATCGCAATAGTAAATCTATCCCCGATAGTCACTCCTAGTTCCCAAATCTCACTGCTGCAAATACGTCAGTGCATTAGTTTAGACTAAGAAAAGCTTTCATATAGGACACAGTGCGTAGACCAGCGTCCAGTAATTTGGATTTGGTGGTGCATTGTTTCCCGTAGAACACAAAGGACCAGCAACACATAGACGTTCATTAAAATGTCAAAATTACGATCAAATGTCACCGTCGCATTTCACAAATAAAATGGAAGTCGGCCAACTGCGCACACGACGCCAGGCGGCGTGCATGATAACATCTAGGTTGTGTATATTAATTCTCCAAACGGTTGGAGTTCACGCGTAATTACTCATGCTGATAGGCACTCCTGGCTATATGTGGTCGACCTGTCGGTAGATCGAATTTCAGTGCTTATGCTACATAGGGAACTTTCGCTGCTAATTCCGCAACTACGCGTCATTTCCTAAACTAGACAAGTTTATCACAATGGTCATCGCCGTCATTAGTTTTGTTGTTTACAATAACATCGACATTATGTATCTCGTGTGCTCCAGCCAGTTTGAATTGTTCTTTCTCCATCCGAATACATTTTGCCTGCAGGTCACATCATGTATTTTACCGGACTTTTCAATCTGAATCAAGTCCACAATACTGTTGTGGGGACATATTTTTACAAAGTATTTATGAGCAACATGTTACCGTCGTGTAAGTACACAGTCGTGCGCCTGTGGTCTTTTCTGACACTATCGTATAACAAATTGCGTCTCTATTACGGGCGCCGACAAATATTCTTGGTGCTCGCGCCGTTCTTCGCTCCCGGGTCAGTCGCATAGCGTCGCTGCCAGCCTTATATGGTCGCCAGGTGAACCACAGTCCGATACCCGATAAATGTCTTTTGCAAAGAGACACGGTCTCAGAATATTGTCGTGTTGCTCGTGACAATTGTATCTGAAATTCCGGAAAACAACTAGTATGTTTGATTACATGTAACCTTTAGCGCAACGTTGCCTCGGTTCATTCAGCTAAAGACAGTGGTGGATATAATTATGTGAACACATAGTCTTTGCGCTGTAACAGCAGCGTGGCTGAATGCTTCTCAGAGTAGCCGAGTTGGTGTTGAAATAAACATATCTGCCAGGGGGGTGAAGCGTAATGCGCATTAAGCAGTCCTACGGACTGGATACCGCGCTATAACTAACCTTTTAAATAAATTTGAGTGCGTGGTGATAAAATGTTGAATCACCGGGTGTTATAGCGGAACGATATAAGTCGATGCATTCTTCGTTGTTTCCGCAGATCGGTAAAAGCTGACAAGGATGAATCATTGCCACAATCGTACGCATAAATCTTGTCTGAGGCCTCCTCCAAAATCTTCTGAAATATCTCCCTCAACCTCCGCCATAGCGTCGTCTACCTCTGCTACCTCCATCCACCTCATAACTCCAAACGCTAGCTCCCTTGCTACTGTGTCATTCTCGGAAACCCGGCACGAGCCCCCTTTGAAGACAACTGGCTACGACCCATCATCAACGTCGATATTGTAAGCCAAAAAAATGCAAGTTGGTGTTATTATGATGCTCAAATGATTGATAACCCGCCCGCCCGCTGTAGGCCCCTCCAATCTGCAAGGATTATGCTTCAATAAATCAGTCAACCCAGTTCTTTGCTCGATCTATGTTGGCTGTAGGCTTTTAGACGAGTGACCTGAAGATAAGCATAAAACAGCGCTTGATGTTCTAGAGCACCGGGTTAATACGTCTACAAGTACGGTGATGACCTTTCCCCGAATCACTTCAACCCTCTGTATATCGTCCATCCACCGATGACGTCAGCAAATAATCTTTACAGCGCAATCTGACTTGTCACTGCTTATTCCAGCTGATACCGATTTCGCTTATTTGTTACGTCATAGACCGTGTGATACGCTCTAATAACATCGGGGATAGACTTCCACCACTCGTCGAGCCTCTATGGATGCATCTTCAGGCTGAGGTCGCATCCCTGCTTCCAAATGTACTTAAGAGTACCTTCGTCCACGTGATACTACAGTATGGTTGTATGGTTGTATGGTTGTATGGTTGTATGGTTGTATGGTGGTTGAACGGTTGATACAGAACTGGGCTTACTAAACATCAACGAACAGTGGGTATCTAGGATCTCACAGAGGGGGACCCCAAGGGGGCCGGGGTGGGGGGGGGGGGCGGGGGGGGGGGCCAAGCTTACTCACCCATTAATTTACCATGCTACCATGTAGTGGCGCAACTGGAAGAAACATTAACATGTTAAGCCAAAGGGGGATATTAAAATGTTAAGCCAAAGGGGGATATTAAAATGTTAAGCCAAAGGGGGATATTAAAATGTTAAGCCAAAGGGGGACATTAAAATGTTAAGCCAAAGGGGGACATTAAAATGTTAAGCCAAAGGGGGACATTACAATGTTAAGCCAAAAGGGGACATTAAAATGTTAAGCCAAAGGGGGATATGATTAGTTAGTGGCCTTATGCACCGCCAGGGTGCGAAGAGGATGAGTTGGTAAGTATTTGTAAGTATTTGCAACTACAATAAAAAATATCACGCCAGTGGTTTATTAAGATTTTGTTATAAAAGTTGGAGATTCTGGCCAAGTCTCGGTTTTCCTGACGTTTAATGAATAAGCGACCAATATGCACCTAGCGGTTCTTGGAAACCGGTGCTGCTGTGACTTCCGCTGAGACCGGTCAAGTGTCTTCGATCCAAGATCGAAGGGATGCTATTAGATATTATTAGGCTAGTGTGCCGTGACATATCCAATATATATTATAACAGGTATATAGCATGCAGCTGACAGCCACTCAGTCTTCTTGAGCAAACATATTGTATTAAAACATGAAATATAAATGTCATCGTTGACAAGTCCAACCACCGACTACATACACACCAACAAATCATCTACCTATGTTTTCGCGGCTCTTGGTCTATGCTAACGGTTTGAGAAATTAAGAACTTTAACAGTACAAATTGTGCAGCAAAGTGTTCGATTAATTAACCCAGTCAGACGCACACATCTTTTACTGCCTAGCGGAATGTACAAACTAACGATGCCAACAAAATTAACTGATTACAGAGGTGTACAAGACCAAACTAACGACGCCAACAAAGTGAACTGATTACAGAGGTTTACATGGCCGAACTAACGACCCCAACAAAGTAGACAGATTATCGAAGTGTACCGGACAAAACTAACGGGGCGTGCACGATACAATGTGCTGATTAGTGAGGTGTATGTACCAGGTCGCATTATTACTATAAGCCGTCAGCCACCAACTGTGGGTGGTCGTTGGGGCACCTAGGATGATGGTGAGCCAACTGTGGGTGGTCGTTATGGCACCTAGGATGATGGTGAGCCAACTGTAGGTGGTCGTTGGGGCACCTAGGATGATGGTGAGCCAACTGTGGGTGGTCGTTGGGGCACCTAGGATGATGGTGAGCCAACTGTGGGTGGTCGTTGGGGCGCCTAGGATGATGGTGAGCCAACTGTGGGTGGTCGTTGGGGCACCTAGGATGATGGTGAGCCAACTGTGGGTGGTCGTTGGGGCACCTAGGATGATGGTGAGCCAACTGTAGGTGGTCGTTGGGGCGCCTAGGATGATGGTGAACCAACTGTGGGTGGTCGTTGGGGCACCTAGGATGATGGTGAGCCAACAATATGTCTCCATCTTCGTGGTGGAGACAGATCATGGGCAAAAAAATAGCAGAAGCTGAATTAGGACAGACAGGATGCGTACTGTTCAGGAGAGATCTAACAGGAGGAAGGGAAGGGGAGTTGTTCTACATATTAAAGAATATATTCAGACTCACGAAATAAAATTAGAGAGGGAAGCAGATTTCGATGAAGCTGTTTGGTGCAACATAATTACAGGGAATTCAATATATACGAAGAGGATAAAAAAAATATAAAACGCTGTAAATGTAGTGAGTAAAGGGGAATGTATCATAAGGGGGTATTTTAACCACGGACACATACAATGGAAATCTCTAGAGAGTACAGGGTGAGGGCCAACAGTTTCTATTTTTAATACAGGATAGCTTCATTATTCAACACGACCTATAACCAAGCAGGTGAGAGAGTGTATTACTATAGTGTTGTCCTCACAAAATGAATTAGTGGACAATGTAAAAATACATGAACCATTTGGTAACAGTGGTCATAATCAAATACATTTTGACATCAAAGTAAAATCAGAAACTACAAAATGCAGGAGAAACTTCCACAAAGGTAAATATAAAGATATGAGAAAATACTTAGCAAAGCTAGGTTGGAATACCTTCCTTGTTAGGCGTAAATTATTAAATCCATCTCACCGTGGAATCCTAAAAGCGAGGTCATGCTTAACAAATATGTTATGTTTTTTCGAAGAAACCACTAAGTGGATAGACGAGGGATCGCCAGTAGATATTATCTACTTAGATTTTCATAAAGATTTCGACAAAGTGCCACATTAAATTAAACGCCCGTGGTATCGGTTTATCGATTTAGACAAATTAGTTCAATGGTCTGAAAAATGGCAGATGTTATTAAATTTGGGGAAACGTAAATGCCTACACACAGGACATGGGAACTTGGATGTAAACTATAAAATGGGTACTAGGTACTAAGTAGGTACTACCGTTTAGTACCGTAACGGAAAGGACTTAGGAGTAACACTAAGTGCTGATATGAAAGTTTCAGAGCAGTGTGGTACTACAGCTTCAAAGGGTAATCAAATTCTTGGTTTGTTTAAGAGAAATATAATATACAAGGAAAAACGCTAATTATACCTCTGTATAAAGCAACAGTTAGGCATCATTTAGAATACTGGATACAAGCATGGAGACCATATCGTAAGAAGGATATAGATACGCTTGAAGGAATACAGAGGAGAGCAACTAAAATTATTCCAGAACTGAGAGACCTTGGTTATGAAGAACGCCTACAAGAATGTGGCTTAACAACCCTAGAGACAAAGAGATTAATGGAGATCAGATTGAAGTTTTAAAGATACTGAATGGGTATGAAAATATTGATAGAAATATTTTTTTCTCACTCAAGAAAGAGAGTAGAACTAGAGGAAACGTGGGAACATTAGCAAAGAATCGGTGTAGATTGGATAACATGAAGCATTCGTTCTCACAGAGGACAATAAATGAATGGAACAATGTAACTGCTAGCAATGTTTAAAAACAAGGTTCACACATATCTCAGGAGGGCGGGTTACCCACATATGAAACAATTTTGGACTCTCAATAAGCCAAAGTCCGTGTCCACCTGCCATCTGGGCCTTTACTTTGAATGGCAATCTTGTTAAATATTGTCCGTCCATTGCTGCCACTTGCATCTTATGGAAATCGAATTTGTTTCTCTGCCTGCCTGCCTGCCTGCCTGCCTGCCTGCCTGCCTGCCTGCCTGCCTGCCTGCCTGCCTGCCTGCCTGCCTGCCTGCCTGCCTGCCTGCCTGCCTGCCTGCCTGCCTGCCTGCCTCTCTTTCTCTCACAGTGCTTGGGGCGGGCGTTTTTGCCAGGCCAGTGGACCTCGTGACTTGGCAATACCATATGAGCTCGCACGCAGGCAGGATATCTTGATTATATTGATGACTTGCTCCATGTATAGGATGCACAAGCATGTTATCTCCATCGCTTGTATTGTTCTTTTATACACTCATATGTTTGTGTCCATGTGTCGCAAGCATGTTATCTCCATCGCTTGTATCGTTCTTTTATACACTCATATGTTTGTGTCCATGTGTCGCAAGCATGTTATCTCCATCGCTTGTATCGTTCTTTTATACACTCATATGTTTGTGTCCATGTGTCGCAAGCATGTTATCTCCATCGCCTGTATTGTTCTTTTATAAACTCATATGTTTGTGTCCATGTGTCGCAAGCATGTTATCTCCATCCCTTGTATTGTTCTTTTATAAACTCATATGTTTGTGTCCATGTGTCGCAAGCATGTTATCTCCATCGCTTGTATTGTTCTTTTATACACTCATATGTTTGTGTCCATGTGTCGCAAGCATGAAGACTACAGCCTGCAGCAGTCTTATTTTAGTTTTCAGGATGATGTTAGTGTCTGTCCGTAATGGTTACAGTCTGATGTTTGTGTAACTCTTGAAAGGACTTCATATAGATAGACACAAAGGAAATTATTTGTGACTCCTAAGAAATGGCAACATTACACAGACAACTTAAAACTGAATTCATAACTAAATCATTTTGACAAAGAAACAATTGTGAAATGCAAAACTTGCGAGAGAAGAAAGATAGCAATTACGCTGGGCAACGAGAAACCACGGTGCACAAATAAAACATTGCTGAACAACGAGCGATGTAGCCATGTTTGACTTACGATAATGAACAACACTGTTTGTACAATCACGAATGATGTGCACAAATCATATTGAACAATACAAGGTTTGGTGGAGATTGAGAAAATGCGATTGACGATGTGGTGCCTTATACCTTTAACAATGGATAATGTCCGTAAATCATCGTAGCGAATAACCAGAACTAGTCTAGAACAATAATGACGCAGACCAACAATCTGCCGAGGCCTGGTATGGAGCGTGGTGGAATACAAAGGAAGGGCGGGAAGAAAATCGGACGAAAAAGGGAAGGATGTTACCAAGATATGAGAGCATAACTACACAAGCAGATATTGCGTGACGTAGGCGCTGTGACATAGCAACACAAATACCGTTCTCTGACTGGAAACGAACTGTAATAGCCAACTTGTCTAAAAGAAAACAGCTTCTGACATAACCTAACAGTTGGGGTGGTATATTATCCAGCCGTTGGATGTGTTTTTTGTGTGAATATGCTATGAAGAGATGACACGAAAGTGTTGAAATAAAAGGCGTGAAGCCGGTGTCGATTAAGGAGCAACAGAAGTGAACGGCGTCTTGCCATAACCGGGTAATTGAACACGTCAACAGCATCGACAACTGCTGTGAGCACCAAATTACAATTGGTTTAATGTGGCAGCAGTCTGAAAGAAGGAATGTTCTGTTAGTGAACAGGCTTATGAATAAACTATATGCATGAAGTAGTGATGGGATTAAAGGGATGAAACCAGTCACGGTATCACAGCAAGATAAATCGGAAATTAGTGAATCCCAACCAGCAACGTTGCGTGGAAAGAAGCCTTACTAAAACGTCGGAGTTCCCTGCTGTGGAATGAAGTAGGGACGACCTGGTGCATCCTTGCCACCAGGGGCTTCTGACTACATCAGTACCCCTGGCAGATCTACCCTCGCCACCAGGGGCTTCTGACTACATCAGTACCCCTGGCAGATCTACCCTCGCCACCAGGGGCTTCTGACTACATTAGTACCCCTGGCAGATCTACCCTCGCCACCAGGGGCTTCTGACTACATCAGTACCCCTGGCAGATCTACCCTCGCCACCAGGGACTTCTGACTTCATCAGTACCCCTGGCAGATCTACCCTTGCCACCAGGGGTTTCTGACTACATCAGTACCCTGGAAGACTGACTTGTTGAAACGCTGATTTTTCAGAATTAAAGGGGGCCGGTTTACGGGAACGTAGCTTTAATTAGTCGTGGACCCGATGATCTGGTGTGCAGAACAGGAAGTTATAATACAACACATGACTTATATTTGTCTTTACCCCGCAACGTAATAAACTAAATAAATTAAGACGGATTCTCAGCAATCTAAACAACGCGGAATACTCGGTTGGAATGTCACGAGACTTTGCTTAGTTTGGATTTCGCAAACGTCTCACAATTGTCAAATCTTAATAACTGCGACAACTATCTTATGCGATACTTTAAATAGCAACCACACGTGTATTATAATGTTACGCATCCTGGTGCGCTTAAAAGCGTACACAATCGCTACATCTCGGGTTTTGACGTAGGATCCCAGATGCTAACTTGAAGAAACATTTCGCTGAGAGTTGTAAAAGTTGCCGCCGGTAGTACAAATCGCCTAACCGTGGTAGATACTCGCTTACAATACACTTACTGATTCCACACGATCGAAGTCAACTGACTGAGTATCTTGTGGGTTCACTGACATTTCCTACTGTTCGCCCAGCTAGTTGGTTGCAATTGTACAAGGGATTGGTAGGTCGGAGCTATGTTTAGCTGAGCATGTATCATGTCGCAAGTTCGCGTCTACTACGGCATTGTCTTGGCACTCGTCCGCAGCATTTATATCGCATGAAGCTACTCTCTCTGACGCGATCGTTTACAACTGCTATAATTCGTTTACAGCTTGCTTACAACTTAAATCATGGTCGACATATGGAATAAATTACATTTCGGCAACGTGGTAACCCGGCACGTTCATTTCCCTCATCCGACTGCAGAGCATCAAAACAGACATCAACGTTTATGATAAACATGTGTGACTATTAGCTCTCCTTCGTGGCGTTTACTGAGCGACTACAACTACAACAGGCAGGAGACTTACTTGACTCTTTCTCGTCGGCGAACGCACCGTCGATGGCGGCTCGGGGCAGTGTCGTAGTGAGGGCGGCGCGTCGAACACCAGCTGACGCCGCGCGCCAAGTATCCCGCTAAATATACCTCGTCTATCTGAGCAACTCACCGCGCCGCCTCGTCGTCGGAACGGGAGAGATGGAGCCGCTACTGTAGCCGTGGCTGCAGTGGCACGGGCCGTGATACCGGGACTATTTGAAGCCCAGTGGCGCTTGTATCGTAGAGAACAATCTTGCTTGCACGGCTCTATCTCGAGTGTCCTATCGTGCTACCGTATTGTTCAGTATGCAAGCCCAGGACTTTGCAGTGCCGGGGAGAGAACACAATAAACGTATCCATAGCAAAACTGCATGTGCCTCCGAATTTCTCAAAAGTAGTTCTACATTGTTGAAAAGATGATGACATAATTCCAGATTTCGTGAAACAATTGATTCTTAAAGACGCTGATACTGTGCTGAAAAATTTACGTGCCGCTGGAATTATACCACTTAGTTCGGCATCGGTTTCTGTTTGTGTGTCAATAGTTAGTTCCATGAAACCTCATCGATCACAGGCAAATTCCTTACATTGCTCGATATTTGCTTTCAGATCTGAGTTTAGCAACTGCGTGTACTAACATCATCCATAAACAAAATTGTGACGACGTCACATCATTGTGACGTCATGGGCCGGGAACAAGGTTTAAAGACATTTTGTACTTGCGACGCCATTGACCGTCAAGCGGATCGGTTGAAGCGTGTGTTGTGCATTTCGCTTTCCCTCTGGGGCAGAGGGGCTTCTGGGGTTTACCGCGAAAATGCTGTTTGTTCCCTTTAATGTAGATTTAATGAATGTGGGATGGCTATAGCAACTTAGCGAGATACCAGCCGCCAGGTGGTGGGCATGTTAGAGATAGGACGTCTTGGGAAATACCTCGAAGATAGGACATACTCAGTGATTATAATGTGATATGAAAAGATAAGTAATGCATGCGTGTGTCAGTATATTAAACATTTTGTTATGGCGATAACTGTTGGTGAGGCTAGCGACAACAATTGTTACAGTTTAAAGAAGATGGGATGCCTATATTATGAATGTCAATGGTCTTAGTGTCATACGATAAAAATAAACAATCACCACTGTCCAGTGCACGACCGTGGCTCCTATGATTGCTATCGATCATGGTCGTAACAGGAGACAAACCCAGTGACAAATAAGCATTGTTTGAGTATGTTAGTTGAGAGATCATTTCGTTTACTATTTTGATCGAGTTTTTTTTTTAAATATTCATGTATAATGTTCACATAAGAATATGGAAAATTATATATGGGTAAAATAAATTGATCTTCAATTTTGTTGCGCTGGAGGTCTTAACGCTATGATAATGCGGCATACTGCGGTGGCTACGACCATCACTAGTAGTACAACACGGATAACGACAACACTGAAAACACTCGCTTGCCAAGAGTGCTCGTTAAGATGTGGTTGGTCAAGGAGATACACCAATCTAATGGCGATAAGGCCCAATGGTCACTAGCAGCCGACAGATGATATCGTAAATTACTCTCGGCCCCTGATGTAGAGCGAAATAATCGCTATGGGCGAAGTTACCCGTGTAACCACAGCCAACTTGTTATTGCTACCTTGTTCACTGATGCTTCGATAACTCCACCCACTGGTGCATCTACTAGGCTGACCTCCGACTAGTGGATACACTAGTGAGGTCGGTGCAGGCAACATAACTCTACCCGCAAGTCGTACGACTCTCGGGGTGACATTACTTCCACGTCGCTTCCACTCTAGTCTGCTTCCCAAAAACCCTTCTCTGCTGAAGCACGTCTCTGTGTGGACGGAACGGTGTAGCCAAGCATGTAAATGGCCCTAATAAACAAATATGTAAGTAATTTTAAATCTTGTCAGCCGACAAATTGTTTAAATTAACTCGTGTATTCTGTATTTGTCAAACATACACGTATACGCACACATTGAATGAAGAATAAATAACTTAATAGTATTGTAAACTATGACATTTCATTGTATAGTTGTGTTGATAGTTAAATCCGTCATGATGTTGGCAATAGTGAATTCATTCATTACATTAAGAACACTGTAACATGGCCGTGGGGGCGCGGTTGATGCCGGGATGTTGTTGTTCGGCTTAGTAAGTTCAGGACAACTGCACCAAGTAGGGAATGTGACGCAAGAGCTTCTATACACAGTGTCAACGTCAACACAGACAGAACACCAACAGAAGCAGGACAAAGATCACGAAAGCCAACCCGAAGAGCAACAACCCGGTCACCCCGGGAGGGAACCGCTGGAAGAAACGGGCTCCTTCACATACTTGGTAAAATCAGCAAGTAGGAGGCGGAGAGGATGACGCAGAATCTAGGTCAAGAAACATTGCTTTCCTCACTTTGAGGACAAATATGGAAGGCAAACCAGATCAAGTTAAACACCACGCTGAGGACATTTAACTTATATGTCAAGTCAGTGTTGCTGCACAGCTCTCTGGGACATGGAGAATGATACAGCAAACACTGAAAATGATATAGACTTTGGCCAATAGATGTCTGCGCAAAATTGTGAATTTGAAATGTTTTGACAAAGTTAGCAACAACTCTCTCTCTGGTAAAGGAACAAACAGCTTCTTGTGGAAAAAGAAATCAAAATGAGAAAATGGAGGTTGATTCTGTATACACTACGTAAACCTCCCAACCAGCATAACGAGATAACAATGACAGCACAGAACAGGACAGAGTGGGTAGCTTTTGTGGATGGCCCATGCACCCAGCGAGTAAACGGGCGTAAGTAGGAAGTAAGTGACGCGATGTTTTTGGGCTGGTTTATCATGTTCGTGTAAATTGTAATATGTGAGGAATATGACGCGTGGTTGTTGGATTAGTTTAGCATGTTCATGTAACTGCCTAATAAGTGGAGAGTGAGACACGTATTTGACGTGAGGACATAAAAGACGGACAAAATAACATTGGTTTTCATGGAGAATCCTAGATTGTGAATGTCAATGCCTTAAATTAATCTTAACTACTGTTATTATGTTTGTTGGAATTATTAGCTGTACCATAGCTGAACGTTTCAAACTCAACTAGATGTAGGCATAATATATATATATATATATATATATATATATATATATATATATATATATATATATATATATATATATATATATATATATATATATATATATATATATATATATATATATATATATATATATATATATATATATTATGCCTACATCTAGTTGACATCTAGTTGATTATCTTTGTCACCGTTAATAGGCCTAACACTGCTGAACAAAAATCTGTGCAAAGTGGTAATACTTTGATATGCAGAACTACAAAACGTTGTGAAATGTGGCAGTGTTAGGCCTATTAACTATTAGTGACAAAGATATTCGATCAGATAAAATTAATATTGACAGAAAACTAACGACACTAACATTGAAAATTGCGTTATATGTTATGGATATGGGTATGATAGGAGGTTGTGCACAAGAACAAAAGTGCACATTAGAACACAAGGGTATGTCCCCAATGAATGGTCGCTGGTTTGAAAGAAATCGATTTATTTTTCCGGATAATATACGTGCCCTTGTGAAACTGTATCTTGTGTGTAACTTTTATAACAATGATATGTCGTTACCCAAAGCACATTAGTAATGTTAATCTACCACCAAATTGGTATGTTTACATCCATGTTTGAGTAAACCTTTATTTTGCTAATTCTATACATTCGTAGCAATAATCAGTAACTGATTGAAAGGTGATAAACTAGAGTAAACCAAGTGTATTTGCATATTTAAGCATTGTGTGTACACGCATGCATTATACAACAGTCCATTGTGTGTATAACATACATTATATGATGAATAATTTTAATGGTGGGCATTCGCAAGCCCGTCCGCAGGGGGTAATTTGGGGGGTTCGACCGAAGAATTTTTTAACTGTAACATTTTCAAAAATCATCCCCGAAATCGCCGGCTGATTGTGTCTGCTGGAACTCCCACTTTTAAACCCCCGAGGTGGGCCTTATACGCTCAACGTAATAATAAGTGCAAATATATACCCGTGTGTTTATTAAACAAGAGTAGTATAAATAAACCTACAGAGGCAGTTGCAGTTGCATATTAAATTTGTTGTTAATCGTTGGAAGCGTCAAACACTCAATTACATAAGTCATTATTTCTGTTTGACCAAACGAAGGCCACAGTGCGGACACATTAAATAGTGCAATAACCATGAACACATCTAGCACCCCGAGTTAACAATATCATTATAGATTGATTCCTAATTGCTTGTTGTGTGTGTCCACTTCGCCGTGGACAACCATGCAGTCCGGAACAAGTCAGGAAGACGTCTCATCGTTGAAGTATCTCGTCAGAAGACACCAGGTGGAAGCACCATTGCTTAGAACAGCGAGAACTGTCGATTTGTTAGCGCCATCTCGTCAACAAATCTACAAATATATAAACCATACATTATTAGAGCACCGTATTCTATTTAAATGTATATGCGTGCTAATTTTTATAAAGACTGCAGGTGATGTGTGACTTGAGTCACCATAGAGATGGACTCAGCTGGTCCTTAACACTGTCCCTTGTAGGAGCAACAAAGGTAACTTAAGGCTAACTGATGAATGGCCCCTTCATTATGGACTTCCTGGCTTAATTAAACAAACACAAGGATTATAGCCTGAACTTACTAACGTAACTGTTTGCTAAAGCTGACTATGGATTTCTGACCGAGACAAAATGCTGCCTTTAATTAAACATTTGTTTAATATTGTTACATCAATAAAAAAATAATGTATTTGAACATTTAAGATACTTCATGGAAGTATTTAAATAACAAATATTGTAATTCTGTTAACTAAACATACTTGATAAAACTGTATTTAAAATTAAATCATAAATAATTATCACAGCATCATATCTTAAAAAGTACTCGGATGTACTCGTAAAATCCGAGTACACTGAGCATGAGCAAGAGTACAAGTACATGACACATAATTTTCATGAATATGAGTAAAAAAAATTACTCGAGTACACGAGTACCGAGTACATCGACCCCCAGGTCTGACACGCACACCTGCAGGCAGCACGCACGCATTCACACACACACACACACACACACACACACACACGCACGCACGCACGCACGCACGCGGACGTACATACGTACCTATCCACTCGCACACAAGAAGGCATGTATACGCATGCACTGCACTGTATCAAACTGACGTATGTTTGGGAATTTCTAATACCCATTTACATTTTTTAACGTCTAATTTTATTAGACGAAGGCCCAAATATAATCGCCACTTTTTCATGTGTAACTATACGAATACGTACTTTGTCATTTCGCTAGCGACCAGCACATAACGGTAACATTTGGTCCACGGTTCCTTCTGCTGAATCGGTTCATCCTTGCGCCACAGCGCGATCTCCTGGGCCGTAGTCACCGGATATCTGTACTGATCTTTCGGTTCTGAAAAGATGACGTCGGTTTCTCAATATCCTACTATAATCAAGACTATTTGCACCACATGAGAGTGGTGAAAGTATCGTACAAATAATACAGCCTTCAGCTATGCTAAGATCAAGTGACTCGGTTGCAAATTATAAGGAGTACAACAGGAACTCCTTTTAGAAAAGGGTAGAATTAATAGGGGAGCGTTAATAGGGAGAGAGATAGAGAAAGGGAGAGACGGGGGGTTGGGAGAATGGGTGACCGATTTACAAAAGCACAAAATGTAAAAGTGTTTTACGGGTGTACAGCAATTTTGAACTGAGCTGCATTTGAGATGCACATCAATCAACTCGACTAAATGACTCGGCATCTAACCACTGTAGACAGCATAGGCTCTAGCTAGTTACACTTGCGCACATCATAATCATGTTTAAGTTTAATTCTAGCTATACGCCTATAGGTTAATTCTTAGCGTGTCATAACAAAGGCAGTGACGCATTGGGGGGGGGGCATTGGGGGGGGGGCATTGGGCCATGGCTCCCTTTGCCATAGCATTTTATTTGTATGTAATGTGTTGCGCCACCACATGGTAGCATGGTAAATTAATGGGTGACTAAGCTTCCCTTTTTGGCCACCCCCTTTTGGCGTTGCGAAATCCTATATGGGGCCTATATAGATACACAACTGTATAAATACGACAATAATTAATTGGGAACGTACCAGCCGGATTTCGTATATGCTTGGTCCGTTGTCGCATGTACTCTTCGTGAGACCCAGCAGGTCCTGGACCAAACCCCGAAGTTTGGTCCGTCGGCAGAAGTGACGCCTCTGGTAGTCCCTCTTTGCGATTTATGGGTGGCAACCGAATTTGTTCCGGGGTCCGATATAATCCACTGTGATAAATGTGGTGCGGCGTATCCACCGGATCCTTTACGTGCTCGTAGATCGCGTTCCGATACCCTAGATGTGTCAGATTAAAAAATGCCATTCTTATAAACCCGTGAAAGAGTTTGGCGGCTTAAAATGTTGACAGCATGTGTCCCGGACGTTGCTATGAAGCACCAAGATTGTTTACATCGAAATCTCGTTCGCTGGACGAGATCGCTCGTTTGCGCTGCGAGACAGCGACGCCATTGTAGCATCGAGAACTTTCTGCACGTTGTAAGAGTGACGAGGCATTGAAATCGGTCGCCATCGTAATATTTACCTTCTCTATTAAGTCGTTTTAAATTTAAGTAATAGGAAAAATGACTGCTATGGGCAGTGTAGCCTTCGATGAATTCGGGCGACCGTTTATCATCCTGAAGGATCAGGACAAACAAACCCGTTTAGTCGGTCTCGAAGCTCAAAAGGTGCGTTGTCAGTGGCCTTCGCAAATAATTAAAATTAATAAACAATTCGTAGTCAAGAATTATAATGTGAATGTACGGATAGACCTTAATAAGAATTATGCGTATAAAACAAATGCATACTGAATGTTTCGTTTATGATAGTCGATTTACAACTAAGACTCGTCTCGACTTGTTTTATACAGTTCTGAGCGATAATACAACGACTAACAAATTACGTAAAATTCAGAATTATACGCAGCCGTGTTATTAGTTGTATTCCATTGATGTTGTGGTGTTGACACAACCCTTTAAAATAAGGACTTAAAATAAAGTTCAGTTGTATTTGAGGGGCACTGTATCCTGATTTGTGGCTAATTAACGAAGTAGAAGCACGACAGAATTCCCTTCAGTCGCCCTTGGCTGGACGGGTCAGACACCGTGCTAGAGAATAGTCTGGCTCCTGTTAACCCTGTCATTCACTTGACAGGCTCAGACAGGGTTTGCAACAACTAAATATAGCACAAAAGAATACTATAATTCTGTAATGTAATTCTGCTTGACTTCTCTAAGGCGAGCGATCACTATCGCTCGCGCAAATCAATAATCTTGGGAGCGATTTATCGTTCGCGTCAATTGCTAAAATCTCTCGCTGCCTGCAAGTGTTCATCTCGACAAGGAGTTTCTTGAGTATTAGATTCACTAGGAAAGTCTACTCTTTATAACAAAGTGTTCGGACTCCAATAGCCAAGAGTTCACGTATCATCCATCACCGGGGATGGCGATCGCAGTCCGCTGCACCAAGATTGCAAAGACGCCATAGAAGCCACGATATAAAGAAGTTATCAAATGAGTGGACCAGCATCAGTGTGTAGTATCTTTAAATGTCATGTACTGTTGTATGTCGAACTGAATAAAATACATGTACAGTTATGGAATAGATAAGGAATCAACAATGTTTCGTTACGATCTGATTGACCAACTAGGTTGTAATGGGAATCGAAAATAATAACCTGGATCCGAGCTACCGAACATGCATATGAGTTGACAAGGAGTGTAAAAGTTGATTAAACATTGAAAACGACAATTTTAATAATTGTTCCACTTCATCTTTCAACTGCTCTGAACACATAAATTCACAACGCACATCTCTGGTACCACTTAACATCGATTCACTGTTTCATGTGCGGATGACGAATTCATATTTTTGCGCACCAAGTTTGAGTTGTGCGTTTGGCATTATGATGCAATGAAAGTGCCATTTCACCCCAGTTTATATTGGTGTTCCCTACTAAGCTGCGTTTATGACTATACATTTGATTCTTATACGTGGCGTATTTGTGAATCTCGATTGCAATTTTCAAACCGCCTAAGCGAAGTCGCACACCAGTGGCAGTGCCGCATCGTGGTCACTGCCATGGGCACGGACACAGCACACCGTTACTGCACTAGCCTTGCCTAGGCTACGCCTATGGTGATCGATGACGTAGTAATTCAGAACCATTTCACCAATTACAATGAATGGGATTTACTAAAACAAGCATTTATTTCATTGTACAAAAGTCATAGCGCCAGGAAGTACCAATTAAAATTTCATGGCGACAACTAGTCCAAATGGACCCCTTCACTATGGCCCTTCCAGAGTCGACTAGGCCGCAGTCTCCACAAACTGCTGCCAGTCCTCATCACTCCATAAATAACTTCAGATAGTGTATATAGATTTTAATATAGTTTTTAACCTAAACACCTATTGTTGCCCCAATAGTGGTGCAATGTCTTTTAATTGGCCCTGACCAGAACTACCAACAGACGCTGTTGGACTTACAGCGCTCCTAAGGAGCCCATTCCTTCACAGGAAGAAGAAGAAGAAACTGATCCAACAGCAGTCATGGGCCGTGTGCTAATGCTAATATAGAGATGTTTTTTTGTGGGCGGCTTTTTCTGTACTGCTTGAAAACTAAAAACTTTTGCCACCAACATTTGGGAATATACAACTCCATGACATGTAAAATCAATACTGACAAGTTTTTGTTTTATATGAAGCATAATTTTCCAAATAGTGAATTATCATGCAAATGAAACTGCTATGAAAATTTGTATTGAATATAATTTTTGCATTCGTTTCAGTCACACATTCTTGCTGCTAAATCTGTCGCTGGAATCCTGCGGACGTCTCTGGGCCCCAAGGGCCTGGATAAGATGCTTGTGTCCCCTGATGGTGACGTAATGGTGACGAACGATGGCGCCACCATCCTGCAGCAGATGGATGTCGAACACCAGATCGCTCGTCTACTCGTGCAGTTGTCGAAGTCCCAGGATGACGAGATAGGCGATGGCACGACAGGTGTAGTTGGTGGGTGCCTTGTCTTGTTTTCATTTATCCATCCCCGAGCAGACAATTACATTATCGATTCTGGTTACACACCAATTACAAAATTCCAATTATCAGTTCCATATTGAAATAAAAACAATGTATGTGAACAGAGCAAACATAGACATAACCAACACCAAAAAATACCATCTGTTTTACAGCAGCTTTATTTTATTTCTGCATATTGTGGCACATAATAGCCAGGGCTGGGTCCAGTTATGTAATTGTAATGGATTACAGCAAACTTGTGTAATTGTAACTGATTACGGTTTCAAAATGTTATTGTAATTGTTATATTTTGTGTAATTGAAAATTTATTTCAATTACAGTACGTTTCATATCACAAACTACTTGAACAAACTGTCAATAAAAATATAAAAGTCTCACACGGTTGAAAATCAAGACTGATAATAACACCTGCTTATATAATCAAGCAAGTGCACCAGAAAATGTCTAAGAGTCCAGAGGCCAGTAGCAGAGAGTGTAAATCTACTTAGGTGGGGCATTAGCCTCTTTACAATATAGAGTCATTGTTATGAAGCACTTGAGTCATTGTTAGCGGTTTACTTTTGTTAGCAATTGCAACTTACACCTGTCCATGCACTGTGTGAATCGCACTGTGTAGACAAACTGGGGTAACCTTTAAAACAGGAGTAGGAGAAAAGGGGTATACCATAAATTTGGACTGTATATGAAATGGGTGTAGACTAACTGTAACTGTAAACCAACTTTCAAAGAGACTGACATCAGCTCCAATTTAATCTACTCTGTCTGCTGGGAAACCAAACATTTTCCCTTAAGTGAATATAATGGGGTGTAATACAGTGATTCATAATACAGCCCCAACCCCACCCCCAATAAGGAATACAACAATATTCCACATTGGTATATTTAAGTTACAGTATTCACTGTCTGGTGGGTACTGGTCCGTGGAGCTAGTGGTGGGTAGCCTTAGCGATTAGCCTTTTCAGTAAGTTGGTAACAGCCAAAAAGCAACAAACAATGCACAGACATTGTCAGACAAAGGCTAAGCTGGTATTCAAACAACATGGAAAGACCTGTAGCCTGATATTGCTTCAGAAAATATCAGCTCAGTGAAACATTGCAGAGTTAGCAAGCCAATTACACCCCTTGTGTTGTGGTGGATTGGAGACAGGTCAGGTGGCAAGGACCAAATATATGGCCTCTCTCCCCATTCCCAACTCGCACAAAGCAAAGGGCAGACCAATTAAGAATGTTAGCGTAATGTAATTGTAACTGAAATTGAAACGGTGTAATTGATTTGAAAAATTATGAGTGTAATTGAAATTAAAAATTAATTGCAATTGAAATTAAAAAATTATTGTAATTGATATAAATTTGTCTAATTGGACCCACCCCTGAATTAATAGCAAACAAATATGATATACACAACACATTTTATTGATTATTTGTAGCAGTTTGTAATGATAATTTGAGTTAAAAAATTATTAAAAATACCAGTTAAATTTTCTCCAAGTACTTTTCAAAGCACCAATTACAATTCTGGAATTGGCATTTTAATTACAATGTAATTGACCCCTAGCCTGACTGCTAAGCTGCTGTGCATAACTACAGGAACACTTGTTATTTATAGTATAAGAAAATAACAATTTGTCATCACTCCCAATGCCAATACAGTCATGTATGTTTCATGTAATGCTTGTTGCTTCCTCCAGTGTTGGCTGGAGCTCTCTTGGAGCAAGCTGAACAACTCCTCGACCGTGGCATTCACCCGATTCGTGTTGCTGATGGTTATGAGATGGCAGCCCAGGCGGCATGTGCACGACTAGATGAGATTGCAGACGACTTCCCCGTCGATATGGAGGCACCAGAACCTCTTATTCAGACGGCAATGACAACACTAGGGTCTAAAATGTAAGTTGTATACCACATGTAAAGGGATTCTTGGACATACCCCTCCCCCCAACAATACCCCTTGTTCCAGATCTGGGGCGGATCCAGGGCTCAATATCCCCTTTGTATTTTAACCACACTACAAATTTACACCAGACAATACTGGTGCAGGCTGTCTGACTTGAGTCACCAAACTTCTTCAGAAGAAGTCTCAGTTAGCAGTACTTAGTACTGTCACTTGTGAGAGCAACAAAGGCATTTTATGGCTAACTGATGAATGACCCTTTCATTATGGGCTTACTGGACTTCATGGCTTAATTAAGCAAACACAAGGATTATAGCCTGGACTGGTACCCAGTACAACTACAGATATGAACTAGGGGTTTCTGACTGGGAAAAAAATGAAAAGATGCTGCCTGTTGAATTGAAGCCTTTGTGGCTTCAGTGCATTCAATGTGCAGAAAAGTGATCCACCTTGTGAATTTGTGAAAACTCATCAGTACCAAGTAAAAATGAAATGACATCTACTAAATATAGCAATAATAGTTATTACAAATCGGGCTATTACATTGCAATTAATATCATGGTTATTGCAATAGAATTGACATAATAAAAGTGTTTTTTGATAATCCTGCATTAGAAAACATAACTCAACTGAGATGCATGCAAGAACATACAAAAACAATGTATTTGATTCATATGCAAGTAATACAATTTGCTACCATACTTTTTGAAATTATTGTTGTAGTTAATGATTTCATAAAATAAGAAATAAAATAGTTTTCACAATATCATATTGAAAAAATACTCAGATGTACTCGTAAAATCTGAGTACATTGAACGCGAGTACAAGTACTTGACACTAATTTGTACTAGTATTTCAAAAATGTACTCGTACCAAGTACTTTGGCCCCAGGTCTGGTCTGTTTGTAAGCAACAATAAAACAACGGTAAAAAATTCCAATTTTTTTTCCAGAAAAAAAGAAAGACAGTTATTTTAATATTAAAACAAGAATGATGATTCAGCCATGCATGGCTCATAATTTTCCTGATGTGTGCATTATTGTAGTGTCAACAAATGTCACCGTCAGATGGCCGAGATTGCTGTCAATGCCATTCTGTCGGTTGCTGACATGAAGCGCCGCGATGTCGACTTTGAACTGATCAAGATTGAGTCGAAGGTGGGAGGATCATTGGAGGACACGATGCTGGTGAAAGGAGTCGTCATCAACAAGGACTTCAGTCATCCTCAGATGCCCAAGGTTAGTGTCCTCACATCTCCACAGTTACTGACTTACCTATCCTCTTCGTACCCCATGTTGTGTTCAAAACGATAAGTCTAATGTTAAATTTTTTTAATTTATTTAAATATAGATATTAATGATATGGCTAAATAAAATAAAAATTGGAATTATATTCAGCATAGAATTCATGATTTTATAGGTCCTGGATGAATCCTATCAAAGCCAGCTTTATCCGTTATGATGTATATGAAATAAAAAATATTAGGACTAGTTTTCGAAATAACTACTGTAATAATTATAATAATTTTACAGGACGGCAGGGCCGGGTCCAATTACTCAAAACCAAATCAGTTACATTTACTTGATGATTTGTCTCAGGTCTGATGTGTCAGGGTCTGTTGGTGAATTGGGACATTTTGTTTAGGAGTGATAAAAGTGTGTCCAAGTTAGTGATTTTTTCTCTTAAACACTGCTTGCAATATTCATGCCTGTGCAATATATTTTGTTCGTTGGAATGCTTATTTAAAATGGTGTATATTTCTCTACAATTGTTTTAATTTTTTTTTTATTTGCTGTGATATTAAATGTATTTTCCTTTCTTGGAATGAATAAAATATGACTGTATATTGTTAAATTTCCATACAAAATATATGGTGTGTGTGTGTCATCTACATTTGTCGTCATGTGTGTGTAAGCATACAATGCAGCACCATATTTTCGGGTTTGGGGGTTCAGGCATCTCTGGACCCCTTTTTTTGTAGGGATGCCGTTTTTTTAGACACATGGGGTCCCAGGATCCCATTTTTTTAAACCCTAGCGGAAACGCTGAATTATGCCATTTTGCTCAATTAAATAATTGGATCCAGTCCTGCAGGAGGGTGAATATCATGCCAAAAATATTACTATTAGGGGTAGTATGCTCACTGTCGAAAAAGCTCAACTAACATGAATCATCGATGACAATGCGTGGCATCAGACCTTTGTCATAGCTTGTATCTGCTTTGACGATTGTAATTTCACGCAAAATTAAACTCAACCATTTATGCTTAGTCAGGCCAATTTTGAGGTCTGTACTATTCAAATGGTAGAACAATTATTATCCAGTATTCAGATGTGCCATGAACATGATAAAACTCTCCAGCACAATAGTAAATATCGTTTATCCATGATATCTTTATGACATGATTTATATTGAGTGTAATTTTGTTCAAATGTCCCATAATGTTGTTAGTGTGCTGCAGATATAATGTGAGTTGGGGGAGACCGTAAAACCAGAAAACTTTAGTTGTTCCACTACCTGCTATGGCCACTTAAATCTTGTACTATCGTAATAACTGTGGGTATTTCAGGGTTGTATCTTTGAGAGGCACGGCAGAATTCCCTTCAGTTGTCCTTAGCTGGATGGGTCAGACACCGTGCTAGAGAATAGTCAGGCTCCTGTCAACTCTGTCACTAACTAGACAGGCTCAGGCAGGGTTTGCAACAGTTAAAATGTACTGTGATTACAGCACCTCAAAAATATCAGATGCACTGTAATAATTATGTTACCTCAAGTCTGCAATATTATAAATGTTTAAAAAATATCTACCGGGGTAATATTGTCTTGGTGTTGTCCTTTGATCATATATCACATTTAGAAAGACATTTTGTAAAGAGGGTGATGACGTAAGTGCACTAAAACAAGGTTCGAATGTAGCGAGTCAAACACTGTTTGTGGATTGTGATGTTTTTCCTGCATCTTTATTCTTAATGTTTGTAACTTATGATAATGTGACTGATTGATGAACAAAATATATAATTGCTTCTGTGAAGTTCTGACAATGACTTCTTGTCACTCAAAGGTTTGGTTTTCTTGGACGTTTTGTGGTTGATGATTATTCTAGGCTTTCAAAATTATTAGTTATGGATTTCACTTGTAATACTGTCGTTAGCATAAAGTTGAGGATAAATAACATTTTAAGATATTAACATTCTCAAAATGCAAGGATTTCAGAACTTCATGGCTAATTTTCATTTGGAAATTGAAAATGAAAAGTTCCATTATCCTTGGTTGTTCATGTCTATGAGATTGGTCAAAATAACTTTATTAGTTATTCGATCAGTGATATCATTTTAAATAGCTAATACTCAGCATATATATGCCAGGTTGGGACACATTTTTAAAGGGAGGCTGCAAAACAGAAATATACAAGTCAATCAGATTTATATAATATTTTTTATGCAAACAGCTTTGACCCATAGTTTTGGTGGCGGACTCCTAGATTCTGGAAAGTAGGAGTGCGTCTGGCCCCCACTCATTTTTTGGCTAAATTCTATCCCTGAAAACTATTAGTTTGATGGTGTTAAAACAATCCCGTATCCCTGTTTCTTTAAGAGGCACGGCAGAATTCCCTTCAGTTGTCCTTAGCTGGATGGGTCAGACACCGTGCTAGAGAATAGTCAGGCTCCTGTCAACTCTGTCACTAACTAGACAGGCTCAGGCAGGGTTTGCAACAGTTAAAATGTACTGTGATTACAGCACCTCAAAAATATCAGATGCACTGTAATAATTATGTTACCTCAAGTCTGCAATATTATAAATGTTTAAAAAATATCTACCGGGGTAATATTGTCTTGGTGTTGTCCTTTGATCATATATCACATTTAGAAAGACATTTTGTAAAGAGGGTGATGACGTAAGTGCACTAAAACAAGGTTCGAATGTAGCGAGTCAAACACTGTTTGTGGATTGTGATGTTTTCCCTGCATCTTTATTCTTAATGTTTGTAACTTATGATAATGTGACTGATCGATGAACAAAATATATAATTGCTTCTGTGAAGTTCTGACAATGACTTGTCACTCAAAGGTTTGGTTTTCTTGGACGTTTTCTTGGACGTTTTGTGGTTGATGATTATTCTAGGCTTTCAAAATTATTAGTTATGGATTTCACTTGTAATACTGTCGTTAGCATAAAGTTGAGGATAAATAACATTTTAAGATATTAACATTCTCAAAATGCAAGGATTTCAGAACTTCATGGCTAATTTTCATTTGGAAATTGAAAATGAAAAGTTCCATTATCCTTGGTTGTTCATGTCCATGAGATTGGTCAAAATAACTTTATTAGTTATTCGATCAGTGATATCATTTTAAATAGCTAATACTCAGCATATATATGCCAGGTCGGGACACATTTTTAAAGGGAGGCTGCAAAACAGAAATATACAAGTAAATCAGATTTATATAATATTTTTTTATGCAAACAGCTTTGACCCCTAGTTTTGGTGGCGGACTCATAGATTCTGGAAAGTAGGAGTGCGTCTGGCCCCCACTAATTTTTTGGCTAAATTCTATCCCTGAAAACTATTAGTTTGATGGTGTTAAAACAATCCCGTATCCCTGTTTCTTTAAGAGGCACGGCAGAATTCCCTTCAGTTGTCCTTAGCTGGATGGGTCAGACACCGTGCTAGAGAATAGTCAGGCTCCTGTCAACTGTGTCACTAACTAGACAGGCTCAGACAGGGTTTGCAACAACTAAAATGTACTGTGGTTACAGCACCTCAAAAAAAATATCAGATATACAATAACATACTTAATGTTACTGTCTGCAGTCTGCAATATTATATTTTAAAGTAGCTAATATTGTTTTGGTGTCATCCTAACTAAAATGTACTATGATTACAGCACCTCAAAAAAGATACAGTGCATAGACAATGTGCATTTTGATTATGATGACATTATCTCCAGTATCTGGTAAAGCTGTTAGTAAAATGACACTACACTTATTTTGTATTCCTCTAGAATGGATTGCAGGGCATTGTGGCCCAACCACTGCAGTCATTAGCAGACTGGTGTCAATTACATTAGATAAAATTTCAAATTACACTCCAAATCCAATCCAAAGCCAAAGCCAAATCCACCAAATTACGCCTCAAAAATTACAATTACAATTCTCAACATCAATTCCTGAATTGGAATTCATGTTTCGATTCCAATATAATTGACCCCCCAAGTGTGGTCAACACAATACCATTGCAAACTCCAAAGCACACTTAGACAATAGGTGACTGAGTTTGATTGATTGATTGTCGCAGGAGGTGAAGGGTGCCAAGCTTGCCATACTCACGTGTCCGTTTGAGCCCCCCAAGCCAAAGACCAAGCACAAGTTGGACATCACCAACGTGGAGGACTATCGCAAGCTGCGGGCGTACGAGCAGGAGCAGTTTGAGGGCATGGTTCAGCAGGTACGTCTAGGAAAAGGTTTATTAGTAACACTGGCAAAAAATACCCATCCTTCGGATAGTAGTTCATAAGTGACTGTCACTGTCATGATAACAATATTAAACAAATTCAGAATACACAGCATTGTCACAGAAATATCCATCTATACCTTGGTACTTAATGCTGCTAGTCAATATCTTGATGGCTTCATGGAATCTTAACTCTCAAAATAGCGACATAATACTGGCAGTTAGGGTTAATGTCCAACAGCATCTTGCACTTGTGTTACTTAACTTGGGACTGCAGTTGAAAATATCGGTTGCTCCTGTGATATCAACCATTTTTGGTCTGAGTCTCCCGTACCATAGTTAACAATGAATGTAGGTTTTTTTTTTTTTTTCTGCTCAATGTATTATTTGCAGTTTGTTTATTGGTTGTTTTTGTTTTGCATTTTTGAATATTTGTGTAATCAGTGTTTGCCTGTATGACTTATCTTGTTGTCATTGAGACAAACAAACGTTTCCTGAGTTGTCATTACACTCAGATCACTGTGTCATACTGTCTGTTGCTGTTGACACATACTGGTTGTTGGATTAGAATACCAGCTAATGTAGTCAGGGTTTCTAGGTGACGTTGGTGTTTGACACTGTTTTGTTGTGTCAGGTGAAGGACACAGGAGCGAACCTTGTCATCTGTCAGTGGGGCTTTGACGACGAGGCCAACCATCTGTTGCTGCAGAAGAAGTTGCCTGCCGTGCGCTGGGTCGGAGGGCCCGAGATCGAGGTCAGTCTGAGGCAGGTCTACACAATATAATACGCTCGTCTCTACATCCACCCCTTCCCCCATCGTATCCACTGTCCTGGGTCACCTGGAAGAATTGGCTATTTGTTCACACCCATAATTTTCCCTGCTTATTGCAGACACCTGAATAGAGGCGTTTAGTTGCACCACTTGGGTACAACCTGTACTTTATGAGGTAGAAGCTAAAGCTGTAGAATAATATATTATCTGTTGTGTCAAGGATTTTAGTTGCACTGATATTGTAAGTTAGACATTACGGTGAGAACAAATCTGTTTGAAATATGACATAAATTATGATAATTGCAGCTGTTACCATAATCATCTTCCAGCTGATTGCCATAGCAACAGGGGGTCGCATAGTGCCACGGTTCAGTGAACTCACTGCCGACAAGCTCGGGTATGCTGGCATTGTGCGTGAGATCTCATTTGGTACTACGAAGGACCGCATGTTGGTGATTGAGGATTGTAAAGACAGCCGTGCTGTGACCATATTCATTCGTGGAGCCAACAGGATGGTGGGTTGTGGCTTTTGTTGTACATTTCAGGTTTGCAGCCCTGTCACAGTGTGACTATTGGAAACTGCATTCCCTGGGTGTTATTAAAAGGATTACCTATGTCGCTTCAGTTGCATTTTTTCACCAAGAAATAAAAAAAATTATATATTCTTGAACTAGAACGATTACTGGATAATATCGTGCAATTGTTTTGGGGGGTTGGTTACCACAGTAACAAATAATTTAAAATGGCCACCATAAATTTTCATTACTAACATTTTATTGTCAAATAACATTTGTTGTTCAAAATGCAAGTATCACAACTATTCCTTTGATGTAATATTGATAATATAGTATGTACAGTTTTTTAGTTCAGTTGTCATAGTAATGAACAAAACAGAATGGCTGCCATAATTTGCAATTGCTCGCGCTATGTCAGTGAATAGCATTGTAATTTGAATCACAATCATAACAACTACAATTAATTGAGTCAATTCTGGTTGATGTATTTAAATGACACTGCTAAGACACAAAGCATATTTGAAGCTGATCTTCTGCAAACTCCGGAATAAAAAGTGTTAATGGGTTATATTTGTTCCTTCAGTTAGGCCTGCCTTAGCCGTCCACCACCTTTACATGTGTTGCTGTTGCAGATTGTTGATGAGGCAAAGCGCAGTCTCCACGATGCGTTGTGTGTGGTGCGCAACCTTGTGAAGGATTCACGCATTGTCTACGGGGGAGGCGCCTCGGAGATCGCATGCGCCCTCGCTGTCAGCAAGCGCGCAGACAAGGTTAGTCATCTCTTCTCTTCTGGCAACCAACTCTATAGTGATCCAATGTGGGTGCTATGCTCAGTTTTGATTCATGTGAAAATGTGTCGGAAATAGATTTCTGTATGAAAGTTTGTCGTGGCCTTGTCTGGATACAAACACTAAGGTGAGATCATATTGTATACCCATACACACATAAATTCCTGTAAACTTAATTACCATGTTTGGCTGCTGTATTGTCATTACCCCCCCCCCCCAAAGTGGTGAGCAGTACAGGTATTAGTTGGTGTCACCCGTTTGTAAAGGGAACTGCAATGAAGAACGCAAGTCATTCTGTCAGCCTCATATATGTGATGATTTGGCAATGATTGTATTTTACCAGTTCTTTACATTTTGCAATGAATGCCTTAATAAGGTGACATACGCATGACATCAGACCTTTGTCACAGCTTTTATTTGTGCTGAGACAATTGTATTGTTGTGCAAAATGAAACTCCGCTGGGAAGGCTTGGTCAGGCCAAATCTGTGGCCTGTACTATTCTAAAAGTGGAACATCTACAACTCGGCATTCATAGCCGAATAGCCAACTTCTTGTTAGACAGTCTGCAACTAAAATCTACATTCTATAAACAATTGCAGTTTAGGGGAGAAGAAAATTAACTACATTTGCCCCATAAACTGCATATTGAATAACTGTGCCTACTTGCACCTAATTTTAGGGGCATTTTATCTGCACTGTTGTTTTTATCGCCGTACAGATCTCGACCTTAGAACAGTATGCTGTACGAGCTTTTGGTGACGCCCTTGAGAGCATACCGATGGCTCTTGCTGAGAATGCTGGGATGGCTCCCACACAGACGGTGGCCGAGGTGAAATCTCGCCAACTGAAGGAAGAGAATGCACATCTTGGCATCGACTGCATGGCAAATGGCACAAATGGTGAGCTGTTGTCTCTGATATGTTAGCTTAGGTTGACTGATGCAGCTAAGCCAACTTCAAATTATTATAAACTGTCATTCAGTAATGTCACAACAGATGCATAAATCAGATAAATGTAACCTGCTATTATAATCTGATCAAAATATTCTTGCATACACAATGCTTTCATTGGGACTAAAAGAACTGAATACATCAGACAATTGTTGGTGACAGACGCGTCACGTCAGACATTTGTTGATAACAAACTCGTGACATCAGACATTTGTTGGTGTCAGATGCGTGACATCAGACCTTTGTCATAGCTTGTATCTGTGCTTTGACGATTGTAATTTCACGCAAAATTAAGCTCCGCTGTTTATGCTTAGTCAGGCCAATTTTGAGGGCTGTACTATTCAAATAGTGGAACACTCAAGAATCATCCAGTGTTCAGATGTACCATGAGCACAATAAACCTGGAAATCCAGCACCATAGTAAATATGGTTTATTCATCTCTATGACACGACTAAGAAAAATTCCATAAGGGTTGTGAAAACATTAGCAACAATGTGATGAGTTATTAATGTCATACTTTGCAATAATTGTCAAATACCATAACAAGGAAAGTGCATATTATTTTTATGGCTAATAGATAATAAGTTATATAAAATAAACCATCGTTTATGTGAAATGATCATTTAAAAAAACAAGTTGTCTGTAACTGAAAAGTTGCATGTTACTTTTGTGGATCCTATTTTGTGTCAAGGCAACTGTGCTTAAATATGAGTACTGTTTTGACATCAAATGTTTGTTTAGAATGTTGACTGTTCCTTTGAATATCACCTTTTTGGATACTGGTGTCTTTACCTGGAAAATTGGCCTTTCCCTGGACATAACGGCTGAACTGCACTGAATGGTGTAATGGTCTATGCCCCTGTTATGAGTAAACAATATGTTACCCTTCTTCCATGGCCCGTCTCTGTTGTTTTTGGTCTGCCCCTTTTCTTTGCTGGGATCCCAAGTTGACCCTGTTTTTGCTGGTAGGTCAGTGGTGATTCTGAAGATATGTCCGAGCCATTTCCGTGTTCTTAGGAGGATACTAATGTTCTCATGTTTTGTTGTTTGGTGGAGTCTGGTGTAAGAGATGGTCTCAGGAGGATGCCAGTGTTCTCATGTGTTGTTGTTTGGTGGAGTCTGGTGTAAGAGATGGTCTCAGGAGGATGCCAGTGTTCTCATGTGTTGTTGTTTGGTGGAGTCTGGTGTAAGAGATGGTCTCAGGAGGATGCCAGTGTTCTCATGTGTTGTTGTTTGGTGGAGTCTGGTGTAAGAGATGGTCTCAGGAGGATGCCAGTGTTCTCATGTTTTGTTGTTTGGTGGAGTCTGGTGTAAGAGATGGTCTCAGGAGGATGCCAGTGTTCTCGTGTTGTTGTTTGGTGGAGTCTGGTTAAGAGATGGTCTCAGGAGGATGCCAATGTTGTCATGTTTGTTGTTTGGTGGAGTCTGGTGTAACAGATGGTCTCAGGAGGATGCCAATGTTCTCATGTGTTGTTGTTTGGTGGAGTCTGGTGTAAGAGATGGTCTCAGGAGGATGCCAGTGTTCTCATGTGTTGTTGTTTGGTGGAGTCTGGTGTAAGAGATGGTCTCAGGAGGATGCCAGTGTTCTCATGTTTTGTTGTTTGGTGGAGTCTGGTGTAAGAGGTGGTCTCAGGAGGATGCCAGTGTTCTCATGTTTTGTTGTTTGGTGGAGTCTGGTGTAAGAGGTGGTCTCAGGAGGATGCCAATGTTCTCATGTTTTGTTGTTTGGTGGAGTCTGGTGTAAGAGATGGTCTCAGGAGGATGCCAATGTTCTCATGTTTTGTTGTTTGGTGGAGTCTGGTGTAAGAGATGGTCTCAGGAGGATGCCAATGTTCTCATGTTTTGTTTGGTGGAGTCTGGTGTAAGAAATGGTCTCAGGCGAATACACTTGTATCCTTCTTAAACAGGTGTTGTGGAAACTGCAAGTCTGTTAGTATCTTGGTACGTGTCATGCGCCATGCGGTAGAGGAGCACCGAGAGGACATTGTACTATCCTGTTTGCTTAATTCATTCTACCTTAGCTGACTACATTGAGTCAGTAACTGTTGGTTGATTTACGATTGATGCAGTCTTTAATTATTTACATTAATTCAATAATGGACGTGTGATGCGATGTGGTTATATGTATCATTTCATTGCAGTAGATGGTACATTACAGTGCCTATCAATCACTCTTCCCTGTTATTAATACGCTGCTTAATATTTGATGAATGTATGACCGCCAGTTAACGGCCTTGTATGGACATTAACACTCGTACCAGAAGTGGACTTGGTCAGTGTTGATATCTATTTACTCCAGTTGATTGACCTGGTTATGTGATTCAAGCTACTTACAATATTGAAATTGGGAGTGGGAGAAGTGGGAGTGGGAGAAGGTGGTAGTGCACCAGATTCATTGACCCTAGCCGATATTCTTGACACTTACCCAACTGTGTTTATCCAATTGCATGGAGCATGTTGGATAATGTCACTGTAAAGCTTCTGAGTTGCCAGGTTTCTAAAAGTGGAACAATTAAAACTCAACATTCATAGCAAAATGGCCAGATTTTAGAACTGCTCTGTTTGTAGTTGAATTTATTTGAATTTTGACAGTTGCAGTTTGTTGTAGTGGATGCATTAGTAAGGTGACTTCAGTATGATAGAAGCCTGACATCAGTTTGTTGTAGTGGATGCATTAGTAAGGTGACTTCAGTATGACAGAAGCATGACATCAGTTTGTTGTAGTGGATGCATTAGTAAGGTGACTTTAGTATGACAGAAGCATGACATCAGTTTGTTGTAGTGGATGCATTAGTAAGGTGACTTTAGTATGACAGAAGCATGACATCAGTTTGTTGTAGTGGATGCATTAGTAAGGTGACTTTAGTATGACAGAAGCATGACATCAGACCTTTGTCATGGCTTGTATTAATTTTGTGCTATGGCAATTGTATTGTTATGCAAAATAAACTCCACTGGGAAGGCTTGGTCAGGCCATATCTGTGGCCTGTACTATTCTAAAAGTGGAACATTTAAAATTTAGTATTTATGGCCAATTCCTTGTTGGATTCAGCAACTTGCATGTACATTCCATGATCACATAAACATTTGGGGAGAGGAAAATTAAATACATTTGCCCAATAACTTTCCCAAGCATATTGAATGACATCTTATACCTGATTTCAGTATCCTGTAATGCAAATCATTTAGAAACTGCCACTGTTTGTAGCTGTGTAGTTTTACTCTGAGGGACGTGTTCCTGCAGCATCAACACTTGTGTCTTCACCATTGTCCACCAGAGGGCAACCTCTTATTTGAATTTTTACAGTTTGAGTTTGTAGTAATGGACACATTTAGTAAGGTGACTTTAATATGACAGAAGCATGACATCAGACCTTTGTCATGGCTTATATTTGTGCTGTGACAATTGTATTGTTGTGCAAAATGAAACTCCGCTGGGAAGGCTTGGTCAGGCCAAATCTATGGCCTGTACTATTCTAAAAGTGGAACATGTGCAACTCGGCATTAATGGCCAATTCCCTGTTGGATTCTGCATCTAGATTCCATGATCGCATAAACATTTGTAATTTATGGGAGAAGGAAATTAAATACACTTGTGCCATAACCTCCCAAAGTCGCATAAACTGCATATTGAATGAATATGTGTGATGCGCCATGCCAAAACCAGGCGCTTCTCGCTAAATTTTGTTCAGCGCAGGAGCCTAAAATGCATGGTGCCCGTTCGAATTGTCGAAAATCGGTTGACGACAGAATCGAACAACGAAATTATCCAGCTTTCCATAAATCCATTTATATAAGCTGAAAGATTGTTCAAACTAGTAATATTTAGCACTTTATTGAGGCCCCTGATTAGCGTCGCGGTTGAGAAGTCTGAAACAAAGCCATGTTTACGCGCTTTTGATCGACTGTCTTCGCTCGCTTACAAGTGGGAAACCCTACATGTTATACATGGCTGGAAAGCTTATGACGTAAACTACACGTGTGATTGGGAATCTCTTACTCTAGACCAATAGAACAGCTCCTATTATACATACATTATCCATCAACAAAGTGCTGTTGTTGCTATGGAAGTTGCGAAACGCTCGCTGATTGGTCGAAAACGTAAGCACGCATGCGCAGTCAGCTTGTTTACACATTCCTTTCGTCTTTGTTCGCCAGTTTCGCCTGCTGTTTTCGTCTTCGATTCGTTAATGAATTGCACTATGGCATCGAAAGAAGCTTATTTAGCTACCGAGTTGGATCGTGCGAGGGGGTGCAATCTCGAGGACAGCAATTTAGCTGCAGTGATTGAAGATTACTTCAAAGGCCGCGTCGAGCCCGTGGAAGTCGCCTCGGCAGGGGCAGGGGAAGACCACATTGAGCCTGCACTGGTTGGCTCAGCGCCAGCGGGAGCGGACTTTCCAAATTGGGGAAACTGACATTGTGTAGTGTTATTATATATGTAATGTGTAAATATTGTTTTATTTTAAGATATTTCAGGGATTTACTTTAGGGGTTCGGCACCCAGTGCTCGCGGTAGTCTCCGGGAATACCAAACCTGGTAGTAAATGAGGTGGCATTCAATAAATAATAGGTTTTTCCACTTTATACTTCTGCATCTAATTTATACACACCTATTGGAGGAACATACAAAATTTCATTCCATTTGGAGCATTATAAGTGCATGGTTGCTATGGGAGAAGCAATTTTTCAATGCAGTTTTTAAAGCTGATTTTCTCAAAACTATTATTCCAAGAACGTGTACACTAAAAGTGTAATATCTTGGCCCATGAGTAAGGTACACTCTTCATGTTGGTGTCATTTTAAAGCTGTGTATCTCCTCTATTTGAATCTGTAATAAAATGGTTTTGTAAAATTGTCGAGAAGAGCCTGGTTTTGGCGTGTGGCATCACATGTTTACTTGTACTTCATTCAGAATCTTGCAAACTGTCCCTTTTTGTAACTGTGTAGTCCTACTCTGAGAGACATTTGTGCCTTTACCTGTGTCTATGAGAGTGCAATCTTGTAATTTAATTTTTACAGAACTTTGCAATTTGTAGTAGTGGATGCATTAATAAGGTAACTTTTGTGACCAAAGCATGACATCAGACCTTTGTCACAGCTAATGTTTGTGCTTTGACAATTGTATTGTTGTGCAAAATAAAACTCCGCTGGGAAGGCTTGGTCAGGCGAAATCTGTGGCCTGTACTATTCTAAAAGTGGAACATTTAAACTCTAGATTAGATAATTTAAGCCTTACATTCTGCCTACACCTAATGACATAACTCTTATGACAGTAAACTGCACAAGTTTTGTGTGAATGATTGTTGTCCTATCTAAAACTATTACTTAATGTTTGTATATTATACCTACCCATACTGAATACGTTAATGTCACATAAGCATGACATCAGACCTTTATCACAGCTTATATTTGTGCTTTGATAATTGTACCGTCATGCAAAATAAAACTCCACTGGGAAGGCTTGGTCAGGCGAAATCTGTGGCCTGTACTATTCTAAAAGTGGAACATTTAAACTCTAGATTATATAATTTAAGCCTTACATTCTGCCTACACCTAATGACATAACTCTTATGACAGTAAACTGCACAAGTTTTGTGTGAATGATTGTTGTCCTATCTAAAACTATTACTTAATGTTTGTATATTATACCTACCTATACTGAATACGTTAATGTCACATAAGCATGACATCAGACCTTTATCACAGCTTATATTTGTGCTTTGATAATTGTACCGTCATGCAAAATAAAACTCCACTGGGAAGGCTTGGTCAGGCCAAATCTGTGGCCTGTACTGTTCTAAAAGTGAAACATTCAGAGCTTCTGGACACTGGTATCTTTTGTTGAATGAACCTTACTGAGAGTGGGCCGACAGAAGGTTTAGTATCACTGACCAAGAATTGTTTTTTGTGTGCTTGCAGACATGAAGGTGCAACATGTAATCGAGACACTGCTGTCGAAGAAGCAGCAGATCATGTTGGCCACACAAGTCGTCCGCATGATACTCAAGATTGACGACGTCCGAACGCCAACGGATAGGATCTAGCCAACTGCACTGCCGTGTGAGGTCGTCATGTATACTCCATAGCCATATACTTCTTGATAAACAATGTGTGTCTGCTGCTCCATGTGTTGGGACGCCCGTTGGCCGATCTTTACTTTGTTGTAACGTCAGTAGTCTGGCCTGCTTGGTGTTTGTACATTTTTGTAATAAACTATTAATCAATGAACCATTGTTGTTTTATTTGGATCCATTGTTGTTTTATTTGTTCATTAAGCCGTTTGCATTGTGCTGCTAGTCTACTACTCAATAAAACCAATCTTATGGTAGTTATGTATCTAAATTCTGGATTATCTCAGTATTGTGGCTCGCATTGTCAGGTACATTTCTGGTATTAAGGAAAGATCTTGCAGTGAATGACGTCACAGACAGCTAAACCTTTCTTCCTTGGGTTCCTGGCTTGTACATAGTAAGGCAGGTAGTGGTTGTTTTTGAGCTTGCTGTTTAATTGTGATGTTAAACATGTCTCACCAACAGAACATTCACGTCTGTGCATATGAAGTGGACGAAACTAGATTATGCTAACTAACTGCAATGTAGTGACTCGAGCTTATTAAGAAGGATTTTCTTCCTCCCTTTATAAAAGTGTGAGGTTTGTTCACATATTGCTGCACCGCCCCAGCTGTTATTTCCATCAACTTGTCATCCTATCTTGTTAGCAGTAGGCTTGACTATTGTAATTATCTTCATCATAATATTGCTCTCAAGGATATCTTGAAACTGCAACGTGTGCAAAATTGTTTGGCAAGGGTAGTTACCCGGTCTCCTCTTCTCTCGCTCAGTACCACTTCTTAAATCATTGCATTGGCTCTCTGTCCGATATTGCATTATTTTTAAAGCTGCTTCAAATGGTTCGGCCTATCGGGGATCCGGTTCGTTTATGTCCAGATGTGTAGTGTGTCACTAGTAATGTCTGTTTAATAAAAAATATTTTTTTTAATCAAAAGAATTGACTTCAGTCGTTAGATCTGATAAGGATAAAAAAATAATAGTGGATATCCATAATGGTAAACACCGCGAGTCGATCCTCTCGCCGATCACGTGACAAAAGTTGCGAAATTTCACCAAAGGTGAAGGTCGTGATTTTTCAGCATTTCGATTTTTACATCACTTAATGCTTGAACAAGATTTCACAAAAACTGCATACAATAGTTGTATGGTTTTTCGCAAAATTAATTTGAAATGAGACTAGCAAAAAAATCGAATTGAGGAGGAACCTTTAAAATCTGTGCAGTTACATGTCAAGCACTTTCATCCAAGCAACCAGCATATTAAATGTTACGTTCACTGTTCCCGCAAGGCAGCCCAGACAGCTTTGATCATCTAATTTTAATCTACTTTTTGTTCCCAGTGTTAAGACAAATGTCGGAACCAGAGCTTTTTCTGTTGCTGCACCGACTCTGTGGAACTCACTCCCTGTTGGTGTTAAGTCTGTAGGAAATATAACAACATTTCGCTGTAAACTAAAAACCCACCTGTTTAAACTTGTTTATCCTCCATAGTTCCCCAGCGTACCAATCCAGCTGTTTACAACTGGAACTGCTTATCGATTAGGAACTGCTGAATCCCTTTTGTTTTGCTGCACTGCCGAGCTTGGGTCTCCCGATGAGTTTAGTGCAATAGAAGTATTTTATATAATTATTATCCCTTTTGAATTTCTACGCAGCCCTCCCATCTCGGTTGCTTCCTACGACCTGGCTGTTTCATCGCCGATGCTCTCTTAGGAAGTCAGCCCTCCTCCACCTGCACCGGAGACGGCAGGATTACAACACAAATGTAATCTAGTAAAATAAATTATAACAAATGGTATTCAAGACAACATCAAAGTATGAAAAATATAGTCACCGTACGTGCATTATACATAAAACGAAGATAAAAGCCTGCGTGCATTGTAGTTGGGACGTGGCCAACGTAAATATGCACAAGAAATTGTGATTGTAAATCATGATCACGATTACTTTAGCAATGTAAACTGATGCGCACCAAGTGACCTGCCCAAATCACCCGGCTTCTGTTTTCCCGTTAGGCTGAACTGCATCCCAATCTCTTCCCTCAGTTCTTTCGCCCTCCTTCTATCCGGCGTCTTTGCTCCCGAAATGCTCTGGCTCCAGTTGTTCTTAGAAACGCGTTGTTGCTCTGTCCGCGTCACCGTCTTAAGACCACGCGTTACACATGCTCTCTGAACTTTTCCTTTCTTCGACTTGTTTGAGATCTCCGTCAGTCATGACTCCCTATACCTTCCTTCATGAATTCGCTCCCGGTTGTTTGCTACAGCATACACCTACCTCCGAAAGACAATGGATTCTTGTCAAGTGGTAAGTTTTGTATGATGCGTATGGTGAGTTTTTGACAGCGCTACTGTGCAATGTGTATTTTAGTGGTGACTGCCCCAAAGCAGGAGCTAATAGTTTCATGGTTAGTGTTGTTATATTACCAATTCAGCGCCATGAATAGTAATTATAATTGTTTTTAATTGGCCAAAAGTTTGGATTTTGTCTAACTCGCCAACGTGTTATTTCTCATTGTACGTGACACATTTTTTATTAGGAGACATTTCAATAGCATTTTTTCTTCAGGTCACATGCGCAGAACTTTTATATAACCTGTTTATGCAAAGACGACCCTTCAGCTTTGATCTAAAGTGTGATCGCAGTCGAATCCGGCAGCCAACCCTCGGCAGTCTGAAGTTACTTTGAAAAATTTCCACATTAGTGCCCAACGCCAGGACTCCTGGTCTAGACGTGTGATGTAGATATGACGAATTCTGAAGTCATTAAGACAATGCTGTGCTTGTCCCTCAAGCAAACCCCAAGGGATTATGTCTGTCCCCACTGCTTAAAACGTGTACCTAAATCCCCATGACGTCCTTGTTGACTGACACATCGTGATATATATATATCCAACGCGTGCTGGTCAAAATCGCATAGGTCTTACTGGTCCCAATGGAGAACTTCGCTCACGCATTTGGTACTAATTGACCCCTGATGTCGCTATCGTCCGTGTGCTAATCTATACACACCACTTAACTAAACATAAAGCTTCATCATTCTATTTACAGTGTATGAAACAGTAGTGCGTCATGTCAGTTTCCCGCCATAACTATACGAGGAACAGTGCAGAGTTGTCATTCGTTTTGGTAATTTGTAGGGCCTTGAGAATAACTTAGGGAATAGGAAACTGCGATCAACCTGTATTAAACAGTCATTCGTCAAGCGACATGTGTTGTGCAGTATTCGCCGAACTTTGACGCTGAGTCGGGCGACGGACACTGGTCCGCAACTCTGTAGCACTCAGTCGAGGCGACGGGCGGACCATGCCGCTTGATGCGTGTCGGATTCACGCCAACAGTACTTTCAGACCTTTGCCTAGGAAAACACTTTCGCTATTCCCGTTCAGCATGAGGGTTAATTTATTGTTTATCTTAATCAGTTGAATATCATATATTAGTGAAAACCGCCACTGGTAGATCTGTTCGTCCTCCGAGTACAACCTAATTAGCTAACGACTTGACATAGCCAAAGTGTTATATAATTATTAACTTAGTTAGTCATAGGTACATGCGGGTCGAGGGCAGATATAATGCGAGAGTATTTTTGTTTCTAATGCCAGACATAATTCATCAAAATAGGCCGGGATGATGAACGAGGTGGTGATGCTGTTGATGCAAACACTGTACCCTCCCAACTATACGCCGTCTGTTGCACGACTCATGCGTTACCTGAAACGGGGATTTGCAGGTGAAAGTTGATTTAGACTCTACCTCTTGGTACGTCGAAACCTGTGTCGTTGAGGTAACGCGCCAGCGAGAACAAAAATCGTTCACGGTGGCGTTCTCTGCGAAATATCCTGTTTATAGACCACCAGCCGAGCTTGTTTTGGGATTCATGTAATTTAGTAAAGTGCCGTTGACTGGCCGATGGTTTACGCGGAGGGACCCACAGCGAAGACGCCGGGCGAACCCCCCTCGGGACAAGGGCCTTTGAAGACTGTCCTTGACGACAAAATGACGTCAACGACGACATTGCGGTTACACAGACGGGTCATCCGAGCGACAAGGTACACGCAGTAGCCGTTCAGCGGGGAAGAACTCCTGTTTTGATCCAAATACAGTACCTGTACAATTATGGATTTTGCATATGTTTTCATTACGTGTCAGCTGTGGCGCTTTGACAGTGTTTTAATCGAATCATTATGTCAGAAAGTAGAGTCGAACAATTAGCTGCATGAATCGGTTTCTCTGACTCGACTAGTGTAACTTGTTACTCGTGTTGCTGCGAAACACATGTTGAATTACTGTAACATAGTTGTGACACTAAACCATTTTCTTGACCGGTTTAAAGAGTGTCTAGGTCTACGCATTGACATCAGGTAACTCGAGGGGAAATAAATAGTTCTGATTTCCTGCTCAGACAAATACGATGGTGGAAACTACAGATGCAAAATTCACATATGAAGGAACAAACGGACAAACGAAAATGAATAAATGTAATCGATAGTCTTTTTATGTAGGAAAAACGTAACGGACATTTCATTCACGATGCACATCGCCAAAAAGCGGCTTTCTGGGTAGACATAATTTGATACAGTGTAGTTACCAGTGTAGTCACCAGAAGTTATGTAGATAGAAGCCACTGGTGATCCGAGATGAAGTATGCGCCATATTTCTGTGAAATGACATTTATAATAGGACATCGTTCGGCAAATGTCACAATCGTCGACAAATATCACAGCATTGTATACAAATGTCATTAATTTGCGTTCGACAAATGTCATAAAACCAACTGTCACAACAATTATACGGAGAAAAGTGCGGAGGACGTAATAACTATTGTGATATTGTTGTCAAGCTGCATAATATTGTGTTAGATTTCCAGATCGAAATGTTTCACGTGTGAGCCGTTTTTGTTTTTGTGAGCCGCATTTCACAATACCTTTTATGATGCTGTCTAAACCATTCCTTCGCTAGTTCTTTACCTTGATAATGATCTGTTGCATTATATGAACATTGGTGGCCAGTCACACTTTCACTAAACCATATCATAAGGCTTGCTGACTCACACGGTGGAGTGGTCACGCCCATGGACCTCCGAATATGTTAATTTCCTCACGTTTTCAGTAATAGAACCACACATCCTTGGTACCATAACAACTCAACTGTATGTAGTCTTTTTGCCAGTTTGTGGGACAACACTCTGTCTCTGCATCAGGCCATCGTAGTGATCAGTCAGCCGAGCAATTACCAGCAACATTCCAGTATATTTTATGCGTGCAAATCCACAAAAAAATTGCATTAAATTCAAGAACAATAGTTGTAATATTTGTGTGTGGGAAGGGTGTATTAGGGGAATGTTATAATGTATTGAGCATTTCTCAAGATAGTTCGTTTTCATGATGAAACACTTCTTTCAACACAACCAAAAGTTTTTTTATTTATCTGTAGATAAATGTGGCTTCATCAGTATTGGTAACGATGGCGTCTTGGTAGGATGACGTCATCGTAGGACCACTTAAAATGATCTCTTTGAAGTTGCGGCTATCCGTCATGCTTGAAATAGGACACTAACAAGAAGAGTAAAAAATAGACAAGAGAAAAAAGAAAGAGAAGCCAGGTCGTTAGAAGATGTCTCACAGAGAGTTAGTCGGGTGAACTAATGTATCACTCCCATGTAATAGTTGTGACGCAGTGACTATAACAAAGACAGAGAGATTGTCTAAGACCAGACTAGATGAGCACAAGAAAGATGTGGAGAAAGCCTCAAGAGAACAGCACACGAGGAGTGGAAAGAAACGGTCAAAGTCCACCATCAACAATGGTAATGGGAAGGGTGTTCCACTCTGGGAAGGGTGTTCCACTCTGGGAAGGGTGTTCCACTCTAGGAAGGGTGTTCCACTCTGGGAAGGGTGTTCCACTCTAGGAAGGGTGTTCCACTCTAGGAAGGGTGTTCCACTCTAGGAAGGGTGTTCCACTCTGGGAAGGGTGTTCCACTCTGGGAAGGGTGTTCCACTCTGGGAAGGGTGTTCCACTCTGGGAAGGGTGTTCCACTCTGGGAAGGGTGTTCCACTCTGGGAAGGGTGTTCCACTCTGGGAAGGGTGTTCCACTCTGGGAAGGGTGTTCCACTCTGGGAAGGGTGTTCCACTCTAGGAAGGGTGTTCCACTCTGGGAAGGGTGTTCCACTCTAGGAAGGGTGTTCCACTCTGGGAAGGGTGTTCCAATCTAGGAAGGGTGTTCCACTCTGGGAAGGGTGTTCCACTCTAGGAAGGGTGTTCCACTCTGGGAAGGGTGTTCCACTCTGGGAAGGGTGTTCCACTCTGGGAAGGGTGTTCCACTCTGGGAAGGGTGTTCCACTCTGGGAAGGGTGTTCCACTCTGTTTTTGCCATATTTATTGCTTTGTGTGGAAGTATGGGGAAATACATATCCTACAAAGTTGCATTGTATAAAGATGTTACAAAAGAGGGTAATACGGCTTATGAACGACGCACAGCGACCACACAACTCCACTGTTTTACAAAGCACGCATTCTAAAGTTTACCGATTTGGTACAATTTAGAATAATACTATTTGTGCATAAAGCTCATAAAAATGAATTGCCGTCGAATAATCAAAGGTTATTTGTTAATCACGATAATTAGCACTGCACACGAAGACAAGATAAGTTTTCACGAACCCGTGCAACTAATAGAAGGTATATGTCTTTAACCGTCTATGGAACCAAACTGTGGAATTCTTTGAATGGCTGTTTTACCAATCGTTCCTTTCACCGTTTTAAAGCACACTACAGAAACAGTTATTTGAAAGCTATCGTGAGCAGATTTAATGTCACAATGTACAGTTTCATAATAACCTAGCAAAACTTAAGTAATGATAGCCACGTATGTATCATTTATGAAATTAACATCACGTATAAAAGCTGCTAGAAACTGTCGACAAAGGAGTAACATGACATTACAAGTATTCTTACTTCAATGTTTCTCATTTCGAGCATTTCACCAATATTCTTTGTATACTTAATTTGCACATCTAATTTGTTTGATCTGTTTGGATAAACGCTTTTGATTTGATTTGAACAAGTCCGCCCTCACAGGTTACACAACCACCAAGAACCATCTAATAGACTGGGAGTAACAGTGGTGGACAGGGAGTCACACAGAAGGAGAAGACGGAGTCACACAGAAGGAGAAGACAGGGAGTCCCACAGAAGCGTTATGAAAGACATACAGAGGCAGCGATCAACCGAGACGACGGAGGGGAACTACGAACTTCCACACATCTACGATGACGTCATCCTACCGGGAAGTCATTATCATTAGGTACTGATGAAGCCACCTTGGCTAGGTGGCTTAGTCACTCTTTGGACATTTGTCGATGATTGTGACATTTAGCGGCAGCACAATAATTTGGCGGCGATTGTGACATTTGTCGGCATAACACTCGTTTCTTCCAGCACCTGTTCGTGTTCTGTACGTTACTGAACATAATCGTTGTAATCTGGTTTCAAAAATAGACAACAGAGATTTAACACGTCTGTATTGTATAGAGATGTTTTCAGTGTACTTACTCTAAACTTACTCTGACAACTCGATCCCGTCGGAAGATATCCACGCGTCAGTATTGTGTCCTGCTGGCTGCTAGCATTGTGTTTTCTTTTCAAAGCAATAATCGTTACTGTTGAAGTATTAATGATGTTCTTTGTTAACACGAACATTTACTAGAAATATTTAGAAACGGTATTGAACCCCAGTCGGTCGTCTAGATAACGGTGACCGCCAGATGTGTCATCGGGTAGCATGCCCGTCCCAATGGGGTTTGGGTGGGTTCGAACGAATTCCCTTTTTGATATTTTTTTTAAAAACTGTAACATAATCAGAACTCATCACAGAATTACCGGCTGATTGTGTACGCCCGAACCCCCTTTTCAAACCCGCGGACGGGCATGGGTAGGTCGAGTATCATTCCTGAAGATGTTTCCAATACAATTGTTCAGCTGTGTAGCCTTCTTGCCTTCCCGACAGCGTGGATGAGTCCGTCACCAACTGACCAGTGCATGTGGTCAACATACGGCGCGAGACATCACAAATCCCTTCCTTGGCTGTTTTCCTGCTTGATATCGACAGACAGATAACTAAAGGCTATCTTTGTCTGTAAAATTTGCTTGTGATGAATTATTTCTGTGCAATTGTTCACGATATGGCATACTTCGTATTACGTTCTAAGTTCGAACTAGGGAGATTTTTCGATGATTTTTGCGGAAGTGAACCCTTGGACACTGTGAACTGACGCCAGGCGCGACAGTGACCATGTCGTGAACACTTGCTTAGGACAATCACTAAACACTTGTCCGTGTCTTACGGACGTGAAGTACAGCTTTACCAATATCAGACGCCATGCCGACTACAGTCCCGACTACGTTAGCGAGCCAGACGGCAAACATCCGTCCTAGTCGGCCGCGCGCAGTTCGTCCGGGCCGTGCTGGTTCACTCAGTTGGGGACGGGCAGGTGTACCATGAATCCTATCGGCGGCATCCACTGGTCATCGAGTTTGCTGCGTCTGGCGATCGGCAACCTGTCGTAAACATGAGTAATGTGTTAAAATAGTTTGTATTTGAACATATGTGATAATAATTTTTAAACATGTTCGATCTATAGATTATACGGGGGGGGGCACGGAGGTAAGGCGATCTCGAGTCAAAGCCCGGAGGTGGGGGAACACGTGGCCCGGAGGTGGGGGAACACGTGGCCCGGAGGTGGGGGGTCTCGTGGTCGGAGGTAGGGGGTCTCGCGGTCGGAGGTTGGGGTCTCGTGGTTCGCAGGTGGGGAGTCTCACAGCTATCGAAACTCCATGTTTAGCCTAATTCATTCATGATGTTTATTATATTAGATTAACTTTATTATATTATATTAGATTAACAGACTCACCGTATGCATATTTGCATAAACTAAGCAGTTACGTGTAGTTCTAAATTGCTGCAATGATCACGATGTTTGCCAGAAATATAATAATGAATGTTCGGCTATAAATAATTGTGGCAGGGAGAGACAATCAAGTAGAAAGCATGTGTCGAAGAGCATATCACACACTACGGTTGATATACTTACTGACGTCCATTAAGGCGTCGTAATGTGTTAATGTGCGACACTGAACATGTATCATTAGGTTTTTTGTACGAAATATGTGCGAAACATTTCACACATCTCTAGGCAAAACATGGGGTTGAGTGGAAATTCATTAATAATCTGACTGCCATACACCGGCCATGCACACACAACACACTCACCACGCCCCCACAACACACCGGCCACGCGCCCACAACACACCGGCCATGCATACACAACACACTCGAGCGGCACCCACAACACACCGGCCACGCGCCCACAATACACCGGCCACGAATACACAACACACTCGCCACGCACCCACAACACACCGGCCACGCGCCCACAACACACTCGCCACGTACACACAACACACTCGCCACGCACCCACAACACACTCACCAAGCACACACAACACATGTCCACATAGGCATAGACAACGATCTCATCAGTTTGACTCGATGTCAAAAAGAAAATTTTACTGGAATTATGATGATATTTAATAACAATAATGAGGCGATCATAATATAACTGGCAGTGTTTACCAAGGTAACTACATGACTTGGCTAAACAACTAGTGTAATTTTAAAAGGTCAGATCAAAAAGTGACTTGGCGAAACGGCTACTGGTGTTTATAGAGGTCAGTACGTGACTTGGCGAAACGGTGAATTGTGTACGTGACTTGGCAAAACGGCTAATGGTGTTTACGGAGGTCAGTACGTGACTGCGAAACGGCTAACAGACGGATCATTTACTGATCTGTGGTTCACCTTATAAGGCTTATTGGAAGTCAGCCGTCTAACTGGTGTCACGACAAATTGTACTCGCCATAAAACGGTCTGAACTGCCCATCAGAACTTTACGAGAGAGGGACATTACCGCTTAAATCGATGACCACTTCACTTAACGAGACGTACTAAACTAAATGTAATAACGAAAGTAAAACTAGTGTAAAACTAACCACACCGTTTATAACGCGACGACGCTTGTCAGTAATGCGGTTACTGCTTCGCCGGGCTTAATTAATTACCATGTTTCTGTGAGGAGTTTTATAACGCCTACATTCTACATCGTCGATAGTAATAAGATGCTAGTGTCTAAACACATTTATTGCGGCTGATTGCGGCATCTTAAATTATTGATGTCAACATTCATCAGCTTAGCAGACCTCGTTACGGCGTGCGAGACATTATTACTGCAAACATCGCGCCCGGGCAAGCTGCGGTGTTGTCGTCTGGCTAAAGTGACTTAAAGGTTCCTCCTCAATTCGATTTTTCGCTACTCTCATTTCAAATTAATTTTACGAAAAGGCAAACTTACTTAATACCCACTTTTAGTGTCTAAGCATACATTTAGACAGACGGACTAATTCTAACAAACACTTTATTAGTTCACGCCATGTGCTTCACTCCCCGGATGTCTCGGGAGTATACGTTATTTCTCTTGTAAAACCAGACACAGGGATAATGTATTATTGCATATTATTACTGTGAACAGTCACGACATTACACCACTGCAACTTGCTAGCTTGTTTGTGCAGCTTTTTTATGTTGTGAAATCATCAGACGAACTATTACAATGCTTAATGTTTCGTCAAACATTAACTGAAGTGAAAATGGAAACGCAAAAAACTCGCGAATTTAACCCTTGGTGAAATGTCGTAACGTTGTCGGCGAGAGGATGGAAGTCACGCCCATGATCTGCATTGACCCGCAGTGTTTGCCATTTTGGATATCCACTATTTTGAGCCTTACCAGATCTAACAGCTAAAGTCAATTCTTTCGATGATTTGAAAAAAGGCATTTTGATTAAATCGACCGCGGATGTAACATAAATTATTCCACACATTACATATTTGGACATCAACAAACCGGAGTTGCGTTAGGCTGAGGATGGAGGTTTCATCTCAATGCATTAATTCGCTCTACTTTGACTTACTCTCACTTAATTAAACGCATATGCCACATTAGCCCATCACTGTCCTCCGGGAAGTTGCACCTCTCCACCATGTTCTATTTGTGGCATGTCTACGCCATGTTTGGTTTGGCTCACGTGCGACAAAAGTCGTACCTCGAAACCTGTGACCTGTGACCTGCCTAGATGAGGCCAATCATCGTGTTGACGATTCACGGAAAGGGAAAACGTGTAGAACTAATGAACGTAAAAATAGACTGGCATTTGATGTTATCAGTTTCAGATATGAATTGACTTGCACGTATGGATCCACAAAACGCCTCACCATTAATAAGAAGCCTCACCACGACAAATAGCCTCACCAGTAGCAAGAAGCCTCGCCAGTAACAAGAAGCCTAAACAGTAACAAGAAACCTCACCAGTAGCAAGAAGTCTCACCAGTAACAAGAAGCCTCACCAGTAGCATGAAGCCTCAACAGTAGCAAGAAGCCTCACCAGTAACAAGAAGCCTCACCAGTAACAAGAAGCCTCACCAGTAACAAGAAGCCTCACCAGTAACAAGAAGCCTCACCAGTATAAAGAAGCCTAAACAGTAAACAATCCGTACGACATGCGGTCTGGCATTGTCCTGCTGAAACAAACAAATAATATTATTCTGGTGTTGACGCACGAACGGTACCAGTTACGGAAAGATATATAATCTCTGTATGGCTGGGCATCGAGATTGCCGTTGATGACCACCAATTCTGTCCATGTTCTGGCAGATATCCCTGTCCACGCTATGTTGCATCAGAGTAGCGCTTCCCACGCCGTCGGTATCATAATTGGACAATCAAAAATGGCATTCATCTGTAACGGCAACTTTACATAACGGCAGAGTAGCGATTCCCACGCCGTCGGTATCAGAACTGGACAATCAAAAACGGGATTCATCTGTAACGGCAACGTTACGTAACGGCAGAGTAGCGCTTCCCACGCCGTCGGTATCAGAATTGGACAATCAAAAACGGGATTCATCTGTAACGGCAACGTTACACAACGGCAGAGTAGTGCTTCCCACGCCGTCGGTATCAGAACTGGACAATCAAAAACGGGATTCATCTGTAACGGCAACGTTACGTAACGGCAGAATAGCGATTCCCACGCCGTCGGCATCAGAATTGGACAATCAAAAATGTGATTCATCTGTAACGACAACCTGGTTCGACATTCTCTGTGCCCAGTCTAGATGGCGGTACGCCCATTGTGAAGGATGTTGACGCCTATCTGTCAGCACTGAGCATATCAATTGCACGGTCTCATATTGCCAAATGAAGCTGGTTTTATGCTGCCTTTTGTCTTCAGCTGAGTCTTCAGCTGAGTCTTCAGCCATCCAATAGTAAGGAGAATTACGGGCTGTCACCAATATGCAATGATCTAGATTGTAGTTAAAAATATGACAGACTTGTTAAATAGAACAGTTCTTATTATTCTCGTGGGGATGCACCTTTACAGAAGAAGCACTATGTAGATAATGTAGATAATGTAGATAATGCACGTTTTCAAAATGTTATAAGTGACCACAAAATATCATATAATTTCATCTGAAAACACCTCTAGCAAGTATGATTAATATCATTTTATCAGTAACATTGCCGAACCTATATTTTAAGGCGATTTTGACTACGAAACTAATTACAGATCCAGATAACCATCCCATGCTAGAATAATATATAATGGCAACCAAAATTAAGAAGGGATCTGACGCAATCCTTTGACCAATAATAAAACTACACTATTTATTGTACATTTTGTTATGGTAAATTAAGATCGTTTCCAGGTGGCTAATTGATAATTATGCGTTGTGTATTTCAAAGACACAACCTTAACACGACGTTGTGGAAAGGTCGACGTTTGGTCGCGCCACAAATAACGTTGTAGCAACGTCACAAGCTGGCAAGTCAAGTCTCAAGTCATTGACCTGCAAGTCAAGTCTCAAATCAATAATCTCTAAGTCTCTGAATTTCAAGTAAAGTCGAAAGTCATGAAAATGGGCTAATCGAGTCGGACTCGATTAGCCCCTACGGCTCGAGTTAACAAGTCTGCTGTGTGTGTGTGTGCGTGCGTGCGTGCGTGCGTGTGTGCGTGCGTGCGTGCTTGCGTGCATGTATTTTTTGCCAAAGCAAAGGAATGATATTGCTTTTTTGCCATTTGCAGCCTCCTTCACCAGGCAGTGTTACCGGGTCTGTGGAATATGTGCAGCCAATGGATTCAGACTGAATACAAGCCTTATTATTTGTTAGGGGCTGTGTGGAGGTCTCGCAATATCCTGAAAAGGTCGTAGGAAGGTTGTGCCACAATGTCGTATCGCAATGTCGTTGTAACCTTTCTGGGAGTCCACAAATTTGCGTTGCCACGACGTTTCTCTCAACGTCGCCACGACCAAACTGCAACGTCTTGGCGATGTTGCTACAACGTCGTTTTGGCTGGGTACGAAGTACATGTTTTGTGCCGGGGTCTACTTCACGGCCAACTAATTTACGCGGGCAGCAAGTTAGCCGTGATCGCAAATAAGAGATCGACAACTGGGAAATCCAGTTTCATGGAAGCCAATGTTTTGACGGGGATTTCCACTGAGACAAGCGAAGTATTAAATGTTGGGCCTGGATCATGTCATTTGACGTTAGTGTCGGGTGTTTATTTTATTCCGCGATCGATGGAGTCATCATTTGCTGGTATATTATGAAAAAACAACTTATTGTCTTGCATAAACAGCCAATGTATAACCAAAAACATTTATAACTGTTTTTACCGAGCCAACCTACACGCACAAGTTTTAACGTAGTGGACGCACATGTTGCTTTATGAGCATTGTGTTCTGCCTGTTTGATATGTGACCAGTAAACTATGACCCATTCGATATCTGGACATAGCCAAAAATAATTACTGTATTACAGCAAGTAGGCAACAAGTACAAAGTATTCAGCATCAAAGTGGTCTAAGCTGAAGGAACTGCATATTCAGTATGACCATTATTATTGTCATGTATTGTCTCTATTCCTTTCTTTCGCTATTTGTGTCCTTTGCTGTCATTCGTTTCTTTCCGTTCCCCTATATACTTGTTCTGATATCTGATGTCTATAAACCTACTTTCCATAATTTCTTTTGACTATTCATGCGCTAGGCAGCAAGAAATCTTCAAATTTGAAGGATTTGCTCTCACACGAAGAATAAAAAAATAAGAATAATAATAAGAAGAACATGAAGAAGAAGCAATAATAATAATAATAATTATAATAATAATAATAATAAGTAAGAATAACAATAATAATAAGAAGGCGAAGAAGAAGTAAGAATAATAATTATAATAATAATAATAAGAAGAAGTAAGAATAATAACAATAATAAGAAGAAGACGAAGAAGAAGTTAGAATAATAATAAGAAGAAGAAGAAAAAGAAGAAGTAAGAATAATAATAACAATAATAAGAAGAATACGACGAAGAAGTTAGAATAATAAGAAGAAGAAGAAAAAGGAGAAGTAAGAATAATAAGAAGAAAACGAAGAAGAAGTAAGAATAATAATAACAATAAGAAGAAGAAGAAGTAAGAATAACAACAATAAAAAAGAAGACGAAGAAGAAGTTAGAATACTAATAAGAAGAAGAAGAAAAAGGAGAAGTAATAATAATAATAATAAGAAGAAGAAGAAGTAAGAATAATAACAATAATAAGAAGAAGACGAAGAAGAAGTTAGAATAATAATAAGAAGAAGAAAACGGAGAAGTAAGAATAATAATACGAAGAAGAAGACGAAGAAGAAGTAAGAATAATAATAAGAAGAAGAAGAAGAAGAAAAAGGAGAAGTAAGAATAATAATAATAAGAAGAAGAAAAAGGAGAAGTAAGAATAATAATAACAATAATAATAATAACAATAAGAAGAAGGAGAAGTAAGACTGCCGGTGGATAAGATTTGTGATGGGTGTCAATGGTCATAACTTCTCATAACGTCTCAAGTGAAGACACATTGAATTATTTCCGAACAGGACTAGATTATGTCTGAGTGAAATTATATGATGCACATGTGATATGGTGTGAAAGCACAGGTCTGTTTGATGCGCCTAGCGCCGAAATGTCGTAGCTCCTGGGAGAGAAAAGGGAGCCGAGTGCGTAAGTCTCCCCAGCTGGTACGTAACCAGCTGGGGACATAAGAAGGATATAGATACGCTTGAACGCATACAAAGGAGAGCAACTAAAATGATTCCAGAACTGAGAGACCTTAGTTATGAAGAACGCCTGAAAGAATGTGGTTTAACAACTCTAGAGACAAGGAGGTTAAGAGGAGATCAAATTGAAGTTTTTTAAGATATTGAATGGGTATGAAAATATTGATAGAAATATGTTTTTCTCACTCAAGAAGGATAGCAGAATTAGAGGACATGAGGTAAAATTAGTAAAGGATCAAAGTTGATTGGACATCAGGAAGCACTCGTTCTCACAGAGGACAATAAATGAATGGAACAAATTGTCTACAGATTGTGTAACTGCTAGCAGCGTGAATATGTTTAAAAAACAAGGTTGACACATATCTCAGGAGGGCGGGTTATAAGTAGATGAACATTGTTGGACTCTCGATAAGCCAATGGCTTCCTTGTCCACTTGCCATCTGAACCTTTGGCTTGGATGGCAAATCTTGTTAAATCTTGTTAAATAACCGTTCCATATACAAGATTCTAGCACAACCTCCTTGTGGCACACTATGGATGTTTGGCACTTTGCGGCTCCTGGTGAATGTGCTTGGAATCTCGGAACAGATTGGAGCCCCATAGGTGCTTCGAGCACTATTCCAGTCCCCAGTTATGGGCAAATAGCAACTCTGCGTTCCTGCAGTGAGATTAACGAAATTCAACGGCTACGGTTGAACTCCCCTAACGAAAGCATCAAAGTTGGGATAGACCCAGGAAGCCACCACTGGATTTGCATAAACGCGAAGTCAACTCAAGGAAACAATTAACAGGATGGAACAAACGAAACAAGGAACTGAAACGAAAATGACTAAGGATTTGAACACTGAATATGTGTACACTCAGGGGAATGATGAACAACTGGTTTTGATGAAGCAACATAGATACATCGACATCATGGATCGCTCAGAAACAAGGAGGGAAACAATGGGAAGATCTGTGGGAAGATCTGTGGGAAGAGCTGTGGGAAGAGGTGTGCTACAGAACACGTACATTTGTATGACGAGTGGTGACCAGACTGGAATATATATGGAGTGGCACTAGTAGTTACACCGGGAATTGGAAATAGAAACCAAGACTTTAAGTCCATTAGCAACAGGATGGCTCACATGACGGTTAACTATGGGAGAGAAAAAGTCATCTTCATGATATTCTATGCACCAAAGCAACGAAGACCGGCTGATGAGAAAGAGGCATTTTTAGAAAAAGGTCAGACGGAAATAAAGAAATAAAGAAAGAAATCATAGTTACACCAAGAGACGAATACGAGCAGACTATAGCACTGCAGGAGTAACTGTGGTACAAGTGGTACATCGAACCAGGACCCCACAAATAGCGGCCCCACAAAATCGGAATTTAAGTTCACTTAATAGTGTTTGAGAAAGTTCAACATATGCACAATCAGATCTGACTGTTCACACGATCACATCTAGAACCGTTGGTAACTAATTATATAACTGGTATGTCATTGTATGCTGTCATTGTATGTCATTGTATGCTGTCATTCTTATATTTCATTGCATGCTGCACTTTCTTTTTGTCATCATACGGTGTATTTTCTTGTACGACCTTATATGTATGTTTGAATGCCGTCGTCGACAACAATCTATGAATGGGTATGCTCAAACATTAACGTTAAGGTAAAGTACTACCTCCATAGTCAATACCACGCGTCTCGATTTTCGTCTTTCACGAACTCGGTAAGGGGCGTCCTCAACAAGTTTGTACCAGCCCCCCACACACACCCCCACACACACACACGCGCGCGCGCGCACGCACGCACGCACGCACGCACACACACACAGATTGTTTATCTGGCACTAACTATAGAAAGCCATGGAATATGGGAGCAAGATCACTTGTCGTGTTGTGTAACACGATTTTAGTTCGTTCTTTCCTACCAGCGTCATTATGACTCAATATGGACCGCAGCACTAGTACACTTTGTTGTGGTTTCTTATGCTGGCATAACAGTAGTTATCATCTTAATATAATCCACCGTGACTATGTTTCTAAGTTATGCTACTCATCCAAGACGCTTTGCATATCTTAGTCAACATTTCAGGGGTTCATCTACGACCCCACGGTCGGGTCATCTACGACCCCGCGGTCGGGTCATCTACGACCCCGCGGTCGGTTCATCTACGACCCCACGGTCGGGTCATCTACGACCCCACGGTCGGGTCATCTACGACCCCACGGTCAGGTCATCTACGACCCCGCGGTCAGGTCGTCTGAGTTTATATTTTTCGAAATTCACCCAGTTATTACTATTTCTACGAACAATCGAATTAATATGTGTAGTTACGTACAACTGTCCGCAGTGCTACGTGAACAATTACGTACAACTGTCCGCAGTGCTACGTGAACAATTACGTACAACTGTCCGCAGTGCTACGTGAACAATTACGTACAACTGTCCGCAGTGCTACGTGAACAATTACGTACAACTGTCCGCAGTGCTACGTGAACAATTACGTACAACTGTCCGCAGTGCTACGTGAACAATTACGTACAACTGTCCGCAGTGCTACGTGAACAATTACGTACAACTGTCCGCAGTGCTACGTGAACAATTACGTACAACTGTCCGCAGTGCTGCGTGAACAATTATGTACAACTGTCCGCAGTGCTACGTGAATAGTTACGTACAACTATCCGCAGTGCTACGTGAACAATTACGTACAATTGTTGACAACGTCTTCCGTTTTTTCTTCGATTGTCCAAAGTGACGTCACACACAGACAAGGCGTCGGTACACGTTACTATAACTGCCAGTGTTATGTCGCAAACCAAACAATGTCCACATATTTCCAAACGGACGGACACAATGGATATCGCGGCCGACCGAGACCCGGCCTCACCGGCACCACTGACGCCGACCTGCAGCAGATCGGCGTGCGGCTGAAGACAAGGGCCGACCTGGAGCAGCTGCGTCGAATCGCCAAGAATAAGACTAAGTGGAGCAAACGACAAAGAACAATAATTGAAGAGAAGCTGCGCTGTCGCGACTATGAAAGACACTTTTAACAAAATAATAATTACGTCGCAATCTCGAGAGATATTTAACTAGATTTAAAAAGATTGCCATCGAAAACTACAAGTGCCCAGATTGCAAGTGGACAAGGCAGCCATCGGCTTACCGAGAGTCCAACAATTTTATCATATATGTATTGCCCGCCCTTATCATTATTCACCCTCTGTGAGAATGGGTGCTTTCTCTTGTTCACTTGTTCTTGTTTCTACACTGTTCCTTAACTAATGCTGCTTTGTTTTCTCTGGTTCTACTACCTTCTTTTAGTTTAAAGAACATATTCCTGTCAATATCCTCATAACCATTTACTAATTTAAACAATTCTATTTTCTCCTCTAAGTCTCCTTGTCTCTAGTGTTGTGAAACTACGTTTTAATAAGCAGCTTCCATAACTAAGGTCTCTTAATTGTGGAATAATTTTAGTTGCTCTCTGTTGTATTCTTTCTAGGTTATCTATGTCTTTCTTACGATATGGCCTCCATGCTTGTATACAATATATGATCTAACTATTGCTTTGTACAATTAGCTCTTTCTCCTTATATGTGATAGTTCTACTAATTAGCCTTAGAATTTGATTACCTTTTGAAACAGCAATCCCATATTGCTATGAAACTTTCACGTCAGCACTAAATGTTACTCATAAGTAATTTTATTTTGTGGTTCTACCATAATACAGCATCCGTCATATCACGTACTTTGTACATATTACCATGTCCTACGTGTATGCATTTACACATCCTAACATTTAATAACAATTGCCATTTTTTCAGACGATTTAACCAATTTCTCTAGATCAACCTGTAAAATGTATCTGTATCATGTTTAACCTTTCTGAATACTTTTGTGTCATCTGCAAATTTCAGCACTTTGCTATATATGTCATCTTCCAAATCACACACACACACACACACACACACACACACACACACACACACACACACACACACACACACACACACACACACACACACACACACACACACACACACACACACACACACACACACACACACACACACACACACACACACACACACACACACACACACACACACACACACACACACACACACACACACACACACACACACACACACACACACACACACACACACACACACACACACACACACACACACACACACACACACACACACACACACACACACACACACACACACACACACACACACACACACACACACACACACACACACACACACACACACACACACACACACACACACACACACACACACACACACACACACACATATGACGCGTGTACATAGCATGGCTGTAGTGTAATCCCGTACCAGGGGATTGTCATGTTAAACTAATGTGTCCATTAAGCACTGCCGATCTGACGCGGCTAGTGCGAATGCTTCTAGTGGACTTATAGGCAAGAGGTCAACGCACTACGTGTGAAGGCGCCTCAACACTGTCAAATCCAGTGTCCAGACAAAGAGGTAAAGCATACGACAGCTTACTGAATGTCGCTCGGCTGAAATCGGCCAGTGGACGTGTTGTAATCGGCAGCCATAAGGTGTCGCCACTTTAGACTACATACAGCCAACGTCCGACCTTTCAAGCTTCTTACATATGTTTCCAAGGAAGCTTCACTTTCGTGGCTCTAGTACAGTTTGTTTTATGCATTGTGTCGTTCGTGTATGTAGATAACTCGGTGAAAACGGTCCACAGGTTAATGTAGCAATTACAGAAGAAGGCTGTATCGATTCAGCTGTGTGACCAATGACTGAGACGAAGCCCTGGTGTCACCGTGACATGACATCGTGTATGGTCTGATGTGTTTGATCTGCCTCGCTCACACAAAGACACACACTTCCAGCTTTACACCTCACGTCACTCATATTCTTCCAACGAATATTGCACATATTCCATAATTTGACATTTAAAGGTAATAAATACGGTAATGCGCTATACCATTCACATGCTTTATTGAATCGCATGATATAGTAGACGTGTTTAGAATTTCCATATTAGTTATTAACTACAAAAAGTTAGATTTTTTATTTAATAAAAATTCTACACAATTCCCCGCCAGCATTTTGTAATGGCATCTGCTGTACTTATATAATTTATAAGATGAGTCGTAAACATGTTATATGATAAAATTGGATGCTTGACGGAGTGGACTGCAAAGGTCCGGACATGTGGAACAAAAATACAAATAACATATATTACAACTTGAGCATCACGTCATTGAAACGTACACTGTGAAAGATACTTTATTATGTGCTATAAGCCTCTGTAGTGTAATTTCTCCGGACCGGCAGTTTGTGCTAAGTTTGACGTTTTATTTGTACGTTTTAAACTTATCAAAGCCTCTTTACAAATTATTGCATAAAAGTATATACGGAGAAATCTATGTTTTATGTTTTTATGTATTTCGATTTTGTATTGTACTAAAAATATGTCATTGTTAATGACACGAAATAAAAAAATATAGAATCACCCATATGTGTACATACACGTGCGCACGCAAGCACGTACGCACGCACGCACGCACGCACGCACGCACAAACACACGCACGCACACACGCACGCACGCACGTGGGAGGGAGTGAGACGTTGGAGGAAGTGAGACGTGGGAAGGAGTGAGACGTGGGAGGGAGTGAGACGTTGGAGAAAGTGAGACGTGGGAGGGAGTGAGACGTGGGAGGAAGTGAAACGTGGGAGGAAGTGAGACGTGGGAGTGAGTGAGACGTAGGAGGGAGTGAGACGCGGGAGGGAGTGAGACGTGGGAGGGAGTGAAACGTGGGAGGGAGTGAAACGTGGGAGGGAGTGAAACGTGGGAGGGAGTGAGACGTGGGAGGGAGTGAGACGTGGGAGGGAGTGAAACGTGGGAGGGAGTGAGACGTTGGAGGAAGTGAGACGTGGGAGGGTGTGAGACGTGGGAGGGAGTGAGACGTGGGAGGGAGTGAAACGTGGGAGGGAGTGAGACGTTGGAGGAAGTGAGACGTGGGAGGGAGTGAGACGTGGGAGGGAGTAAGACGTGGGAGGGAGCGCGGCGTGTGAGGGAGTGAGGCATATGAGGGAGTGAGGCGTGGGAGGGAGTTTGTAGTAAGTAGGTAATATAGAATGTTCCTTCACTAACATTACTCACGTTGGGTCTTCTATCTGATGATGATGATCATCATGATGATAATGATCATTATCATGATGATAATGATCATGATCATTATCATGATGATCATTGTGATCACGATGATCGTGGTGATCATTGTGATCATGATGATCATGATGATCATGATGATCATTGTGATCATCATGATCATTGTGATCATCATGATCATGGTGCTTATGGTGTGGGGACCAAACGTTGTTGCAATATTTTAGTAAAGGTAACCGGTGATAAATGATTCTGCTTTGATATTTTGATAGCCAATTGTAATATTATTTAAGCAAAACAACAACAATTTAGTTTTCAGTAGGTGCTGTTATTGATATAATAAATATAGTATTAACCTGTTGGCGATTGAGAACGTCGATTTTTTGTAGAGCTTCGGTTCTTGTTGGTGGGAATATGTGCCGAGGCCTGCTGGTCGTCGTTGAGGTCCCCTACGAGTGACTAGTCTTCCTAAACCTGCCATCCAACCCTTCAGTCGCAGTTGCATGCCGTACCTGTGTGTCGAGGGCCTTTCGTGGGCGATCGGGCGCGTTCCGACGAGCCGTCTGAGCAAAGAAGGCGCCCGTGTGTTGGACATGGCTGGGTCGAGCGACATCCTCCACTGCTGCCAGCCAGCGTACCTGGCGAGAACTGCCGAGCGCAACTTGGGCCGCAAGACAACACGCTTGCCGGCGAAGTGGACAGCGTTACACTTGCACAAGTTACCTCCGCGTCCCCACATGCACATCTTCTCACAGTAGGCAGAGTACTCGAAGCCGGACACGATGGCCGGCAGTCCGAACACGGTCAAGACCACTAAGATTAATATCAGACGAGACGGCATCACTAATGTCAGTTGGATTTTATTTCGACTTCACGTGGAGTTGTTTTAAATGTGATTAGCTTCATATAACCAACGTTTCACTGCAGTTGTTGATGACTATCGCTTACAAATTCGTGTCTATATAATGATCATCGCATATTTTTCTCTTATCTCAACGACGTGTACCAATATTTTCATCAGCTTTTCCTTGTTTATCGTAGTTGTATAGTAGGCTTCCTAACACCGAACAGCTGTATCGAAAGAACGCGCCCGAGACTATTTCTGAGCGGAGTCTAGAGCGCTCTGACGCTGCTTGATCTTACGGGTGTCGCACATCCGGGTATTCATCAACCAGAAATCTGTGTCGTTTCATTGAACGCCATACCTGACTTCGCGATGTCGCTGTAAGAAAACTCAATTTGTGCCTACGCCTGCTCGCTCGGGCCTTCTCGCTTGTAGGTAGCTTGTCTCAGTGCCAGTGGTATCTTTATAGCTACCCAGGCTCGTCGCACCAGACTGTCTCAACAGCGAATACTGCAATATGTTTACTTATGATAGTGTTTTGTCGTCGAATAGAACACTTCCCAATGACAACGTTGTTTTGATGAACTCTCGACGTTAACTGTCACAGATTCACCAGGTGGCAGACACAAGTACATCCAGTTCACTCAACGTCAACGAGTCTGTCACCAAGTAACAAAGCCTTGGAACGACAAGCCGAAATATCCGACAATTCTTAGAAATACTATACTAAGTCACCGAATAGGTACCGCGACAACATTCACTGTTCCACCGTTCTATAACTCGCTGGCTCCACACAACTTTGGGATGCACACAAGCTTGCGTGTCGCTTGTATCAGCTGCCTTTTGACGTGGCTCCGCCTACTCTTACGAATCACAACCCACGTGACTGCAAAGCCCGTATGGAAAAGTAACGTCACAAGATGACAACGCCGTGTAGTCATCAACCGCCATATAACGAGGCGTCTGTCCGCCCCTCGCCCGCGGTATCGCTGGTCGCAATTTGATCACAATTTGCCTAATGGAACTGTTCGTGAGCCGGCCAGTCTTTTGGGACTTGCATTGAAGTCGCCGCATCGCCGAAATTAAATGCTTTCGTTCCAACTACGCCAGACGAGATATCTCGCAGGAATTGATGCTCGTGTACGGAAGATGTTCGGTTCACGGCTGCAAGGACTATTTAAAAAAAAAATTGCATGTGACGAAACTTCTTTAATCCGATCGTAATCTACAGTTCTCTGGTCTCAACACAGGTTTCTAATCATGATAGCACGTCGGAAAACGGACGTGTCGTCGTTGTCCTTTGTCAGGGTTTCGTTTGTTATAAACGTAAATGTGAAATGACAATTTCCTAAGGATAATTTAAAATGCTTATCTTATGTCACACACACACACACACGCACGCACGCACACACACGCGCGCGCGCACGCACGCACGCACGCGCACGCACGCACGCACGCACGCACGCACGCACGCACACACACACACACACACACACACACACACACACACACACGGAAATAAACTGGTAAATGTATACCACGAAGACATGATAAATGTAGGTAGATGAAAGTTTGTTGGACTCTGAACAAGCCAGTGGCAGCCTTGTACACACGCCACGTGTAGCTTGCTTTGCGTTTGCCAATTTTGCTTGATCATGCTAAACACATAACACAAATTAAATGTAAATTCATATATATATATGCGGCCCATGTGAGAAACAATGCACAGACAATACAATTCATAACCAATCAATTGCGCCGTCATCGCCATCCCCATTTCCCCCACCCACATCTACCGTTCGCCTCCGCCTCTACCCACGCCTTCCGCACTCAGTCTGACGTCATTCCAAGCATTCTAAGGACTCATTGCGACCACGTAATTCAGTCGGACATTGTAAGTGACGAACTCTCATATAATCCAGTGCTAATAAGAACAAGAGACAGGTATCACAAATTAATCATCAGTCGTTACGAGTATCACACAATGCCGGGGCTTTTGACGCTTTCATTGCTTAGATTTCCCTGGAGTTTTGTGGGCTGTTGATACTTTGCAGAGAGACTACATTGCGAGACACGTGTACACAGACAAACAGATCAACGAGGCACGTGGGCGTAAACCGTGGCAGACGACACTACGAGACATAGGTACAAAGATCATGACAGACGACACTACGAGACATAGGGACATAGATCGTGACAGACGACACTACGAGACATAGGGACATAGATCGTGACAGACGACACTACGAGACATAGGGACAAAGATCGTGACAGACGACACTACGAGATATAGGGACATAAATCGTGACAGACGACACTACGAGACATAGGGATATAGATCGTGACAGACGACACTACGAGATATAGGGACATAAATCGTGACAGACGACACTACAAGATATAGGGATATAGATCGTGACAGAAGACACTACGAGATATAAGGACATAGATCGTGACAGACGACACTACGAGATATAAGGACAAATATCGTGACAGACGACACTACGAGACATAGGGATATAGATCGTGACAGATGACACTACAAGATATAGGAATATAGATCGTGACAGACGACACTACGAGATATAAGGACAAATATCGTGACAGACGACACTACGAGACATAGGGATATAGATCGTGACAGACGACACTACAAGATATAGGAATATAGATCGTGACAGACGACACCACGAGACATAGGGACATAGATCGTGACAGACGACACTACGGGACATAGGGACATAGATTGTGACATACGACACTACGAGACATAGGGATATAGATCGTGACAGACGACACTACGAGACATAGGGATATAGATCGTGACAGACGACACTACGAGATATAGGGACATAGATTGTGACAGACGACACTACGAGACATAGGGATATAGATCGTGACATACGACACTACGAGACATAGGGATATAGATCGTGACAGACGACACTACGAGATATAGGGACATAAATCGTGACAGACGACACTACGAGACATAGGGATATATATCGTGACAGACGACACTACGAGATATAGGGACATAAATCGTGACAGACGACACTACGAGATATAGGGACATAGATCGTGACAGACGACACTACGAGATATAGGGACATAGATCACGACAGACGACACTACGAGACATAGGGACATAGATCGTGACAGACGACACTACGAGACATAGGGACAAAGATCGTGACAGACGACACTACGAGATATAGGGACATAAATCGTGACAGACGACACTACGAGACATAGGGACAAAGATCGTGACAGACGACACTACGAGACATATGGACATAGATCGTGACAGACGACACTACGAGACATAGGGACATAGATCGTGACAGACGACACTACGAGACATAGGGACAAAGATCGTGACATACGACACTACGAGATATAGGGACATAAATCGTGACAGACGACACTACGAGACATAGGGATATAGATCGTGACAGACGACACTACGAGATATAGGGACATAAATCGTGCCAGACGACACTACGAGATATAAGGACAAATATCGTGACAGACGACACTACGAGACATAGGGATATAGATCGTGACAGACGACACTACAAGATATAGGAATATAGATCGTGACAGACGACACCACGAGACATAGGGACATAGATCGTGACAGACGACACTACGAGACATAGGGACATAGATCGTGACAGACGACACTACGAGACATAGGGATATAGATCGTGACAGACGACACTACGAGACATAGGGATATAGATCGTGACAGACGACACTACGAGATATAAGGACATAAATCGTGACAGACGACACTACGAGACATAGGGATATAGATCGTGACAGACGACACTACGAGATATAGGGACATAAATCGTGACAGACGACACTACGAGACATCGGGATATAGATCGTGACAGACGACACTACGAGATATAGGGACATAAATCGTGACAGACGACACTACGAGACATAGGGATACAGATCGTGACAGACGACACTACGAGATATAGGGACATAAATCGTGTCAGACGACACTACGAGACATAGGGATATAGATCGTGACAGACGACACTACGAGATATAGGGACATACATCGTGACAGACGACACTACGAGACATAGGGACAAAGATTGTGACAGACGACACTACAAGACATAGGGACATAGATCGTGACAGACGACACTACGAGATATAGGGACATAGATCGTGACAGACGACACTACGAGATATAAGGACATAGATTGTGACAGACGACACTACAAGATACAGGGACATAGATCGTGACAGACGACACTACGAGACATAGGGACAAAGATTGTGACAGACGACACTACAAGACATAGGGACATAGATCGTGACAGACGACACTACGAGATATAGGGACATAGATCGTGACAGACGACACTACGAGATATAAGGACATAGATTGTGACAGACGACACTACAAGATACAGGGACATAGATCGTGACAGACGACACTACGAGACATAGGGATATAGATCGTGACAGACGACACTACGAGATATAGGGACAAAGATCGTGACAGACGACACTACAAGACATAGGGACATAGATCGTGACAGACGACACTACGAGATATAGGGACATAGATCGTGACAACACAACACGACAGACACTAGTGTATTATTCTACGTATATTTCTTAAATAAAATTAATCTGTTTCGGGGATAAATAACACTTATTTTTCGTTGTATTGGTTCATACGAAGAGGATCACTTCTAATGTGTGCTGGTCATCTGCACGGCTGCGCTATGTAATATTCAAAAGTATCACAGAAACAGTGTATGCTAACCTACAAAATGTTGTGGGTTGATTATGAATCATAGACGATTTTTTTTCTAATTCTGGTTAACATGTGCTAAACGTGGCAGCGACAGGATACGTTGAAATTACGTTTACGCCTGGCTAATCAGATGCGGATCATGACCGTAACTAAAATGTCAATGATGTATTTCTGCTATCTACTGTCAGCAATAAACAATTGTAGATAACCACATCCCTCGTATACAATATAAACATGAATATATTAAGTTAGAATAAGAAAGCTGATGTTTTTATGATAGCTAATGCAGTAGCTGCAAACAGCGATTTTTTAAGGCAATCTACGGTCCCGAATTGAGACCGTAGTTTTCGGGGACGGGATCGATTTTTAACGTTTGCAAAATGTTTCATAAAACTTGTTGGTGATGATGAGCGAAGTTTTGGCGGTGTTGTCGACGCGTAAGTTCTTCACCGAAACGAAGAACGATGCACTCACGATCGGTCTGTTGCGCCTGATTAAACATTAGCGCGTTGTGTTCTGCTTGCGTCTGCTATCGGCAGTGTTGCGGTATCTGACAGCGCTGAGCGAGATTTTCCAGGAAGGGTCTCTGCACGGTCTCTGCAAGTTTTTGTAGACCCATCGTAAATAGACGTGCCGCTCGCAATACGACGATTAGTCGGCGACGATCCGTCACGTCATGTGGTGTACGGCGGGCATTAGTGACGCTTAGTTCTTTTACTTTACATGTGTATGTTGCCTAATCAACCCAAAGAATTTGATTCCCAGTTGAATCAACAATACCACACAGCTATGAAGCGTTTGTTTCGCCACGAATTGTACTCCTGGGTCGTTTTCTTTTATGGTTGTACCTAGAACAGTATCTTCCATTTTATATTTTCCTTCCCAGAATTGAATAACAGCTACCACGGGACGATTCTGGCTGTGGTGCAAGAGAATGTGGTTGGAAGTGAAGTTTGCAGGTCTTGGATCCTCTTCTCGAAGAAGAAGGTTCGCTGGTGGATTGTCCGGCAATCCAAATCCAAATCCAAAAGTGGACGTCCGGCGGCCAGGTCCTCGCAGGTTTTGACAATTATGTGGCCTTTCTTTAGGTACGTCTTCAGTGTGACTTTGGGTCACTTTCTCTGGATGCCATGGATTCTCTGACCACAGCTCAACTGAGAAAAGGAATTGTCGTGTGGAGGCGGAAGGCGGGAGGCGGGAGGCGGGAGGCGGGAGGCGGGAGGCGGGAGGCGGGAGGCGGGAGGCGGGAGGCGGGAGGCGGACATTCTTGCACAGTAGCCCGTCCTGCGGAGTTGATTATGGACAATCATTGCTTCGATGCTGGTCGTGTTTGCCTCGGTTAGAACGTTGCCGTTGGTCTCCTTCCTTAGGTTCTCTTTGTCAATGATTCGGTGGCGCAGCTTCATAAATGAGGCGCTGGCACGGTACATTCGGTGCTGGGTTTCTCCTCGATGGTTGCCTTTTGTGACAGGTGACATCTGTGTCTGGGATGTATTTGACAACTTACGGAGACTTTGATGATTTCGAGAGGTCCCGTTTTATTGTTGCAGCTGTAGAACAACTGGAACACGACTCGAGGAGCACAAGAAGGAGGTTGAGTACATCACAACCAGACGGTTTACCCAAGAGAGAGAGAGAGAGAGAGAGAGAGAGAGATGAGAGAGAGAGAGAGAGAGAGGGAGGGAGGGAGGGAGGGAGGGAGGGAGGGAGGGAGGGAGGGAGGGAGGGAGGGAGGGAGGGAGGGAGGGAGGGAGGGAGGGAGGGAGGGAGGGGAGGGAGGGAGTGGAGGGAGGGAGGGAGGAGGAGGGAGGGAGGCAGGGAGGGGAGGGAGGGGAGGGAGAGGGAGAGAGAGAGAGAGAGAGGAGATCACGAAATTTAGGGTCACCAAGGTTTTTTTTTTATGGTAAATCAAATGTTCGCAACGTAAAACGTTAACTTCCAACTATCGCAGAAAGCACACGCGGTACGTAAACCGTTTGAGAGTAAGTAGCGCCATCTGGGCGGTTTTATATTAATTAGAGTAGAAAACATGCGTACTCTTGTGTGCGTATTTATTTGATGAAAAATGCCACCCTATACGCACCTTATTGGCACTATACTATTATTAAATTTAAACATTTGTGCCAGTCTATATTCTCCGATAATCATGGCAAATTATGCAGGGCATAATTTTTAGGAGAGGCAATCGGTCTCACTCCCTATTGCTAGCGCTAATCAATCATTCACGCTCCGTGGATGAGTGATCGCGCTAAAATCACTTGCTTCCAACTGGAGCCTGCATGTGGCTTTTCATCGTTTCGAACGACAGTCGTGAATTCCCAGATTTTGATCCCGAAGCGTTAGACTGTTAGATTTCCATGATTAGATGAATCGGTCAGAATCCATAGTTCTCGGGAGCTCGACATGGTATATTATTAGTTGGTTCCGCTGAAAAGGGCTTGCGTATTCAATTAAATAAACCTTTATGTCCTTTTAAAAACGAAAATTCCCCGGTTTTCTTGCAGATATAAAATGCGGTTACTATAGCTGCGGTGACGCGCCGCGAATATGCACAAAGTTTATGCATATTCGGCGGGAAAATACACGGCGATCCGCGTAGTTTACCAAGGACGCCTTCACGTCAAGTCAAACAATTTGGCTTCGGCGCTAAAAACGACAAATATACTAATGACTTTTTTCACACTAAACTATTATTTGTTTTGAACAATTTGCCCCTCTATACTGTTATTCGGCACTAGATTTGCCACCGTATTCTTTTATTTGGCCTATACGTTTATTTGGCACTCGAGAATAGCAACTGTACATAGCATCGACTAGGACTAGGTTGCCTGGTGTGTATTATGCCCGGGGGGGGGTTACTGTCATACCAAAACGGTGGGGGTATGCCACCAGAGCCCCATGGAGCACAGAGAGAGAGAGAGAGAGAGAGAGAGAGAGAGAGAGAGAGAGAGAGAGAGAGAGAGAGAGAGAGAGAGAGAGAGAGAGAGAGAGAGAGAGAGAGAGAGAGAGAGAGAGAGAGAGAGAGAGAGAGAGAGAGAGAGAGAGAGAGAAGAGAGAGAGAGAGAGAGAGGAGAGGAGAGAGAGAGAGAGAGAGAGAGTCAGCGACGGTGGAGTATAAATCTGCAATCACAGACCTTGCAGACAGAAATAATTGCATCATTGACTGGGAGGGAGTAAAGGTAATTGACAGAGAAAGCAACGCGATATGGAATTTTTAAATGCCATATGCATTAAGAAAGACGACTTCAATCATAAATCGCGACTAAGAGGGGATACCGACTCAGCCACGTATGGGACGGCCTGCTTGCCATGCCAACTGGCGAGCAGAAGACGAACTAGTCGTACCAGAATCCAGATCATGATGAAAACTACCAATGAAGACTACCAATGGTAGCCGAAACGTCGAATAAGCATCCAAAATAGTTGTGATTAAAATCGTTACTTCAGGATATTTATGGCTTAAAGTTACATTAATTCTAAATATTATGTTAGTAATATCTAGGTGAAATAAAGTTATTACTAGTAAAGGTGAAATACGTTAGAACGCAAACAACAGCATGCATTCCATGAACAACAAACAATGTTAAAGGTATGAATACAAACATGCATCAAAAGTCTTACTAATTTTTAATTCACATTATTAATTCATGATTTCTAAACATACAATTAGTTGCGTCGTGCGTCGTTCACATTGTTTCCCTAATAATTATTTTTTATTTAATGTTTAACTGTCCACTGGATGCACACAGCGTGTATCAAGCTCGTCGGTCGCGCCACAAGTCGGTATAGATTTTCGCAACTCCGTGAGATGGCGCCATCATCTGTAGGTTTCTCATTCGAACACTGCACAGCCTGGGGAGTTTTATGCATGAACGGAGACAACGACCGTAGACTCAGACTGTTGACAAACTTTGAGACTTTCACTGGCCAGTCGCAAGACAAGTCAAAGTCCTCGGACTATTTGCGGGACGAAAAAGGCGCGAATTTTTAAACCAGTGATAACGCACGCTTAACCGCGATAGTCCCGGACAATCAGATATTTTCCAAACCAAATCGGTACTTCTATACATTAAAGGAACAATTTATTAGGCATTTTTTAAAAAGATTAAAGGATATTCAAGTGTTCACCATTTAAAAATACATCGTCTACACGTTTTGAAAAATGTATAATAATATATTTTTAACAATATAATTTGCCACATACACATAAGTAATGTTATTTGCTGTAACACGCATTATATGTCACTATGCTGTTTTTCATGTAACACTAGTCCTTCCACCGTTTTTGATCTGCGCCATTGCGCGGCCGTGACCACCCACGGCATTCACTTTGTCTGCAATCTTCTGCCATATTAACACTCTTTCTTCTTTATGTAACCCTGGTGGATTTAGCTGCTTTGTGTATTTGTTAGGCCACTCACTAGAGGGCGCTATACCATGTGTCACTCCCAGCTTAACGATCTGAGCCAGTTTTAGCAAGTAGTCAGTGCGGTTCGTCCTGGGCCGGAGAAGACGACAGACGTTGTTCTATGCAGGCAACCTTCTCCCGGCTCACTGTGAAACGTTATGTGATGTTGAATATCTTTAAAGTCGCCACTGACACATTTCAGTTCAGGGCGTGGCCGCAATAGGTGTGCTGGGGTGGCAGCTCTGGATAATTTTGTATTGTCGTTATACATTGTCATTCATGTATAGACTGGATAAAACGTATTATTATTGATGTGTGAATCACTTGTCTAAACGTCAGAATGTATTAGTGACGATGTAACGTAGCGTTGGTTGTTCCATTACAGTCGCTGGGGGAAGAAACGCCATTTGTGGTCATTTGTGGCAATGGGTTATCTGACGTGCCGCACGCCTATTACTATCCTCGGCGAATGTGGCGGTGTGTGTCATTGTACTTTCAATGCATTGTTTGGTAAACTAGACGTTTATGAATGTATCGCTATATTGTCGTCGCATGTGTACAAGCTAAACAAATAAAAGTTAAAGTGCAACCTGACTCCACCTTGACGGGTTTCGGGCAAATGGCTCTGTTCAAGGGTTGCGTGCTCAGATACATATACACGCGCACGCGCACGCACGCACGCACGCACGCACGCACGCACGCACGCACGCACGCACGCACGCACGCACGCACGCACACACACACACACACACACACACACACACACACACACACACACACACACACACACACACACACATATATGGGAGTGTATGCCCCGAGTTTATTTCGTCATGTATTCAAGATCACATTGATGTAAATGGGTGTTGGAGAATTACCTTTACTTGTGGCTACGCTACTTTATTATGTTGTTATATTGATAGGAGACATTGCTTTTGTATTGTGATTACAACTGTTTTCCGTGTTGCTATATAATGGTAATGTTACAGGTATGGCAATGTCGATATGCAACTGTTTGTTTCAGTTGCTCTATATCCTCTGGAAGTTTTTGTTATATATTAAACACTGTCAATACCCCAATAGGAATAGAGTCGTTCGACTTGGTTACATTTAGCGTCACTCCATTTTGAAAATGGGAGGTCAGCAGCGTTTTCCCCAACGCAATCTCCTCCAACAAAACTATATTTTCGGCGTCAGTGCACTTCGGTTTTTTCGGCCGTTTATTCTTCGGCGGCGAAGAAACGTCTTTACTTGCCTTGTTTACCCCAATGATTACGTGTGCATTGCCGCCAACTTCGTCTGCGCCTGCGCACTTCGCTAAAATGCTTGGGCTTCCTCCGGATCTCCTGGTCTAAAAACAGCTTCGTTGTCTCAGTCACACGTCGGGTCCATGCATCGCAAATTAGCGACGGCCAAAGTCTCGACGTTTAATGTTCCGGACATTGGTGTTGTCTGAGACTTTCGGTTGTACCGGTTCATGCATCAGACGTGTGCCCGCGGCTGCACACTGTCCACATTTTACCCGTTCTTTCCCTTCCGTATTGTCCGAAAACAGATCGCAGCAGTACACAGTGTAGCATGCCTTTCCGTTTCCATTTTCACTTCAATTAATGTTTGGTCAAATATTAATTGAAGTGAAAATGGAAACGTTGAAAAGTCACCCTTGGTGAAATTTCGTCATGTGATCGGCGAGAGGATGGAAGTCACGCGTATGATCGGCATTGACCCACACAGTGCTTACCATTTTGGGTATCCACTATTTTGAACCTTACCAGATCAAATGACTAAAGTCAATTCTTTCGATGATTTGAGCAAACAATAGGCATATGTTATTCAATCAACAGCGGATTTTGCATAAACTATTCACACACTACATTATTTGGAATAAACTGGATTTGCGATGGGCTAAATCAGTTGAGGGTGGAGTTTTAATAGGAAGCAATGAATTATTATCTATATAATGTCTGTGCCCTACAGTAGATGTAGAAATGCGTAGAATTAATACACCAAGTGAGAAATTGGCATGTGAAGTTAGCACAAGAAAGCGTCATATTATTGGACAAAATAGTATTGAATCATGTCGTTCCATTGTTTGTATTATATATTGCACATCAAAACACGAATCACGCTTATTTTGGACGATCGTATTTTAACCAGGTTTCTTGGCGTTCATATTACTTTTCCTACAACGATACACATCAAACTATTTTACGCACACATGCACTTGGTGTTTGGGTGTGTGTCATATAGTTTCTTTAATGAAACTAAATATTGTACTTAATTTTACAAATGTAAACGTGGTACGTGTGAGACGAAATAAATCTTCTTCCTGTTCGTCTTCGTGATGTTCTCCGTGTGTTGGTCAACTCACCGTCGACTGCGCTCGCAACACTTGCCTGAAGAAGACACAAGCGTCGAGTAGTCGTCACAGAATCAACCATAACAATGTAAACACCAGTCAGTATCTGACCGGACACATACACTGTTTTACAAGGCTTGCGCCCAGTGGTACTAACCTTGCCGTATGTCGCTGTGGTCACATTCTGAGGCTTCTATTGGCACCGACAGTTTTAGAATATTCAACAAGATTGAACACGATTGAACAAGATTGAATAAGATTGAACAAGATTGAACAAGATTGAACAAGATTGAACAAGATTGAACAAGATTGAACAAGATTGAACAAGATTGAACAAGATTGCCATCCAAAGCAAACAAAAACCAGATGGCTAGTGGACAAGACAATATTCAACAAGTGGACAAGAAATCCATTGGCTTACAGGGGCGGGTCTAGGCTTGTTGGGGTGTCTCAGTCAGTCGTAGTCATATGGCGTTCTACTACTGGGGTGGGGTGTGGGGCGACACGTGTGTCGTTCTAGTTGCAGAAGGGTTAATATTAGCCGGCTGGTAATACTTCAGTCTTTACATTGACACTAGTTCTGATGTAGGCCTATATACGTTTTCCGTTACCATAATATTTGCCATGGACACAGGACCCCCTTCGTGGCCTGGGGGTGGTATTCAGACCCCTAAGCCCCCCCCGGATCCGCTGTCCAACGATTATTCATCTGATATGCTTGATAATTTTGTTTCAAAACATGTTCACGCTGCTAACATATATTAGGGATGATGACTCAGACATGACCATTAGGGTTAGGTGATAAGTATTGCCACAATACGAATAATTATAAAGTGAAATACCTTCCCATTGCTTGCGGCAATTGCACGAGGCAGAACATCCGGGCCTCTTCGTGCAGACGCCGTGTCCGTTACATCCGTTGCAGGGCGAGCAGTCGGGCTGGTCGCAGCGAGGCCCTCGTCGCCCGACCGAGCAGGTCGGAGGACGCCCGCACACCTCGGGACACTTACACTGACAGTCCTTCCACGTCGCCTGGCCGCCCGCCTTGCACCGCGGACACACATCGCCCAGACACCGACAGCCGGACCGCCCGATCGTCGACTCGTCGCAGGTCCTGCACGTACACTTGCACGGGCACGAACCGTCGGCAGCCAGCGTGTCCCTCGTCATGCGGTCCTTGCACGTGCAGCTGCAGTCACACGACCCGTCACGCTCCATCTCTCTCTCGACGCCATCGGCGCATTTGCACGGGCACTTTACAACAGCAGCCCACTTCTGGAGTGAGCCATCCGGGCACTTGTCGCATTTACAGCGGCCATGTTTCGGCTACAGGCAGAAGAAACGCGGAAGGTGAACTTACATAATTTAAAGGAATACATCCATTGACAATAAATATTGCTAATCTTAACCAGTGTAGTATTATTCAAAGTGCTTGCATGCTATGCTCTTTTCTACAAGACATATCATAAAATAGAAAGACTTTGGTTAATCTCATATATTCATGGAATTGTATGATTAGGTCATGTACCAACATCTCATCGTTGATTACAAACACACACACAATTCCCGGCAACACACCTTAGTGGTGGAGCAGACATTTACGTGCTTTGCTGCCATACACAAAACGTACACACGGGTAGACTAGTGTTACCTGAGACGGCACCTACCTTTACACTGACAACTCTGTTATACGGCGCGTCGCAGAAGCATTTACACAGACATTCTTTCGTCTTTGGGTCGACTTTTCCCGGCATCCCTGTTTCTTTACACACACAACATGGGGCACGGTTAGCCTTGCACACACTGGAACATACGATGTTGTGTTACACCCAGTGTTACTGTGACGCCTGAAGAACAAATCACACACGTAGGGCCTGTATAGAAATCTACGTATCTTCTTCCGCTACATTTTAACAGGGCGAATAAAAATGTAACAAACCAGTACATAGTAAAGATCTGCCATAAAGATTTAGGTACTTGCAAATACTTTTCAGTAACACGAATCAGTTTTAACTTTTTATATTCGTTAGAAAGCTTTGTTAGTGGTATATTTGTTATGTTATCATACAATGAGCAATATTATTAAAAGTATATTATTCATAAGTGACATCATAGCGATTTGGATTGGTAAGTCATTGAATTACTCGATACTTAAACAGAAGACTCACCCCTGACGAACCGTCGCTCCAGTCACTGGTACTGATTTCTTGAATTTCCATTTAAAAACGATCAGATCGAGTGTTATCTGATCTATTCCAGCAGTGATACCTTGAATGAAAACACAGATAGCTTTGTTATTATCAGAAGCAATCGGTGTGTATGTGCGTGCGTGCGTGCGTGCGTTCGTGCATGCGTGCGTGCGTGCGTGCGTGCGTGCGTGCGTGTGTGTGTGTGTGTTGAACATCAGTATAAACACTTGATTTGATGCTACATGATCTATAAATTCATACATTATTCACAGCACATATTGTGCATCCACACGACTATTTTAGAAATAGTTGACGTACTGAATTCGGTGTGTCGATCTGGATTATCACATGCACACGCCTCTCCAGCAATCTTCACGTAAATCGGGAATCCCACGCTCAGTTGAAGGCTTGTGATGTCGCCATTCTTTCCTGAAAAGATGCTTTGCATAAATACAACAAAGCAAATTGATTGTTGTACAATAGACTAAAATTGTCTAAGCCAGTCGTCTATTGCATTAATGGCGTGTGTCCCTAATTAATTACATATCCCACGTGGTGGGTGTTCGTGCATGTGTGGATTGCGCGACATTACATACATGCATGCATTGCTAATTCATTCTGCAGTTAGTTGCTATGTCTCGATGTCGCGCTGGATGCATGCTGGTGTACAAGGTTACAGTGCCCGTCTTACCATCACGATTAGACCTGTGCCTACCTTTCTTATGTCCTTTCTTGCCTGAACGTTTCTTGGGCAGGGGCACGACTGGCCACTGTGCACTGATGGACGGTGTCGCTGTCACGCTGGCCGACGCCTTCGTAACCAGCTCGCCCGCGTACGACTTCTCACTACTGGACGTAATCTGAACGACAACACGGACAGCCACCCTCACACCATCAGTGCGCCTGTCTGTCTGTCTGTCTGTCTGTCTGTCTGTGTATGCGCGTGCGTGCGTGCGTGCGTGCGTGCGTGCGTGCGTGCGCGCGCGTCTGTGTGTGTGTGTGTGTGTGTGTGTGTGTGTGTGTGTGTGTGTGTGTGTGTGTGTGTGTGTGTGTGTGTGTGTGTGTGTGTGTGTGTGTGTGTGTGTGTGTGTGTGTGTGTGTGTGTGTGTGTGTGTGTCGCTCTTCCCCCACTCTGTCTCTGTCTCTGTCATGACCCGGACAGTACGTGTATCTTAAACACTGTACCGCCTCAATTGCTTACACGAGTGAGAACGATACAGGTGGATTTTAGTAATACACATACTAATTGTAACAAAAACGTTTATAAAACCTACACGCATCGGCTGTTTTGTGGTGCCAGACGCCTTGGTCCACATCATGCCGACAGAGAAGCTGACTTCGGTCTTGTAGGTCGTTGACAACGACGATGTTCCCTGTATCAAGACTTGGACTTAGATAACATTCATATATTAAACGAATGATCGAACGGTTAGAAAACTAGCGCTACACGACATGACACCGACAAATGGAGGTCGTTTGTTTCATGGGAAAGCAGACTAACCGATTTTAAATACATATGAACATTGCTTTGATAAAGTAAAACCAGGTGATCAAGTAAGGAGTTATACAAAGTTAAAGATTGCAAACGAACCAGGTCGGTATATATGAAAACTATGTACTTGTGAAGGCAGTAAGTCATAGTCTATGGGTGCATACGGATGTTAGTCTATCGGGATACGAGTTAATGATGATACATACGGATGTTAATCTATCGGGATACGAGTTAATGACGATACATATGGATGTTAGTCTATCGGGATACGAGTTAATGACGATACATATGGATGTTAGTCTATCGGGATACGAGTTAATGACGATACATATGGATGTTAGTCTATCGGGATACGAGTTAATGATGATACATACGGATGTTAGTCTATCGGGATACGAGTTAATGACGATACATACGGATGTTAGTCTATCGGGATACGAGTTAATGACGATACATATGGATGTTAGTCTATCGGGATACGAGTTAATGATGATACATACGGATGTTAGTCTATCGGGATACGAGTTAATGATGATAAATATGGATGAGCGCACTGACGTAGCGTTTGCTGAATCGTATATTTAATTGGCTTACCTCAAATCCTACTGACCATCCCAAATTGAAATTGAGAGACATTCCTCCGGGAATTGGAATTCCATATATCGGTATGAAAAACCTGCCGACGTCCTGAAAAAGCCATCATATGACCCATAAAACAGAATGCGGTTGTGTAAGCCTAATACCGAAATTAAACGGATGACCATCAATAATTGAACATTTATACTAAACCGCAACTTAATGACACTATCAAAGTGCACGTATTGCACAGCGCACGCACCTTGGAGTAGTTCTTCCACTTGCCGTCACGCCCGGCTGAGCGCGTGTAAGAGAACGTGGCCGTGGATGCTGCCGAGAGCGAGCCGTGGAAGGTCAGGCCCGCCCGCACCACTTCTGTGTCGAGCCAGTCCCAGTCAATCTTCAGGTTCACTCGCACACCGATCGAGTATGCGAAGGTCGCTGACACTGTTGACACCTGAGGAACAATAGGCATCTTAATCAAGTACAAGCGTACCTACGCACGCACGCACGCACGCACGCACGCACGCACGCACGCACGCACGCACGCACGCACGCACGCACGCACGCACGCACGCACGCACGCACGCACGCACGCACGCACGCACGCACGCACGCACGCACGCACGCACGCACGCACGCACGCACGCAAGCACGTCCCCGTCCAGCGCCCACGTCCAGTCCAGCGCCCACGTCCAGCTTAACCGAGAAGAAAAATAAGAAGCCGGATGATGTGTATGCAAGCAAGTCGTAATCATGCACGCACGTTTACAAATGCATGTGTGCGTGCGTGTGCGGTGTGTACATGTGCGTGTGTATGTGTGAGGTGTGTACATGTGTGACTTCGTGTTTGACTTCGTGTGTAATTTCGTGTGTGACTTCGTGTGGGACTTCGTGTGGGATTTCGTGTGTGACTTCGTGTGTGACTTCGTGTTGAACTTCTTTTGTGACTTCGTGTGTGACTTCGTGTGTGACTTCGTGTGTGACTTCGTGTGTGACTTCGTGTGTGACTTCGTGTTGGACTTCGACTGTGACTTCGTGTGTGACTTCGTGTGTGACTTCGTATGTGACTTCGTGTGTGACTACGTGTGTGACTTCCTGTGTGCTCGTGTACATGTGTGTGCGTGTGTGACTTCTTGCGTGCGTGTGTGCGTATCCTTACCCCGTGGCTCAGCGTCCGTGTGTCGCTGCCAGAAATACGTAAGCTAATGTCACGTTTGCGCCTCGCCACTTGTCCACGCCTGATGTCCTCCGCATCGACCAGCGTCACGGCCGTGTCGTTCTCCACTCGCTCCACATTGACCACTTCCAGAACAACGAAGCTGCCACTGACTCGCACGCTGAGCACCTTCGCGAATATCTCTGATGATTCTCGACCAGAAATAACATCGCCGACGTCCAAGTGGAGTTGAGTGTTTTTACCATACACCAATAGTCCGGGGTTGTTGTCTCCACCCACGCAAGACACCTTTCTCACTGGCGACGACAGCTTCAACTTAGACGTGTCCAGGTTGTTGCATACAGCTAACGTTGTGTTAACAACAGTTCCTACGCTCGTTGTCCATGTCCCGAGAACCGTCTCTAAGAAACCGGAGCTCTTGTAACTGGTCAGAATGTCCCCTACTTGGTACAAGTCCTTATTCTGAGAATCGGCTTTTATGACAAGGTTAAATGTTGTACCTGTGTTAGAGTCACTCGTTAAATACGTTCTTCCCAAACATTTGTAGACTGTGGCAGCATCTAATGCGTGAACTACTGTCCGGGAATTTAGTTCAATGTTGCCGGAAATGACGTCATTCAGGAGAGCAACAGAGGGATTTTCTTCGAGAGATTCGACATCGTCCATTTGGTACATCTGCATGTCCGTGTCGAAATCGGCGTAGCTAATGGCATCTCGCAGTGACGCCATCTCGGCCCGCATCATCGTCACGTGCGACACGTGGGTGACGCCGTGCAGTTTGTGGAAGATGCCGCCCGCCTGAGCGCTCGCCAATATAGCGCCCGCCTCGACGTCCAGTCGACCAGCCGCCATCAACAGTTGAGTGTCTGCCGAGGGATTGTCGTATTCTGAGCAGAGGTACAGAGTTGTGTCCTGTGGCTTGATCAGGCGCAACCTGTCGCTGAAGACGACCTTGTCCGTCCTACTTGAGTCCTCGTAGTCGGGTGTCACCACACCGTTAGGACAGCGCGTCTCGTTCCATGAGCTGCACGTCGAAGTGTCGCTCTTGTTACTGTAGCAGTGTTCGATATCCTTGCACTGTTGACAAGTTCCCTTCTTTGCTGACTGGCTGCAGTGCCGCCCATTACAGTCCAGACTCGATATCTGCGACGAACATTTGTTGTTGCTCCCGGCTGTGACGCAGTCATGGTAGAACCAGGCGGAGCAGGAGCCGAGGCTGCTGCTGGTGGCGTTGCCCGGCAGACAGGCTTGGTCCGTGTCGCACCACCCGCAGCCGGCCTCAGTCGCGCACGAGTGACAGCTCCCGAGTCGCTGACAGTGGGTCAGCGAGCATGAGCGTCCGTACCAGCCGGGCGAACACAGACACTGATTGGCTCTCACGCAAGTCCCGTGACCGGAACACCGGTTGACGTCATCACAGTGGTAATGTGAACAGTCGTCTCCGCGCCAACCCCTGCAAGTCACAATTACATGGACTACCATGTGGCATGCAACATATTGTATACACGTATGACTGCAAATGTGTCTGCAATGCTATATGGAACCATATCATGGTCGTCCTGGGGTTCGGGGTTCGAACGAATTCCCCCATTTTAGATGATTTTTGTAACAGTAAAATGTTCTCATCACAGAAATCCCCTGCTGCTCCGGTGCTGAAATAAAGACAAGCATACTTTCTATGCCACGTGATGAGGAGAAAATCTGAACATCTAGTGACAACTGGAAATATTAAGGTGAAAAGCAGTAGAATAAGGATAAAACAATCCTTGATGGTCTAGCAGCCTGACTAGGAAAGAACACAACATAATTATTAAAGATCCGTCCTCGATTCGATGTTTCATTTCAGATTCATTTTGCGAAAAGCCAAACCTACTTAGTATCCAACGTGCTTGTTCGTTTGTGCAAATGTTGTATGCAGGTTTGTGAAATCATCAGAGAAATTATTAAATTACCGAATTGTTGGTCAATCATTAATTGAAGCAAAAACGTAAACTCTGAAAACTCACGAATTTCACCCTTGGTGAAATTTCGTAACTTTGTCATGTGATCGGCGAGAGGATGGAAGTCACTTCCATAATCGGTATTGAGCCGCAAAGTATTTATCATTTTGGATATCCACTATTTTGAGCCTCACCAGATCTAACGACTAAAATCAATTCTTTCGATGATTTCATCAAAATTAGGCATTTTTTTTATTAAATCGACTGTGGATGTTATAAAAACTATTCATACATATTTGGAATCATCAAGAGGATGTTTTAAAAGACTCACGTGATCGTCAAATGGAGGGCCATGATCACATATGAACAGACACGGCACCTGATGACGATGAGTTAACTGAACATCGGACACGAACCTGAAGCAGACACAGGTGTTGCCGACGCACGAGCCTGTTTTGGAACACGCGTTCTGGCAGCGGTCCACGGACGGACGCACGCAGACGAACGGGTGCCGCTCATCACATCTCGACACCCCGGCACTGGAGACATTCGTCGGATACACCAGGCACGACTGCTCGTCGTCAATCCCTGCACTCAGCCATATCGCCGAGCGCTGCGCTGTGCCGTCGAGGTCTTCGTAAGAAATCAACTCGTCGATCTTTGCCTGCACTTCACCCAGCAGGAAGGTCGACAGAACAGCCGCTCTCTCGGTCTGACAGACGCTCACAGCCTGGTCGTGGGCGATTGCACTGACGTGGTAGAAGAAACATCTCGACTGTTGATATGTCCACCACCGAGGACAGTTATCTGAAAGATTAATTATCACTCTAAACATGTGGCATGGTCACGAATGAATATAACACAAAGTGGCATGTAATGAGGGTGTTTGTCTCTTGGGCCATTACCCGAAGTAAATACTGCACTCGGTATGTCAGGTGTCTGTTTGTCTCTATATCCACTTCCCCATAGACCCCATTGTCAATAACTCGGACCAGTGACACATTTAGCTCAAACTGAGCTTCAAGTACGGGTAATTTAAACGGAACCGTTGCGCACCTAACGAAAAGACCAAGCAACACAAATTAAGAGGGAACATGCATTATTCAGTTTTGAACCATACTGATTCGATTTTAAAACGAATCATGTCACCATAAAAGTTATCATATTTGCTAACACTCAACGGATTTTCAAACATTTAATGCAGAAGACAAAAGTGCTTACTTGAGAAGTGAATCCCACTCGGAGGAACGGTCTCAAAAGGCAACCAGACGACGGTAGGGAGACCTTCAACTTTACTGCCGTCTCTGATCCTGCTTGTGACGACGTGTGCGAGGCCGGAGCCCCACCAGTTGTTGGCGCAGTCGACAGTAGCGTCTGTCCCATCGGTGTCACCCGTCTCCTGTGCTGACAGTTCGTACACGTTTGACGGGTTGTTGAATATGTTTGCCCGGAATGTGACGTCAGAAGCGTTGAGTGACACCGCGCATGTGTCAGCGCCCTCCAGCGCGGTGTTCAGCCAGAAGACGTTGCCGTCGGCCCGGACCGGAAGTCGGAGACACCCCTCCTCGCTGCCGATCTCCACCAGGTGTCGCCCGCTGTTGTTGTGGAACAGGTTGTCTGTCATGGCGACGCCCACGTTCACCAACTTGACGACACTGGCGGTGTCATTGATTGAATTATGTATCAGGGAGTTTTTCGTCATTGTCAGTCTCGCTGTTGTCTCTCCTGTGTTGTTCACTAAGACCACGCCGCCTCCAGAGCAGGAGACGAACGAGTTCTGGGTGATCCTCGCTCTCGACGCTGGCGATGTCGTGTCAGGGTCGAACTGCAGCGATACTACGGCCGAGTCGACTGTCGTTGCGTGGCTGAAGAAGCAGTTCCGGATCAGTAGGTCAGCACTCCTGAGCCGCAAGTCGAGGGCTGGCCCAGACGAGGGGTTGCAGCCCGTGTTGTTGACCGTCAATCGCTCCAGTCGGAGGACGCTATGTTTCCCAGGGTGTGTGTTCCGCACGCGCACCGCCACACCCGGCACGTTCTCTAGCCGCACGTCCTTCAGCGTGAAGGAGCTGTCAGCTTTCGCTGTTAGTGAAAGCAGTCCTAATTGGTATTGTGCTAGGAGCAGCGTATGTGTGCGGCTTACACTAGCAACATTTCACGCATGCATGCATTCATGCTTACGTATTTAAGGGAAAGCAGTGACGCACGCACGCACGCACGCACGCACACATATGCACCATCCTAATACTGATTACAATTAATAAAACATTCACTACAATTACACATACCTATGAGGCCCTCCATTCCCAATACCCTTGGAGCAGGTTCTACAGACGCGCGAGTCCTTGTGTGAGACTACTTACGCTCTGCGTGCACACCAGTGACGACTCCCTGTCCAGTCAGTTGGTTGTCGTTGACATTGGTAGCCGGTGACGATGACAGCACGTTCGTCAGTTCAATGCCATTCTGTGCCGACTGCGACACAAGCACGTGACTGAAACGATACAATAACTCTACAGTTGTACTGTCGTCGAGTTATTTTACTCCGACAAACCGTAATCTGCAATCAAATGTTGAATAGTATGGCTGAGAGTAGCCATCGTTAATGCATCATGATATGTCCCACACATTGGAGCGATAGAGAGACGTGACCAGGCTATGATGCGATTACGTGATGTGACGAACCCATGGCGCGAGGATTGACGACAACCAACACGTAAAGTTGAACGATACAACTGGCGCATGACATGCATGGCCGGTAGGTCGACAAACACTAGACATTACCTGATGGAGAGAAAGTTAGTCTTGGCATAGAGAACACCCCTCCTTCCTTCTGGGCGGGTGCCTCTCCCGTACTGGCCTCCACACAAGATGTCGACGTGGTCGAGTCGGTGCGGCTTCGACGAGTCGTGTAGAGCGATGACGCCCCAGTGCGGCATACCGAGACAGTCGCCGGGCAGGACTCCTAGAGTAGACATGCACATGTACACGTACGCACGCACGTACGCACGCATGCACTCGCGCGAACACGTGCACGCGCATGAGCACGTTATATATTGAGGTGTCTGAGTTTTTGATTACAAACGAATACGTGTCAGGGGCGGACTCGGATCATAATGATGGGGCGTGTAGTTGTGTCAGTGGATAGTTACAGTATAATGGTGGGGCATGTAGTTGTGTCAGTGGATAGTTACAGTATAGTGGTGGGGCGTGTAGTTGTGTCAGTGGATAGTTACAGTACAGTGATGGGGCGTGTAGTTGTGTCAGTGGATAGTTACAGTACAGTGATGGGGCGTGTAGTTGTGTCAGTGGATAGTTACAGTATAGTGGTGGGGCGTGTAGTTGTGTCAGTGGATAGTTACAGTATAGTGGTGGGGCGTGTAGTTGTGTCAGTGGATAGTTACAGTATAGTGGTGGGGCGTGTAGTTGTGTCAGTGGATAGTTACAGTACAGTGATGGGGCGTGTAGTTGTGTCAGTGGATAGTTACAGTACAGTGATGGGGCGTGTAGTTGTGTCAGTGGATAGTTACAGTATAGTGGTGGGGCGTGTAGTTGTGTCAGTGGATAGTTACAGTATAGTGGTGGGGCGTGTAGTTGTGTCAGTGGATAGTTACAGTATAGTGGTTGGGCGTGTAGTTGTGTCAGTGGATAGTTACAGTATAGTGGTGGGGCGTGTAGTTGTGTCAGTGGATAGTTACAGTATAGTGGTGGGGCGTGTAGTTGTGTCAGTGGATAGTTACAGTACAGTGATGGGGCGGGTAGTTGTGTCAGTGGATAGTTACAGTATAGTGATGGGGCGTGTAGTTGTGTCAGTGGATAGTTACAGTATAAGTCAACTTTGAAAAACCAAGACTGATTATCAATAATTATTAATATTGATTGACACGTCCACGTGTATGCGTCTGGTGGTGTGCGTTGCATGCGTGAAAGTGGTCGTAGATTTACCTTTGGTGATATTTCTTGGATCCAGCAACGTGAACTGGACATGCTGCGTGGGCGTCCCCTCTGCCACCAATTGACCAAAGACCACCAAACTAACACCAGACGCCAGCAAGACGGTCACTCCGGGCTGCACGGTCAGAGATCCAGTTTCCCCCACGTACACCGTTTCCCTCACGAGCCATGGATTTCCAGCCGTCGTCAGTGTCACATGGCCACTGATGTGACGGCGGAGTTCGCTGGCCGTGGCGACATTGAGCAGAGCTAGACGCAGCAGCCAACGCGCCACTCGCCCGGTCAACATTCTTGCACTGTTCCGTAGCAAGCAACATTTACATAAACGCTCCACATAGGTGCCACGTCTCCTGTTTTCGGAAGGAGTTCTTCTTTTTTTGCCAGTTTTATAACATCTGCTCTCCTTCTTTTTAAAATAACCTCCTTCATTTTGAAACAATTCCACATTTTCTATAAAAAGTTACTATATAATGTATGCAATGGCACATTTGATACCTTGATGTTTAAAATGTTTCCGTATTGTGGGAGAGGATGCCCTCCCACAATACACTCCTTCCTTAATTTCATCTCAAGCAGGATAATCTTCTTAATTCTTTACGTTGGTACGTCTGGCTTCATTCTACAAATCTTTTGATAGATTCAGTTAAACCTAACCCGTAATCGGATGTCTTAATATTGCTTCTAAAGTGGATATTAAACCCCTATTTAATACATTATTAATCAGATGTGGTGCTAGCTCTGTATGTTACACGATGTCCAGTACGAGTGTTGCTTTATTTCATCTAGCTCTGTATATTATTGCCTATCGGCAGGCAGCCGATAGGCAATAGGCTTGGCGCCAACGCCACACTTTGAATTGTGCAGCGGCACGAACAGTCGTACACTTTTATTCGGGGCAAATTTTAAACTGTTCGGTACCATATGGTCGGGCCACGCGATGCTTTCGCGGAAACGTTAAGGGGAATTTGAAGCTTTCCCAACTTTTTTCCACCTTTCCCAACTGTACATCATCACCGTGGATCCGGGCAGACGGAAACGGATTTAGAGAATGCGCTGAGACTATGGGCAGTCGACTAAAAAATCAGAGGAAAGACGGTGGAGCTCCTGGTAAAGGAAGGCTTCAGTGAGGATTTGTCGCACACTTCAGCTGGTCCGTCAACGCACGTGGCAGCGGCGGCCATGTTGTTCTCGGCAACGGCCGCGAGGTGCATCAGACATTGGCTGCCAAGTCCACATTCCTTTGTAATTTCGTGGACTTCAGCAAATCATTCGACTCTATCCATTGTACCACAGCATGGCGGGCACTGGAGAGCCAAGGTATGCCACGACAGATAGTCGAGGTGATCAAGCGATTGTATGACACCTCGACAGTGGCTCTCAGACTATCTGCAGAGAGCTATCTGCAACAACCTGGTACTAAACATATCCAAAACGAAGGAAATGATCATTGATTTTCGCAAAAAGAAAACACCCATCCACCCCCTTGTCATTGACGGTACTGAAGTTTTACAAGCCGACTCTGTAACATTTTTGGGTTCGACTATTTCTAAAGATCTTTCCTGGTGTAATAACACGATTGGCATCATTAAAAAAGCACAAAAACGCATATACTTCCTTAGACACCTCAAACGATTCGGCTTATCTCAAGCAATATTAACACGTTTCTACCGCGCAGTTATTGAAAGTGTCTTGTCATTTTCTATCACTGTCTGGTTTGGTCGCGCCAGCCAAGATGAAATTAATCAAATTGAATCAGTCGTCAAGTACGCCTCTAAACTAATCGGGTTAAATATGCCGTCCATCAGATCTCTTTATCTATCTCGCAGTTTGCGCAAATCCAAGCGCATTGTACAAGACGAATATCATCCAGCCAACCATCTCTTTGAACTCCTTCCCTCCGGTAAGCGCTACCGTAGCATAAAAACTAAAACGACGCGATTTAACAATAGTTTCTATCCTCAAGCGCTGAGATTTTTAAACGGAGAGCCATCATAAATGTCTTGCCTCTGGTAGGTAGATGCAATGTCGCCTTTTTAATTTTTTAATTTTTTTTTTTTTTTTTTTTTTTAATCTTTAATTTTTTTTTTTTTTTATCTTGCAACCTATTATATTACTCTCGCTTGTTTTCAACTGTTTTTAGTATTACGATTGTGATATGTAATGTTTAGTTCCGTGTGTGATTGGGTGCATGAGTGTATGTTTGTGCTAACGCCACAACACTACAAATTCCTTGTACTTGCTACTTGGTAATAAAACGTATCTTATCTTATCTTATCTTCATGTCCCCAACATTCCGACAGGTCAGAGGCTCGAGGCAAGGCTGTTCATTGAGCCCAGCAGTCTTCGTTCTGGTGTTTGACCGGGCAATGCGAGCTTATACCGTAGCGTGCCAGCGGCTGGGACTTGATGCTGATGCTTGTTGGCTGGGATATGCAGACGACCTGGTCATCATGTCCACCGGTGAACGTGGGACGCAGTAGGCGCTAATACAATTACAGGCAGCATGCGCTTTTGTAGGTCTGCAGATTAATGCTACCAAGACCAAGTGCATCAGAGTGAGTGATGAACAAGCTGAAGTGGTGCAGAGGGCCGAGGCACAGCACGATTGTGCAGTGGGATGACGGTCGCTATGAGGGCTGGGTTGTAGACTGGGAGGCGCGATCCGTGGTGATCAACGAGGAGCAGGAACGATGCCTGAACACTGATGGTCTCGGGGCTGTCCGACCCACACACCTGTAACTGTACGACGACGTGGAACTGACACCAGTTGTGGTCAAGCCAGGCGGTTGGCTACGTGATGGTGATGGCGATGCACACAGAGTCACCAAACTGGGCGACAGGGAGTATGTGGACCAGGAGAAGAACACAAACCGTTGTGATGCTTGTGGACAGGTGTTGTGGACCCTGCAGGCGCTCCACAGTCACACTGCAAACCGGTGGTGCATCCCAGTAACGCTAATGAATACTACAACGTACACGTAGGCAGCCAAGGGAGAGGGTGGCACGACGGAAAGGGGAGATCGGAGGTGTGATCCCAATGAAACTGGAGGCTGCAGGTGGCACAGCTGTTGGGTCAGTGGCGGAATTTGTGGACCGGTAGTAACATCACTCGAGCTGGGGACGCCACGAAGGAGGTCCGGCGGCGGGTTGGAATGGCCGGTGCGGTGTTTGCCACAGTGGGCAAAGTATGGGATTCCAGCATAGTGCCGTCGAAGTTGAAGTCGGGATTGTTCCGGTCGCTGGTGGTGTCTGTGCTGCTGTGCAATGCCGAGTGTTGGCCCATGCGTAAGAACAACATAGATACGGTAGAAGGATTTATTTACCGCTGTCTGCGCCGTGTCACCAGGATAGAGCGAGGCTTTCTAGATCCGCTCGAGGTGTTCGGTGTCGCTGCTACCCCACACGCGCTGGTAAGAGAAAAGCGGCTTCACTGGACGGGACACTGTCTCCGTATGAAAGACGATCCACTGCGAGCACAAATGACAACAGCACTCAATGATGACGGACCCCGGAACATACTGATACGGGGAGACCTGCGTGTCCGAAACATCAGCAGGGACAATGTACTGGCGCTGGTTGCTGGAAGAGGGTGGAACAATTTGACGAGAGCGCGTATGAGTAATTGAACTCGCGCAGGATGATGATGATGGAGTCATCCCAGAAATTTAAGACAATAGATGATGCCACCTCCCTGGTACAGCCAGGACATTTTATTGCAAAAGTCGACTTAAAACCCGCCTATCGTTCGGTAAAGATAGACAAGGATAGCCAGCGTTTTACAGGCTTGAGATTTGTATTGGGTGGTCAGTTTGTCTACATACATGATACAACATTGCCACATGGATCTAGACTGGCACGTGGTATATTTCATCGGTTAACACAAGGGGTTAAACGTATAATGGTCAGACGGTGTTTTGCTGCAGTGGTGGTGGACTTAGATGACGTCTTTATTTGACGCCGACTATGGAGGAACGTGCTACAGCAATGAATACTCTAATTGCGTTATTGAGGGAATTGGGGTTCCGTATAAACTGGTATAAAGTAGTTGACCCTGTTCAGAGTATTACTTTCTTAGGAGTTCAAATTGATACTAAGAGTATGACCAACTTAATTGGGCGGCGGGTGTTATTTACGGCTGGAGAATATTCCTCCGGCGAATCTTTGACGCAATTTGTCCATTAATGACGGCCAACCATGTGTGTTAACACCAGCGGTGCGACTGGGCATCAAGTGGTGGGACACTTTCATGTCTGCATTTAATGGATCGTCTCTTATTCTGGAAAATTTTCCAGTTACAACTGTGTTTACAGATGTATGTTCCAGGGGTTGACAATGGCAGACAAAATATCTCGTTTGCATGAACCTTATTCCAGATATTACCTACGTGTATCCTAAATATGTAGGCAGGTTTATATGTGCTGGAAACTTTGCACATGTTTCCCGCTTTAACCAGCGTGATTAATGTGGGTATTAAAACCTATTTAATACATCATTAACCAGATGTGGTGCTAGCTCTATATTCTACACGATGTCCAGTACGAGTGTTGCTTTATTTCTTCTAGCTCTGTATATTACCGTCACGTGTTCGGCTGCGCCTATTGGCAGGCAGCTGATGGTATAACCGTAGGTTTGGCGCCAACGCCACATTATTGTATTTTCCTAAATATGTAGGCAGATTGATATGTGCTGGAAACTTAGATAATGTAATTTGCACCTGTTTCTCGCTTTAACCAGCATGATTAATATGCGGCGATCAGCATTGTTGATGATTACATTAGTTGTTCAGACGCTACAAACTCTACCAAGTTATTCGAATATGCTTTATTAATCGCTACATTTTCCACGTCTTGTGGTGTTACAAACTGTCATCATAAATAAACATTGATTTAAATAAAGACTATTTATAAATGTATCTTTTGCGGCGTTTCGGTGGATTACTTTGTACGGTTCATAAATAACAACATAATACATAAGGTGTTTGTTGCATCCATTGTGAACAGAAACAAACATTTATATTGTAGACTAACTCCGCATAAACATGTATAACGTCATCTGATTGGTACAAATGATGAATAGAGACATGACATGATCGTATATATGTATGTAATAATTGGTTTGTGAATGTATATAAATATATAGGTAAGGTTAAATAAAATAACATATATTAGCATTAGTTAATCAAGGTAGCTTAGTTTCTTCGCATTGCTTTTACGTTCGGCTACACGTGTGGCTACGTAGCTGACGATATCTAAAAGATATAATATAATTAGTAAAAACAAATACAAAAAAAACTGAACTAAAATTGTGTTCATAAAACATCGTTGAATTTACAATTGATGTTGCCCAAATGCATCACCTACCCGCGTTGACACGTGGCTAACCTTCCCGTAAAGGAAAATGTTCGTAGCGCAAACAGACAAAAAGCGACCCGCTACCTAGACGGCGTCAGATCGAAATGGAGCCATCTCGCTTCGGGTGCTACAATGAAAACAACCCCACTGTCGAGTGCGACGCTGAACAAATATAGCAAACATGCGTCATGTATATCTGTTATTGGTCGAAACAGCAAGGCAATATCAGTTACACTATTAACTCTTAAATGTCCAGGTAAATATGACATACGGGTGCTAGATTCGAGCCTTTCCGCTCCATTAATCTGACAGCAGCGACTAAAACAAACTACAAAACACGTCACGTTTCCGGCAATTAGATTAATACACACGGTAGTTAGTACTGGATTGAATAAGCCATTGTCACGTGAAATATTATCTTAGACAATTAGTAGGGGCCTAGTTACTAACCTGCCAGGTTTTACGGCGCCGCGTCAATTTGATGAATATTACGTTTTTTTTTTGTTAGGAGAAATGGTTGATAGGGTCTATTCCTGTGTTTATTGAACGTGAACGCGCACGACTGCGTCAAACAAAATGTACATAGAACAACTGGTTTGTACTCTGGATGTTCGTTGTGATGCAAATGTTTGTATAATAAAATATATTACGCATTACATGACAAGTACTTAACGTGGTTTGTTGTTTTGCGGATCTCCGTCGTTTCCATGGAGATAGCTACATAAATACCCTGCATTTCATAAGTATTGGAAGCAAATGATACGGTGGGTTGATCTCCGTCGTTTCCATGGAGATAGCTACATAAATACCCTGCATTTCATAAGTATTGGAAGCACATGATACGGTAGGTTGGATTCACACGCGGAGGTATTGGGTTCATATTATAGATGATCTAATCTGCGATCTCGTCATTGGAAAGTCAAATCTTTGACAACCAAGGAGAGGTGGAGTTGTAGAGTTATGTGTGATGGAGAATGCGAGGTAATATACGAACTATCATTGTTAAAATCTGGTTATGACAATCAGCAGGGGATTTCTTGGATGATTTCTGAAAAAAAGTGATATAAAAAATTCAGAAGACATAATCAAGAAAAAAAAAAACATACGTTGTTATTTTTTATTTATTAAGATGAAGGAGAAAAATTATATTTTTAAAAAGGGTGTTCCTATGAAACACATTGTGTCGATGTCGTTACGCTAATATTTGTTTTGGTTGTAGAAAAGCGAAATCCTGAAAAGTACAAAACCTGTCGTTATATGACCTCCTATTCCGTTATGTTTGACAGACTTAGCGAAAACTAGACACCCTTTATTTCATTAATCATATCATGAGCGCACATATCGTCAATATTGACAGTTTCTGCAAAACCTTAATACGCATGTCTCTGTTTAGGGACAATCTATATAAACAAACCAGGGCTTCTTCAAATATGCCTCAAAATGCTCCACATTGCTACCACAAAAACACATCGAATCAACCAAGCTGGTCCGTTTCACTTCCCGCTAGGTAAGATCTGTCATATTGGCGACTGTTAGCCACTGCATCGGTTAAACCGACTGGAGCTGTGGAATTGTAATATGATGTGTGGGGCAATAACAGGTGAAGATCGACTCAAGAACGTTGATGCTGTATGTTGTTACACATATCGTTGACATAAACATCGCAGGAGCCGGTTACAAGGTCGGCCATATTGACTGCCCGACTTTAGACGAGATGTCTCCAGAGAAAGACGAGACTCCAAATATTAAGCAATCACCAAAATGTATAAACAGCTACACGGGTGAAGCTCAACTATGTAATTAATACATGTATGTTTGTTTGTGTTGTGTGTGTGGTGTGCGTGCGTGCGTGCGTGCGTGCGTTCGTGCGTGCGTGCGTGCGTGCGTGCTTATGTGCCCACAGTGATGATTCATTAATTACTGGTCTTAGCCTCTGTTTAAACGTTAATTACACTGTGTTTGTCAGTCTGATCTTTGTCAAACCTGCATAACTTAATGGAATATTTTTTTTTAATATCCATTATGTTTCTAGTTGCATTTTATAAATTATTTTGGTATTATTGTTATTGTAAACACAATTTTAATATCCAGGCTGTCAGAACAGGTATCTAAGTGTTGTGCCGAATAGGTCTTACGAATAGGTCTTACGAATAGGTCTTACGAATAGGTCTTACGAATAGGTCTTACGCATCTCCCCTGCACAAACATGTCACATTTCCCCAAATACGACCCCGACGTATTTATTATTTATATTTTCCATAGCCGAATCCTTGTCTCTATGGTTCCAAGAGTTGTGACTCGCATCTCGTTTATAACCCGCCAGCTTCCTTTAGAAGAGGAAACGAGAATGTAAACAACATACAACATGAAATTGAATAACACCGCTATAGCATGTAAACATGTATAGTCATTTTATCGTGTAAACTTTATTTTGTTTCTTACGTACTCACACGATACGCTTATGCGTTCTTGTTTTTCCACCCATAATAATAATAATTATTATTATTAACTTCTAAAGCACCTATATCCTCAGGATCCTGAGCTCTAAGGCGCAACAAAACATAATCAGAGGATGAAGAGGGACGTGCAAAAGTCATTATCAGAACACTGTAGTGTATTTTCAGAAAGTGGTGGTTCAGGGAAATCATTGTCATTATAATTAATGGCAAAATGCGATCGATTGCGAGCAATATTATATGTGAAGTATTTTGAAAAAGAACTACACAATGTATCCAATGAAGAATGTTCAGGCAGTGCTTTTAATTTCAGCCGATGAGGCAATCTGTTTGTCTCGATTGCACAATGTCACCATTGATGTCTGTATGACACTCGCCATGATTCTTGCAAATCAGATCACAACTTACAAGTAGCAATTTTCAAAATATCTACTTCCCAAATTTTACACGTAATACTGGTGGCGTTGTTACAATATGAAACTACTTTCTTTGTGGGCGATTGCGACACATATCTGTGATGCTTTCTCAAAAACATAACTTTGCCCTTGACTTCTGTTACATTATACAGCGACGTATGCTTAATTAAAGCATCACACCAACCACATAAAATACATATGCACTGTCGTTATGCACTATCGTGTTACGACGTTTACTGTGCGTGGTCGTCTTACACCAGGACGGCGAAAGTTGAGACATGACGTCTATATTTAGTTGTGGATTTCGGCATGTCACTAAGCCCTGGCTGACATGACATTGATAAGCAGTAGGTAAACTATCTACACGACGGCAGTATCGAATCAGTGACGTCCTGTACAACATTCCTCTATATTCGTTGAATGCATGTCCGACTTCAATGGTGATCGAGGGTGACTAGAGCAGACAAACTATTGGCAGACTAATAATTAATGTAACTAGATCCCTGTTAGTTTCAACAACTGGTCTAAACCATAGTACACTCCTAATTCGTACAGCTAACTACTGTATTCCCAGCTCTCTACTGTGTTCCCAGCTGTCTACTGTATTCCCTGCTCCATAATGTATCCCCAGCTCCCCACTGTATCCCCAGCTCCCCACTGAATCCCCAGCTCCACACTGTGTTCCCAGCAGCCTACTGTATTCCCAGCTCTCTACTGTATTCCCAGGTCCATACCATATCCCCAACTCCCTACAGTGTTCCCAGTGGCCTACCGTATCCCTCAGCTCATCACTGTCTCCCTCGGCTCCTCACTGTCTCCCTGAGATCCCTACTGTATTCCTCAGCTCCCAACTGTATCCCCAACCCTCTACAGTAGACTCTACTCTATGCCCAGCTCCCTGCTGTATTCCCAGCTGTCTACTATATCCACAGCTCTCTACTGTGTTCCCAGCTCTCTACTGTATTCCCTGCTCCATAATGTATCCCCAGCTCCCTACTATGTTCCCAGCAGCCTACTGTATCCCTCAACGATTACGAACGAACTACAGTAGATGGCAAATTAATTTAATCCTCCAACTTTGTTAAGAGACCTTGGTAAATACAAACAACGCACACGAGGCAAGCATTGAGCATCGGTATATAAACCACCAGGTGACAGCACACATACTGGCGTGACCGCTTTTTCTCCATCCGTATGTCCATATGGCCATTTGGAACGTCCTACCGAGTCAAGCGACAGTGGTGAACATTTTCAAAGATAACACTAGAGTACACTGACTTGAGTAACTGAACACATGATTAGTGAACAAAACTAAGATATATTATACAGATAATTACCAAATTACTGGGTTGACATAAACCAAATGTCGTAAACCGAAGTGGTTTGTAGACTATGAAGTCAACTAATGACATGTTGTGTTCTAATATGATTTTTGTGGGGCAGAATAATTACCTTTATTTGTCGAGGGGCAGTCTACCCGAGGCTATCTCTTTTATGTCAACCCAGTAATTTGGTCATTATCTATATAATGTATCTTAGTTTTGTTCACTAATTATACGTTCAGTTACTCGAGTCAGTGTACTCTAGTGTTATCCTTTAAAAAAGTTCACCAGAGTCGCTGGACTAGGGAGGACTTTCCAAATGGCCATGTGGACATTCTGATGGAGAAAAAGAGGTCACGCCAGCATGTGTGCTGCTACCTAGTGGTTTATATACAGATGCTCAATGCTAATATCGTGTGCGTTGTTTGTATTTACCAAGGTCTCTTAACAAAGTTGGAGGATTATTAAAGTCATTTACCGTCTACTGTAGTTTATTCATAGTCGTAGATTGCGACATATTATTCCCATCTTTGGTATAGGGCGCTGTGGATACAGTAGAGAGCTGGGGATACAGTAGAGAGCTGGGGATACAGCATAGAGTCGTGGATACAGTAGAGAGCTGGGGATACAGTGGAGAGCTGGGGATACAGTAGAGAGCTGGGGATACAGCATAGAGTCGTGGATACAGTAGAGAGCTGGGGATACAGTGGAGAGCTGGGGATACAGTAGAGAGCTGGGGATACAGCATATAGTCGTGGATACAGTAGAGAGCTGGGGATACAGTGGAGAGCTGGGGATACAGTAGAGAGCTGGGGATACAGTGGAGAGCTGGGGATACAGTAGAGAGCTGGGGATACAGTAGAGAGCTGGGGATACAGTAGAGAGCTGGGGATACAGTAGAGAGCTGGGGATACAGTAGAGAGCTGGGGATACAGCATAGAGTCGTGGATACAGTAGAGAGCTGGGGATACAGCAGATAGCTGGGGATACAGTAGAGAGCTGGGGATACAGTAGAGAGCTGGGGATACAGTAGAGAGCTGGGGATACAGTAGAGAGCTGGGGATACAGCAGATAGCTGGGGATACAGCAGAGAGCTGGGGATACAGTAGAGAGCTGGGGATACAGTAGAGAGCTGGGGATAGAGTAGAGAGCTGGGGATACAGTGGAGAGCTGGGGATACAGTAGAGAGCTGGGATACAGTAGAGAGCTGGGGATACAGTAGAGAGCTGGGGATACAGTAGAGAGCTGGGGATACAGTAGAGAGCTGGGGATACAGTAGAGAGCTGGGGATACAGTAGAGAGCTGGGGATACAGTAGAGAGCTGGGGATACAGCAGATAGCTGGGGATACAGTGGAGAGCTGGGGATACAGTAGAGAGCTGGGGATACAGTAGAGAGCTGGGGATACAGTAGAGAGCTGGGGATACAGTAGAGAGCTGGCGATACAGTAGAGAGCTGGGGATACAGTAGAGAGCTGGGGATACAGCAGATAGCTGGGGATAGAGTAGAGAGCTGGGGATACAGTGGAGAGCTGGGGATACAGTAGAGAGCTGGGATACAGTAGAGAGCTGGGGATACAGTAGAGAGCTGGGGATACAGTAGAGAGCTGGGGATACAGTAGAGAGCTGGGGATACAGCAGATAGCTGGGGATAGAGTAGAGAGCTGGGGATACAGTGGATAGCTGGGGATAGAGTAGAGAGCTGGGGATACAGCAGATAGCTGGGGATAGAGTAGAGAGCTGGGGATACAGTAGAGAGCTGGGTGTATAGTAGAGAGTTGTGGATACAGTAGAGAGCTGGGGATACAGTAGAGAGCTGGGGATACAATAGAGAGCTGGGGATACAGCAGAGAGCTGGGGATACAGTAGAGAGCTGGGGATACAGTTGGGAAGTGGGAACACAGTAGAGAGCTGGGAATACAGTAGGGAAATGGGAATACACTAGGAACCTGGGCATACATTAGGGAGCTGGAGTACAGTAGGGTCTGTAGGGAGTTGGTAATACTGTAGGAATCTGGGAATCCAGTGAGAGCTGTGAATACACTAGGGACCTGACAATACAGTAGGGAACTAGCTTTTGATACAGTAGAGAGTTGGGGTACAGTAGGAAGCTAGGAATACACAGGGACCTGGGGATACAGTAGGCAGCTAGCTTTGGATGCAGTTGAGAGCTAGGGGTACAGTAGAGAGCTGGGGTACAGTAGAGAGCTGGGGGTACAGTAGAGGTCTGGGAATACAGTAAGGAGCTAGTAGTAGACAACTGGGAATACAGCATGGAGCTGGGGATACAGTAGGGAGCTGGGAATACAGTAGGGAGCTGGGAGTACAGTAGGGAGCTAGGGATACAATAGGGAGCTGGGGTACAGTAGGGAGCTTAGGGTACAGTAGGAAGCTGGGGATACAGTAGGGAGCTGGGGATACAGTAGGGAGCTGGGGATACAGTAGGTAGCTGGGGGTAGAGTAGGGAGCTGGGGGTACAGTAGGGAGCTGGGGGTACAGTAGGGAGCTTGGGGTACAGTTGGGAGCTGGGGATACAGTAGGGAGCTGGGATACAGTAGGGAGCTGGGGATACAGTAGGGAGCTGGGGATGCAGAAGGGAGCTGGGGATACAGTAGGGAGCTGGGGGTAGAGTAGGGAGCTGGGGGCACAGTAGGGAGCTGGGGTACAGAAGGGAGCTTGGGATACAGTAGGGAGCTGGGGGTACAGTAGGGAGCTGGGGTTACAGTAGGGAGCTGGGGATACAGTAGGGAGCTGGGGGTAGAATAGGGAGCTGGGGGTACAGTAGGGAGCTGGGGGTACAGTAGGGAGCTGGGGGTACAGTAGGGAGCTTGGGGTACAGTAGGGAGCTGGGATACAGTAGGGAGCTGGGGATACAGTAGGGAGCTGGGGATGCAGAAGGGAGCTGGGGATACAGTAGGGAGCTGGGGGTAGAGTAGGGAGCTGGGGGTACAGTAGGGAGCTAGGGTACAGAAGGGAGCTTGGGATACAGTAAGGAGCTGGGGGTACAGTAGGGAGCTGGAGCATCCATCGGTTAAAAAACCTCAAGCATTAGGTTGTGATAGGTAAATGATGTAATTTAATGATTCCTAGTAGAATAGTGATCATGACACGGACTAAATTTATGTCTGATTGTCATTGTTGCAAAGTCGAGTTGACAGATTGTGATCCACATCCAACTGGTGCAGGGTGTGCTTTTCCCACCAATGACTCGCTATCAAACCAACATAAACAGATTACATATTTTAATACAAAACAAATCCACAACCATTGAACATGATTATACCAATCACAGTATCACACACATATTAATAAAAATAGCAACATGAAGAACTTTTGTGTAACACAGATGGTGATATGCGCGATGTCCACCGATTACATTGTTCGTTCAAAGTTACGACGCACCGACTGTCGCATTATAGCCACCAATTAGCATGACAATACCAATTTAAAAGTTCGCAGTTAAATAGCAGTCAGTTGGTGAGTCATGGCACACCGTCCTGTGAACAATAATCACTACTACCGATCACAAGCCCTCGACCAGCCAGGCAGGGAGACGATCGGCATTCTGTAGAGAATTCAGCGGTCCGCCGTCTCAGACAGCCGAGGTGACGAATCGCGCTCTCGATCCAATGACGCAGTCAAGCGACGCGCCGGCCAACCGGCATGGCCCCCCACCACATCACAGCGTTTGTTTCTCCGCGCCGCTGCACGTGTTTATTCATGACTTTATAAAAGCTAATCCCTTTCAAACAGCTTTACTCAGAAATACATAAATTATAAGGTAAAGTAAGATTATATATTCAAGCACAAAAACGACAAAACCTGCAACATCAAACTAAATTAATACATAGTATTGGAGTGATTATAATTATTCCTAATTGGCAGCACACATTTCCTTCAAAGGTTCAAACATAACACTTCAGGTTCTTAGCCCCCGGTCCTCAGACATTTGTAAAAAAAATACTTAATTCCGCACATTTTACAAGCTATCATAATTTATCATTAAGGTAAACAATGAAACAATTAGGCTACACCTACCAAAGATCACTAAAATTTACGTTTCGTTAATTTTGTAAAGTGGTAAACAATCTTACAGAGCCATGCCCTTCCTGTGCATCAACCTATTACTAAGATGTACAATTCTATGCCATCACGGTAGCACCGTTCATTCGAACATACAATAAAGTCACATTATATAAATCATTAACAAGTTACATTTTAGAACATCAATGACCTATAATACCTTACAATTACGCCATTTAACGTTGTATGTACTCTCGACACACCACATTTTTAACCAGGTAAGTCACAAATAAATATAGCACTGAAGGACAGGTAAGAGAAACTGTAACATTCATAAAAATATGAAAGTGTAATGTACAGAGCTATAAAATGTAAAATTGTAATATGGCGAATAGACGGCGTATTCCAGTGTAATTTTACGTCTACTGAATTTCAAGTGCTAGGAATAAATATAAGTGTGTTCGTTATATTAACTATGTTATGAAAAAAACTTAACAAATGTAGTTTTTCCATCAGATTTGAAACAGGGGCCATACAATATCTTTTAGTGATCAAATTGTTATTGTCCTCAATTTAGATTTGTCTGAATGATGTTATGTTGATAGTGTTTTTATGGTGATAATGTTTTTATGTTGATAGAACACAATGTTAGCAACAGACAGTTTCAGCTGTAAGTTTTTCATTCTACTTATTGGTAGTTCCATAACTTATAGGCGCTGACGTCAGCTGAATTTGCCATTCACATGTTCTCCATAAGTGTTGTGCAAAATCCGTCAATGGTGCTGCAGTATTGCATGTCCTTTCCCCAAATAGCAGCACCACGTTTGATGAGTATGCTAACAGTGTTTTGTTTCTCACATCGTGAAGCATTTAGAGAATGCCAAAAGAGTTGACGTGGTCTGGGATGTGCACCTCACCAGCTGCAGGAAGCAGTCCTCGTGAGAACATGCAAGCCATTCCTTAGACTGTGTTGTAAAGTGGAACCTTTGTGCAGTGGATCCACACAATCTTTTTACATCCAGCTGTAACCAATATGACGTACACTGCAATTATGTATAGTAGCTTACTGTTTCCCACAGTGCTCCACCATAAAGGCACATCTAAAAACGGCATGACCTGTAATGGAAAGGGGTTATATATAACTTACAATTCGCATGGTGATATAATTGCTGTGAAAGGCATAACTTTATAACTACTTATATCAGACATGGGTTAATTTCAATTGTTAATTAACTCAATTAAGTTAATTTTATTTAATTAATTAACTTTTCCAGAAAGGCTAATTAAAATAAATTAAATTAATTAACTTTACCAAAAGGGGGTAATTTAATTTAATTGACAAATTCCCAAATTAACTCTCAATTAAGTGCTCATTTAACAGTTGATTTTACTGGATATTTCACAGCCATGTTATCCAGGTTTTTCAGAAGGCCTGTAGACACTATTCCAATCACTAACCTGAGAGAGATTAGGTTCAGGCATGTGTGAATTAGAGGTAGATCACAGAACACAAATCCATTGTACCAACTGGGGTGGCCTGGTAATACAGACATCTGTGAATTGGAGGGAAGCCTAGAATCCCTTCTGGTGGGGTGATAAGTTGATGGCTAAAGCGGCTTCAATAAATCTCTGTTTAAAGTAAACATTTGGAGCTGGCAACTTGCAGCCAAGTGGGCCTATGGGGCCATTAGACCTATGCATCTATAAATGTTATGTGTGTACATCATAACCATTAATGGGGAGATGTAGGGAAAGGTAATATAGCTTCAGTTTGGGATCATTTTACAGTGCCAACTTAAATCAAAAGCATGACAGTTCTGGTGATGCATAGCGGTTTTATTAATTTGGTGGTTGAATATAGGAGGAAACCCCACACCTGCAAAATTTCAGCTACAATTATACAACCCCTTAAAAAAATACACATTTTTAACAAGTTTCTACAACTATTAAAATGTGATCAATTGCCTCGTAAAGAATTGTCTTGGCATGTAAATATTCTATGAGCAAATCTCTTTCCAACAAAGTTACAAAACACATTTCTTGTAACTTTTGTAACCTTAGAGTGTGAAGTTAATTTAATTTAATTTAATTGGAGAACTTCTGAGTTAATTGTAATTTAATTAATTAACTGTTCAAGTTAATTGCCCCATGCCTGACTTAAATACAGAGCTGTGTTATATGACAAATCAAAGATCTACAAATGAGGTATATTAGTTCTTGTATTATTATTATCGTTTTCAAATAATATATGCATTAGCAATACATATATAACATGTTATAATGAAATATGAAGAAAAAAAATGTAATGGTATATGTAGTTCGATGGGGTGTGAACATTGATGGAACCCTAAAAAATGTACTGGCTCCTATCAAAAAGTTAAAACTAATAACCTAAGGAAGCAGGGGGAAATGTTTGGTGGTTTTATCCGGCCTGTCCCGATACCATCCAAATATCCTGCTAACGGACCTGGCTATATGGCTCACAGTAACCCTACACATTCCAGTGAAAATTCCTATACCAAAAACTTTTATCAACACAAAATGATTTACTAAATGATTAATTATTACATGCATTACCTCATACATGCCAACCCTATATATTTAGGTGGTAGGCTATCAATTAGACGTATCTTTTACAGCACTGCCTACCAATTTTATAAATTATTATTCATACTGCTTTCACCAATTATCAGCAACAGTGTATATTTGCTTACAAAGTATTAGGTTCGGCATTTAACAAGGTATTCTCCACCATGGCCACAGTATGGGATATCACCACAATGCATTAAAAAGAGTGCTTTGGTGACAGAACACAACAATATAAAAAATACTGCGTACGCAGGAGGGAGTACCAAACCCTCCACTGCATACATTGCCTACCGCTTTTCATTTTGTAAGTGTTGGCATGCAAGCATGCATGATCAGTGGCGCATTTTTTTTTGAGGCATTGGGACATAGGCCCAGTTTTGCTTAAAATGTAGATTTTTTCATATGTAACCTGTTGCGCCCCACATGGTAGCATGATAAACTAATGGGTGACTAAGTTTACCCCCCCCCCGGCCTCCCCTTTGTGAGATCCTGCACATGCCACTGTTTATGACGCCTGTGCAGAAATCACCCCACAACTGATGCGATAGCCAAAGAATGAGTTAATTGGAGTAAGACAACTTGAGATGTTACATCCGGGTGTTTATGTTATCGAGTGACATTATGGAGAAGCACTATTCACGAATAATAAAAGGAAATTGCTAAACATTTTCTTCGCAATTTTGTATCCATTGAACATCAAATGACGGCGATTATAATCTCTGGATGGAGATTTATCGACTATGTCAAAATGGCGAAGACTCCGTACAAATGACGGAGAATTGACAGGGGTCTCATCCTCCCATCTCCCGTCTGTTTGTGGAGGCTATCTCCCACCTCCAATTTCCTACCACATGAATGTCACTTACAAAGCACCCTTTCTTTTCATTGCCTGCTCTTCGTTATCTTGTATATATACTTATTTTCCTCCTGTGTGCCCAACTTAGTTTATAATTCATCCAATGCCCTGTATGCTTTGTTTCTTTTTTGACATTACTTTTCAAGGAAAATTGTTTTTTCCTTTATAACCTCTTGAACTTAGTTTAATGTATAAGCTATCTGTGTCTGTTTTTTAGCTTTCCTGTTTTATGATTTCTCATTAGGGTATGATCCTGCTTAGATTTGTCAAACACTATTTTAACACCATTTTTGTGAGCTGTGGGTCAGGCCCATAGCCAGGGGGTTCAGGGGGTTCAAATGAACCCCCTTTTTGTGAACCCCCTTTTCCAAAAATATGAACTCCTCCTTTTTATGTGAACCTGTTATCATGAACCCCCTCCCTCTCAAAAGCGTGAATCTCCAATAATATGAAAATAATATTGTTTTCATAATATGAAAATAATAATATTATTTTCATAGTATTGGTGGGTTCATGCATTTTAAGAAGGGGGTTCACGCTTTAGAGAAGAGGTTTCATGCTTTTGAGAAGGGGGTTTACACTTTTAAAAAGAGGGAGGTTCACATTTATGAAAATGATATTATCTTCATAATATTATTGAGTTGTTCACGCTTTTGAGAAGGGGTTCACACTTTTGACAAGGGGGTTCACATAAAAAAACGGGGTTTACTTTTATGAAAATAATATTATCTTCATATTAATTGGGGTTCACTCTTTTGAGAAGTGGGTTCACTTTTTGGAAGGGGGGTTCACGTTTATGAAAAATACTAAATAGTATTGAGAAGCGGTTTAACATTTTTGAAATAGAGGGTTCACATTTTTTAAAACATTATAATATTATCTTATATTATTGGGGGTTCACACTTTTCAGAGGAGGGTTCACATCTTATAATATATTATATATTATGCAGCTCTCTGATTTGTTTGAAACATAATTTTATTGTAACTTTAAATGTGTTACCAAGTCACCTTATGTGTGGTCAGTTGGTAATAGCCAGAGAGCAGTAGACAATGTACAGACAGTCGCTAAGCCATTATTCAAACAACATGAAGACTTTTAAGCAGAAAATGTTTTACAAAATATCTGCTCACTGAAACAATGCAGAGTTAGCAAGCCAATTACTCTCTTTGTTGTGGTGGCATGCTATATGGCCTCCTCATAACACATGCACACAAAGCATCAGACATGGGTTAATTTCAGTCGTTAATTGAATTAACTCAAGTTAATTTAATTTAATTAATGAACTTTTCCAGAAAAGCTAATTTAATTTAATTTAATTAATCAACTTTCCCAAAAGGGGTAAATTTAATTGACAAATTCCCAATTAACTCTCAACGAAGTGCTCATTTAACAGTTGATTTTACTGGAGAGTTCACAGCCATGTTATCCGTGTGTTTTCAGAAGGCATGCAGACACTATTCTGATGAGATGTAGCAAGTAGCCTACAAGTATATGGCCTATAGACCTGTGGTAGTCACTGGTCAGTGATGCGTATCGTTATGCATGGTTGGACATCAAGTGCCCACTGCAGTCAGCAGGTTCGAATGTGTAGTGCTTCTTGCCTTCATTGGAGTAGTGCTTTGGCAACACTGGGTTGAAGATTGTGTACTTCCAGCCAAGCAAATAGACAGCCCAGAATCCACCCATCACTGCTAGAAACCATAGCTTCTGCTGATTCATCGTAAATCTGTACGTTCTTGTAGGATTCCACCTGTCTTCTGTCATTGCATCAGCATCAACGTGTACAGGTTCTCCAAAGAAGCGACGATTGTTGGGCAAATCGTACGGCTGGTATGGGTCTTTCGCCTCGTCAGCGATACGGGGCAACTTAGGGCAGTCTCCATAGCCAAAACCATCGTCAGGGTAAGGTTCATAGTCCTCGACTCTCATGTTATACTTCTTGGCTGCTGCCGCCCGCTCCTTTGGTGTACGGGTTATGGGCCAGGCTTCCAGTCCTTGTTCCAATAGGCCATGCATCGGACCGACTTCGTCACAATACCAAGTCTTTTTGCCAGTAAAGGCACGGCCACTGTCCTCCCATTTTGGCTAAGGTAGCCATTTTCACCGCATAACGATACGCATCACTGACCAGTGACTACCACAGGTCTATAGGCCATATACTTGTAGGCTACTTGCTACATCTCATCATATTCCAGTCACTAATGAGAAATTAGGTTCAGGCATGTGTGAATGGGAGGGAGGTCACCAGGGGTGGGCTGGTATTTCAGGAACCTGTGAAATGGAGGGAAGGCCTAGAATGTCCTCTGGTGGTGATAAGTTGATGGCTAATTTTGGCTTCAGCATATCTCTGTTTAAACTAAACATTTGGCGCTGGAAACTTGCAGCAAAGTGGGCCTATGGGGCCATTAGACCTATGCATCTATAATTTTTTTTACATGTACATAACCAACAAAGGGGAGATGTAGAGAAAGGTAATATAGCTTCACTTTGGAATCTTTTTACCATGGCAACTGAAATCAAAAGCGTGCCAATATTAGTGATGCATAACCAATAATGTATACATATTTAAATACTAATGTGTAATGGGGAAACTTAAATGAGCACTTCGTTGAGAGTTAACTTATAGTATATAAAACACTGCATAAATAACAACTTGGTGCATAGAAATGATGTATGTAGTTGCCTAGTTATATTAATTTGGTGGTTGAATATAGGAGGAAACCCCACACTTATAAATCTTCAACCACGACTTTTCAACCCTTTCAGAATTCTTTTTTATAAGTATCTACAACTTTTAAAATGTGATCGATTGCCCCATGAAGTTACAAAACACATTTCTGTTGGTCTTTTGCTTTTAGAACTGTTTTAAAAGTGTAAACATTTCTATCAACACATGATTTAATAGTTAATTGAATAACACTAATTGTTGATTTAATTGCTATGAGACATATGTGAGGTTAATGTTATTTTATTTTATTGAACTGAGAAATGTCTGAGGTTAATTTAATTTAATTGAAGAATTTATTAGTTAATTATAATTTAATTAATTAACTTTTCAAGTTAATTGCAAAGCTTAGTACAGACAAAGGTGTGTGTATACAGCAAGACATAAAACCAGCTTGTACTTCTAGGTTTCTTTAATTGATACTTCACAATGATCTATTGCGCATTCACATCTCAGGTAGCATTTTGTGCCCCTCAATCTCCCTCTTACTCTGCATAAAGGCTTGCATAATTTATGGGAATTATCACACTTTTAACCTCGATATGTGACTGCGCTTTTGATAATTCAAATTATTCATGAATTTTTTTCTAAATTGAATCGTTTTTGTTTAATATATAATTCACCCAGGAAATTTATATGTGTATATATGTGTATATATATCTTTATCTTTCTTTCAATCTCAATGCACAATTAAAGGAATTAATCAGTTTTACTTTTGTTTTATTTTATTAAACAATTTAATATATAGACAATGCTTTGTGCACAGTACTTATGGCACATCTGTGTTGGATAAATATGACCCCCCCATGTGAACTTGTACGCCCCCTGGAGTTTGTTTGGGAAAATATGACACCCGTGTAAACTTGTGGCGTCCTCCTGGAGTCGATTAAGAAAATATGTCCCTGCATGAACTTGTGGCGCCCTTGTAGTCTGTATATATATATATATATATATATATAGTATAATAAATGTTAAAAAAGCTAATAACAATAATGCACTTTGTGCAACATTTATTTTAGTAGGCATGATATCGGTGTCGAGAGACCTTGCTCTAGCATCTAGTACAGCCATTTTTATTGAAATATATTTTCTTGAAATATTTGTAACCATATACTGTACATATTTCTAACTCAGCGCACTCCAGATCATCATATCGACGCGTACCATACTGACCAACTTTTTACCTTATTCCGATACAATTTGTTCGCTTAGTTCCAAAGCACAATAGATAGTTTAAAAGTATAATAACCCAGTTACTGTTACCATGGACGTGTAACGACGGAAGAGCGGGGACGCAGTGGCGCGTGTCGACGTCACACGTGACAAGGTTTTTTTGACGTATCGTACTCGATATAATCAACGTGACGAATATTGCCTTCCTACAAGGTATCGACTGCTCGCAGTGCTAGTATCTCATAGGAAGTGACGGACGGGAACGCTCCTTTTGTTCAGCCACCATGGCTGAACCAGTTCGAATGTCTTCCGTTGCACGGTTCCTTGTGTTAGTCGCTTCCTCAAGTGTTCTTCTGTGGTCGGCGAACACGGTTCTTGCTGAAAAGGTACGTCGTCGAATTGGTTCCAACTTTTAAGTCAACATTTGCTATTGTGATTACAGCGGCTTTATCCGATGGACTCAACAAATGCAAACATTTAATAATTCGACAGTTGGTTCCAAAGCTGCGGGCTAAACTGGCCCCGTGAATTAATCCAAGTATCTTCAACACATTTTGGTTCCATCTTTTTCCGTATCACAGTAACGCATGCTTGTTTTTATATTTAATCATAGTCTAGCCATCTTTGCAAGAGCTAGAAACTGGCTTATTGACGGTAACTGATCGAACGCCCGAAACATAACGTGAGGGTGACACTTAATAACGTGAGGGTGACACTTAATAACGTGAGGGTGACACTTAATAACGTGAGGGTGACACTTAATGAAAGTGTTGTGCCGGTCGTTTATGATGTATTTCCTTAATTGCATCTTGAAAGTATTCAATGTTCATATATTGACGTCGTGAATGTTCATGTGATTGCCGTCCTAGTTGTTCACGCCGTGCTTAGTCTAGTCAACACCTACACGGATTATACTCATGTTAGAAGGGTGATGTTCACCGAGGCATGGACTATGTCAAAGACAATTAATTATCAACCGATATCAAACGTGTTTTATTCGCCTGCATGTGTGTAGTGTCGTCTGCATGTGTGTAGTGTCGTCTGCATGTGTGTAGTGTCGTCTACGTCGTCGATGTTTTTTTTACTAAAGGTCCCTGATACTCGCCAGCACGACAAACGCGTTGTAAGGTCAGAACCCTCCCTTCTTGCACTAGTACACGGCAAACCACGGGCGCCTGCGTCGAGGGCTGATCATCGCAACGTTATGTAGGCTTTATATATGAATAGGGGAACCCGGGGAGTGTTGGCGCAATTTTCACTTAAATTAACTTTTTTAAGGTGACATAGATAGGGTACATTCACTTGGTATACATATGTTCCCTATTCCATCATGTATCAGTAGACATATTAAGCGATTTCCTAACTATTGTAGTATTTTTGATATTTCCCATTATGTGACCCTTCCAACTGCGTCAACCTGCCCCATGTATGGAGTAGGTTGGCGCACCCCGTGGGGTATGTTGGCGCATCCCATGAGATATATCAATATGGTTTGGAAACATTAATTTAATTCAACCCAAGGCTATCGAACATCAGAATTACAGCTGTGGCATATATAATACCGATCACCACAATTGCAATTTTTTCCCGGACCTATTATTGTCAAATGTCACCGGGGAACTGGGCGTCGTCGATGGACTGAGCTTCACCGATGGGTCAGGCTCATTACCGACTCGGGCGACATGTTACGTGACTTCGGGGTTTGGCCTGTCAGTAACATACCAAATCCACACGATGACGAACGCGCCAACCTGCCCGACCGCTTTTTGCATGACACAACAAATACAATACCATAGGTAATAGGGTTAACCTCCTTTCGACGTATGCCCAAGTGTCATACCTCTATCATGTATGTAGAATATATTTATAATGTTTCCATTTTATTACTCAGCGTGGTGAAACAATTAAAAAGCCGTATAATAACTTCTGCGTGACCTCGTCTGTGTGGCTGCAGTGTTTTGTGTTTTACGTAATGCTAACGCTGTTCGCCTGGTTGAAACGGTGAAGCATTGATGCATTAGTTTTTGAAAGGATCGCAAAATCCAACCCGCCCCATGCACCAACTCGCCCTCGACCGAGGCAAGGTTGATCAGCAGATTTAATCAGCAGTAATAACACTCATGGAGCGATTCCACATAGTTCTCACGGCACAATGGCAAAGTCATAACCGTTGAAGTTCAAGTTACTTCCTGGGGCTGGTCTAACTAGGCTTGTTGGCAGCGGGGTCTCAGTCAGTCGTAACCATATGTCGTTCTACTTACGAACCGGGGTGAGGGGGGCGGGGGCGGACGGGAAGACACTTGTGTCATTCTACTTACATAAGGGTTAATATTAGTCGGCTGCTAATACTTCAGTCTTTACATTGACACTAGTTCCGATGTATGTCTGTGTACGTTGTCCTTTACCGTCATATTTGCCAAGGAGAAAGGGGGATATAAGACCCCCTGCATTGCCTGGGGGGGGTCTTGACCCCTAAGACCCCCTGGATCCGCTGCTGGCTTCACTGAATTTATTGGCACGTAGCCAGCACTTGTCGTCATCATAGCGTTCTCTAGATCTACGCATGCGTGGGCAAAGTATCTTAAGGGATGGTGGGTAAAGCACGCCATACACATGCCGACGTTTAGTCGCCAACAGTTTATTTGCCGACAACTAACCATCGGCCGACCGTCGGTCGACCGATTTTTCAGATACCAGATGTCCACAAAAAAGTAGTCGCCAACATGTCGGCAACTGAATAATCGATATGTGTGTGGCGGGCTTTAATGTGTGTGGCGGGCTTTAATGTGTGTGTGGTGGGCTTTAAAGAGTGTGGCGGGCTTTAATGTGTGTGGTGGGCTTTAATGTGTGTGGCGGGCTTTAATGTGTGTGGCGGGCTTTAATGTGTGTGGTGGGCTTTAATGTGTGTGTGGCGGGCATCAATGATGTTCGGCCTACGTTTGCTTAACATTTGGGGTTCACTTCTGGACACCGACCAAACTGTAGTTCCTAAACTCATCAATATGCGCATTCCATCCACAAGGATTTCTCAAGTCTGCCCCTGTCTATGTTAAGGTGCAGTCGTAAACTACTCTGGCTAGTGTAAACGCACATATTTTTTAGTATTCTGCAGTTCTCACATTGTCTGCCTTGTCTTTAGTGTGACCTTTTTTTTTCAAAAGAACCCAGCTAGCTGGACATGACTTTGCCTTATATAAGTTCTAGTATGCATTTGAGACAACCTGTTTTTTAAACTACCATACAAACTATCCCTTTTAAATGGTGCCGTTAAAAACATATATTATACAATATAACCTGACTACTGAATAAGTTTCTTTCCTTAGACACAATAAATAATTAAACCAGGACACCCGAGGCTGAACTTTACGGCATAGCCGTACGCACGGACGTGTTTTCACATGAATATGGCAAAACTATTGTTTCCAAAAATGGCGAGCATGCGCAGTCAGGCAGGCATCGTGAAATGCAAACACGAATCAGACAACTTGTGCCTGGTGCCATCTACACTCACTGCACATGACACAATGTTAACTCGGCTATTGTGCATACCAACAAAGAGCTACTGAGAAATGTGACGGACGCAGTCTAGCGTATCCTTCTTCAACTACTCAGCCAAGAGATTGCGTGTCTTACGGGCGGAGCTTGAGCTAGACAAGGATGCACACGCTGGCATGAACGACGTAAAGAATATGCAATCGCTCTGTGAAACAAGATGGTCCAGTCGCACGAACGCCCTGCATAGATTCAAGTCTGCATTCACTGTTGTAGTCACTGCCCTGGGATATTTGGAAGAAGATGGAGACGGGAAAGCCAGAAACCACTTCTTATCCATCAAAACGTTTGACTTAATCATAACACTAGTGACCATAGATGTCCACCGAAGTCGGCTTCGTCGGACCACATTATTATAGGTCAAACCAACGAGGCAACCACCGTAGTTGAGATGTGTCGTAGAGCATACTTATAGCTAACAGGAAGTTTTGAGATTGAGGCGAGTAAGCCGTGCAATGCCGGTTGACAGAAGCATTGTTCGCGGGGACGTGCATGACCTCTGACCCGCCCAGGCAGCTAGAGCTAGTATTGGACGAGGACAACGCATCTGCCGTTCATGAATCACTTGCTGCAAGAAACAGGCAAACGTCTATTACTAGCTCCGGATCGCTACGTAGTTAGGTCAGTCAGACACATCGCGCCAAGACAGCTGGCGAATCTGTATGTCTTGACTCCCACAGCAGAGTGGTCATCCAGTGTCTGCGAGACCTTAAGAACGGTCTACGCTTCACGAGGACGACTTCGTGAACTTTATGCATGTCCACAGTGACAAAATGTTGGATGCAGAACGCAAAAATGGGTTATTACTGAAGTATATAAATAATCTTAATAAACAGCAAAACCTTTTACCAGGGATAGGGGTCAAGTAGTGGTCATGGTTTTCTCTATGACCACAGGGGCATTCTTTTGTCTTTTATTTTGTCTTCAAAATGCACCAGATTGAAATTTTTACAGTTCTGTTTTCTAAAATGTACCCAAGACACCCTCTTGGGTGTTGTGCTTCCACGTGTATTTATACCTAGCAACACCCCTGATTAGTATTCTTACTTGGGGCTTACAGACGTCCAACACAGGTGGAATAGTATTATTGTTCCTACTTGGGGCTTACAGACGTCCTAACTTCCTGCCAAAGGCCCAGCGTCACCTGCCCCCGGGTTTAAATGTAGGCCTGTCACTGTCTTGACAAGCTTGTTGACGCGATTCCAATTACTGATAGATGGAATATTTGGTCAATATCCGTGCTTGAGTGAGTGTCTATACAAGTCGGTCACGCTAGCCTGATCGCCTTTTATAACCGGCCCGCGGTTCCTTTGTTTCGATTGATAATGATAGTTATTATCAGTCGAATTATAAGTTTGACATAGTTGTATAGGGGTTAGTGCCCCGCGCGTGCCTATAATTTGAGCCCAAGCCCGGCCCGCAATTAGCAGTTAGAGTCCAGGCCCGGCCCAGGCCCGCAACAATTTTTAAAGCCCGGCCAGGCCCAGGCCCGCAAACTAGAATTTAGGCCTAGGCCCGACCCAGACCGTGGATGTTTGGCCCAGGCCCGGCCCGACCCGCAAATTTCAGGCCCATACCCGGCCCATGCCTGCGGGCCAAAGACGGGTATATGAAATGTCTATGTTAAAAGAATGCACATTATTAAAATGCTACTATAGGAAGTCCCATTGTTGAAAAGAGGTTAAACTGCATTCCAATGTATAAAACACTAGTGCCATTCATAATTCCATGCAAGGTCTCAATTTGCAACTATACAATACCAAAGAAATAATTGTAAGCATTCATTAACCAGAATTACAATTTATAATAAGTTTTTATTAATAATAACATTAATAATCTGGGTTTTGTATGAATATTTTTATTATGTCTAGGCCCAGGCCAAGCCCGGCCCGGCCCGCTCACTCTAGACCCGGCCCAAGCCCGATGTGTTTAATTTTTTTTCAGCCCAGGCTCGGCCCGGCCCGGCACGCGAAATTATGTAGAGGCCCGGCCCGGCCCGCGGGCTTGGATCCAAAGCCCGGCCCGTGCAGGGCACTAATAGGGGTATTCCATAAGCTACTGGTTGAGCAGAGGAAGAAGTGACCACGTAGGATACGTTACGACCTATATATGTCATGATTTGATATGAAACGCCACGGTCGACACGAACGCAGCAAACACGTACACGGCAGACACGAACGCGGCAGATATGAACAAGACGGACACGGCAGACACGGATGCGCACACGACATGCACGAATAAGGCAGACACGAACACCGCAAACACGTACACCGCATGCACGAACATCACATGCATGAACACCGTAGACACGAATAAGGCAGACTCGAACACGGTAGACAAGGCAGAGACGAACACTCGAACACCACGGACACGAACGCAGCATACACGGACACGGCAAACACGAACACTGCAGGTACAGACACAACAGACACGGAACGACAGACTCGAACATTTAACAAGATTGCCATCCAAGGCAAAAGCTTAGACGGCAAATGGACGGAAGCCATTGGCTTATCGAGAGTCAATTTTTCATCTATGTGTAGTCCGCCCTCCTGAGATATTTGTCAATTTAAAAAAAAAACATATTCACGTTGCTAGCACAATCTGTAGATATGTTCCATTCATTTATTGTCCTCTATTAGCACGAGTAATTTATGATATCCAATCTATACTGATCCTTCACTGACGACACCTCGTGAGATAAAAATATTTCTATCAACATTTTCATACCCATTCAATATCTTAAAACTTCAATCTGATCTCCTCTTAACCTTCTTGTATCTAGGGTTGCTAAGCCACATTCTTTAAGGCGTTCTTCACAACTAAGGTCTCTCAGTTCTAGAATCATTTTAGTTGCTCTCCTTTGTATTCGTTCTAGCGTATCTATATCCTTCTTACGATATGATCTCCAAGTTTGTATACAATATTCTAAATGATGCCTAACTATTGCTTTATACTTAGGTATATTTAGCTGATTTTCCTTATATTGTATATCTCTCCTTATCAACCCATGAATTTGAGTACCCTTTGAAGTTGCAATACCACACTGCTCTGAAACTTTCACATTAGCACTTATTGTTATTCCCAAGTCCTTTTCTTTTACAGTAGTGTATAGAACAGTACATCCCATTTTATAGCTTACACCAGTTCCCGAGACCTGTGTGTAGGCATTTACATCTCTCAAAATGTAATAACATCTGCCATTGTTCAGGCCATTTAACTAATTTTTCTAGATCGTTTTATAAATGTTGTATATCTCATTTTATATCTCATTTAACCTTTCTGAACACAGTTGTGTCATCAATAAATTCCAGTGCGATACTTGTTATATTATTGTCCAAGTTGTTGATATATAATAATAATACTAAGGTTCATAATGCAGACACGGATGACACGAGCACGGCTGACTCGAACACGACACACACGAACAAAATCAATCACAGAAACGAATTCACAACTGGATGGCAACTAGACGAGATAGACACGTTGTTTTTCATCGAGCACTGACTCGATATAATATTATGATGACGTTGTTTACTTGTTTGATATCTTCCTGCGGAAGACGTCCCCCGGGGTTCCACTTGTATCCACCCGTTGCTATTTGTTTCCCACACTATCAATGCAGGCTTCCCGTTTGCAGACCCCTCCCCCATTCCATTTCTTCAACCCGTGCCCTTTTCCCGCTCTGTCAACTACAACTGTCAACTACTACGTCAACTACAAGTGTCGACATCGTGAAGATGGTGGCCGGTGGGCACATTCGGTATATGTTCTTTACATCATGGCAATGAGTCAACACCGGGGAGTATTCGGAGCCCGTTCCCGTGTCAACACATAGCGACACCATTTGGTAGGCCTCCTTAAACTAGTATATTGACCATTAACATAGTACATCATACTATTCCCATAATTTCAGAATTTGCACTAAAGAGGGGATGTCCCAACCTCCCATCTCCCACCTATTTTTGCGGCCCACCTCCCACCGCTCACAAAAATCTTTGTCATTTGAGGTCAAACGCTCTATTCATCCTGTGCCAGAAGCAACCACATATTTATGTCGCAACCAACAATCACCTCCATAAGATAAGATAAACATTGTCAGCGCCCGCTACGCCTCAACTGTTTCCTATGGACGTTCCGACCCGCTGAAGGCGTTACTTCTTGCGGCACGGCCAGAGCAGTAAAAAACGCAGCACCGGTGAATAGTTGTTTACGTTGGATCCTTGACTTCCTGTCGCTAAACCTGATCGAGTCAGTGGGTTCAGCCTACTGCTACGTTTCCTATTGGTGACCATATTAACGTTTTGCACGATTATAAGAAAACGGGACCATCAAAAATTCTTACCTACCTTTTTCATCATCTCATTGACTTGACATGCCCCCATTGGATTAAATTGTTTTCGTATGTAAGCTGTCGCGCCATTACACGGCAGCATGTTAAACTAATGGATGACTCAGCTTGGCCCCCGGTTTGCCTCCCACTTCGCGAGATCGCGTAGATACGCTACTGGGGTCATGTCCCAGCTGTGAGCGATGACTGTCCTCGTCACGACAGTAACAATAGCGCCGTCTTATTCGGGCACGTCCCACGACATAATCATACGTTATAACTGCTATGCACAGCTACTGTGCCCATTAGAAGGATATAGATACGCTTGATACGCATACAAAGGAGAGCAACTAAAATGATTCCAGAACTGAGAGACCTTAGTTATGAAGAACGCCTGAAAGAATGTGGTTTAACAACTCTAGAGACAAGGAGGTTAAGAGGAGGTCAGATTGAAGTTTTTAAGATATTGAATGGGTATGAAAATATTGATAGAAATATGTTTTTCTCACTCAAGAAGGATAGCAGAACTAGAGGACATGAGGTAAAATTAGTAAAGGATCAATGTAGATTGGACATCAGGAAGCACTCATTCTCACAGAGGACAATAAATGAATGGAACAAATTGTCTACAGATTGTGTAACTGCTAGCAGAGTGAATATGTTTAAAAACAAGGTTGACACATATCTCAGGAGGGCGGGTTATAAGTAGATGAACATTGTTGGACTCTCGATAAGCCAATGGCTTCCTTGTCCACTTGCCATCTGGGCCTTTGGCTTGGATGGCAAATCTTGTTAAATGTGTTGGACAGAACATAACACGCATACTGAATGCGCGTGTAGGCCTAACAACATCTTGAATCTCGCAGTCATGACTTCTAGCTTGCATGAGCAGCTGACTCTTACGCCCGCTTACACCCGTTTCTTCGACTGTTCGAAGTTTCAGCGATCGGAATTGCTACGAATAGCTGCATTAGCCGTGTTTTCTTTAGTTTTCAATATGGCGCGTTTACAGAACGAGCACTAATGCTACAGTTGCATCAGAATATTACGAAGGGAATTCAACACACAAAGGGACCATATCAATATATATTTTAAAAACAACCAAGTAATATGTAACTTGTTCTGCATGGCTCGAAATACATAATGGAAAATGGAAATATTCCAAGCAATTTTCACAAATTACGTATTACTTCGTTGTTTTTAATACTAATATTTATATGACCCATTATATGTGATTTACACTCATTTAAGAGTATCAAACATGTATTGCACATACACCGAGCAATTCATACCAAGCCCGGTGCATGAGCTTATACCAACTACTGTGTACCGTGCATCAGTAGATGTTATCGTGGCACAGCACAACAAAGCACGTAGAAACAAAGGCGGGATCCCGCAGTCATCCCACATGCGTTTGCTGCTTGGAAACCCTGTGCGCGCCACTGATCTTTGAAGAAAGTGTATGGCACACGCCTGTGTTAATGTATGTAAACATACTGAGCAGTATCTAACTATAATCGAGCGAGTGTGTGTAGGTATGTTAACGTTTTCCTCCTAGACGGCTTGCACCTCGGGCGCCAAACTTTCAGGGATTAATATACGACACCACGAATGAAACGTAACGCCTTTATTTTTTTTCGAAATACCCCGTAGGTTATATCAAGGGTTCTTAGTGGTAAATCAAATGTTCGCAACGTAAAACGTTAACGTTTAACAATCGCAGAAACCACACGAGGTACGTAAACCGTATGAGAGAACGTAGCGCCATCTGGGCGGTTTATAATAATTATAGTAGAAAACATGCGTACTCTTGTGTGCCGAATAAGTGTCCCCATACGTATATTTATTTGATGAAAAATGCCACCCTATACGCACCTTATTTGGCCTGTACGTTTATTTGGCACTCGAGAGTAGCAATTGTACATAACATCGACTAGGTTGCTTGGTGTGTATGTAGCGCTCTCTGGCCCTGGCACATAACATCGACTAGGTTGCTTGTGTATAGGCTCTATTCCGTCATGGGGACGGGCATTTTTGTTAGTATATGTAACAATGTATATATATGATCAAGACAAATACATATATACCTAATTCAGTATCACTAAACCGGCCCAATGTTTATTAAACTTGAGGTGGTGCCAGACGAACGTACATTTCACATCGAGGTGGGATTCGGACGCAGAACACAAATATACCCAGGGGGTCATCTCAGAACATCGATGTCGGATGTTAGACGAAATTACTTTCGTTGGGGGGGGGTAAGAGGCAGTTTCGTCTGTCGTCGGACATCGATATTTTATGCGCCCCGTCACTTTGTTCGTGCACACGGAGAAAACGATCGCACCATTTTGTTCTTCGTCTTACGATGTCACGTGATATGTGACGCCGTCACGTGATATGTGACGTGGTATTTCGACACCGAAGAAAACGCTTCGTCAACCTACAATTTTTGGATCACCAAATGTGACGTATATCTTAAAAAATCCATCTTCAGTATATGAAAAGATTGTCAACAAGGAGTGGGAGAAAAACATTATAGAGAATTTGAGGTTGAACAAGAACGAAATATGCAAAAAGGCTCAAGCTATTTAAGGAACGCTGAAGTCAAAACCTGAACTGAAGCGATCAGTGAATGTCTCCACCAGAAATTAGAGCCCAAACAATTTTTCAAAAAAAGATTTATTCAGTCCAATGGCAATGAAACGAACTCACAACAATTCCAGCAATAATACAGATATAGCTACCAAGATAGAATTGCTGACTGAGCGTCTGAGACTGATGTAAATATGATATGCAACTATTTTTCCATTGGCATTGAGGGTTCATCATCATGAATCATGAAAATATTCATGATTATGAATTAGGTATTGAATAAATAATTATAATTTGTAATATTGTTATTCAAAGTTAATGCACATAGGCAAATGACAGAGTGTGAATCGACATAGTCATAGATCGACCGATATTTTGAACATATTGATATCATCATATCAATTTTCACAAACTCACCTGAGGATGGTGGGGGGCTGAGGCCAGATGAAAGTTATTTCATTGGTGGTAGGACATTGATGTTCTGAGATGACCCCCAATGTATGGTGCAAAAAAGCTACAGTGCAGTGGCAAAGTAGCTTACCTGATAACATGCATGTACACAACCACTTAATCATGTTTCCGTTTGTTGGGGATGATTGGTTGTAATGCTAATGGTAGTGGAAGAATGAAACGACAAACACGGTAGTGTTGTTAACATTGAATTATGAAACATCAAAAGTACCTTATGCTGTGTGTTCAAGACTCTTCGTCGTTCCTACAGGCGCCGTCCTACACAGACGTGTTCACGTACAACTGGAAGCCTCCACCAGGGGAGACATATGAGTGTCCAGCAGGTAAGTTGTCTACTTGTATGTGTCATAGTGCAAGCCTCGTTGGGTTATGCATATATATATATATATATATAGCAATGAAGAAGAAGGGGAAACAAAAATCGACAATCGGCATCGGTGCCAGCACACACACACACACACACACACACACACACACACACACACACACACACACACACACACACACACACACACACACACACACACACACACACACACACACACACACACACACACACACACACACACACACACACACACACACACACACACACACACACACACACACACACACACACACACACACACACACACACACACACACACACACACACACACACACACACACACACACACACACACACACACACACACACACACATTTTGTACCAAAAAAACAAAAAAGTTCAGCCTGGCTGACCAATTTGATCAATAAAGCCCTGAACAAAATTACTGTTTGAGCAGTTCCTATGCAAAAATATTGTAATGTCAGATGCTGAATCATGCACAATAGACTATTATTGGACATCTATTTGGAAAGCAAGCAGTACTGTTACTGATAATAATTTGTATTATTGTCTATCAATAACTTCCTGTGGTGATCAGTGTATCCCCTGTATCACCTTGCACATAATTTTACCCAGGGGATACACTGATCACCCCTGGCCCACCACCTTGCATGTAATTTTACCTAGGGGATACACTGATCACACCTGGCCCACCACCTTGCACGTCATTTTACTCAGGGGATACACTGATCACCCCTGGCCCACCACCTTGCACATCATTTTACTCAGGGGATACACTGATCACCCCTGGCCCACCACCTTGCACGTCATTTTACTCAGGGATACACTGATCACCCCTGGCCCACCACCTTGCATGTCATTTTACCCAGGGGATACACTGATCATCCCTGGCCCACCACCTTGCACGTCATTTTACCCAGGGGATACACTGATCATCCCTGGCCCACCACCTTGCACGTCATTTTACTCAGGGGATACACTGATCACCCCTGGCCAACCACCTTGCACGTCATTTTACTCTGGGGATACACTGATCACCCCTGGCCCACCACCTTGCAAGTAATTTTACTCAGGGGATACATTGATCACCCCTGACCCACCACCTTGAACGTCATTTCACTCAGGGGATACACTGATCACCCCTGGCCCACCACCTTGCATGTCATTTTACCCAGGGGATACACTCATCACCCCTGGGCCACCACCTTGCATGTCATTTTACTCAGGGGATACACTGATTACCCCTGGCCCACCACCTTGCATATCATTTTACCCAGGGGATACACTGATCACCCCTGGCCCACCACCTTGCATGTCATTTTACTCAGGGGATACACTGATCACCCCTGGCCCACCACCTTGTACATCATTTTACCCAGGGGATACACTGATCACCCCTGGCCCACCACCTTGTACATCATTTTACCCAGGGGATACACTGATCACCCCTGGCCCACCACCTTGCACAAAAGACTTATTGGACATATATTTGGAAAGCAAGCAGTACCGTTACTGATAATAATTTGTATTATTGTCTATCAATAACTTCCTGTGGTGATCAGTGTATCCCCTGAGTAAAATGACATGCAAGGTGGTGGGCCAGTGGTGATCAGTGTATCCCCTGGGTAAAATGACATTCAAGGTGGTGGGCCAGGGGTGATCAGTGTATCCCCTGAGTAAAATGACATGCAAGGTGGTGGGCCAGGGGTGATCAGTGTATCCCCTGAGTAAAATGACATGCAAGTTGGTGGGCCAGGGGTGATCAGTGTATCCCCTGAGTAAAATGACATGCAAGTTGGTGGGCCAGGGGTGATCAGTGTATCCCCTGAGTAAAATGACATGCAAGGTGGTGGGCCAGGGGTGATCAGTGTATCCCCTGAGTAAAATGACATGCAAGGTGGTGGGCCAGGGGTGATCAGTGTATCCCCTGAGTAAAATGATATGCAAGGTGGTGGGCCAGGGGTGATCAGTGTATCCCCTGAGTAAAATGGCGGGCCAGGGGTGATCAGTGTATCCCCTGGGTAAAATGATGTACAAGGTTGTGGGCCAGGGGTGATCAGTGTATCCCCTGAGTAAAATGACATGCAAGGTGGTGGGCCAGGGGTGATCAGTGTATCACCCCCAAAATGTAGCTATATGTGTTAGCTTTGCACCACTGAAAACATTATCAAATTCTGACGGTTATTTTTCAGGTTACACCATATTTTATCATGACAAATATAGAAATAAAAATTTCTGAGATAGCGTGAACAAAACTGATGAAAATCAAGATTTCCGAAAGGGCAACACATGCACGTAACGAGCCGTTTTTTGGTATAAAATGTATCCGCTAGGGTGTGGCAAAATTTGGTCGCGTTTAGTTCAGTAATTATTCGCCAGGATTTGTTTTAATAGAGGGTCCTGTATGGGGCCGGTGGTGGCCGTTCCAGGACTGCACAGAGCGGCTGGCCGCGGCCGTTGTGGGGTCTAATGGGTTAACTATTAAAACAAGTTTATAATGTTTTCATCATGAATAATTGTAAAAACAGTATATTGCATGTAAAAATAACAACTTAGTGAAATCATATGCACCAACCAGAGTATAAGAGGATAAGTAAGTAAAATTACATTAGATATCACTTAGCATAACATTATATTATTTACATAATCATGCCTCAAGTCCCAAAATTACACATAGGCTACTTAGTGCTGGCACCTGGCGATTGTAGGCTACACTAAATATTCAGGAAGGTGTTTGGCCCTTACAGGGTTGATAACAATTAAACATTGTCATTCACTTTGAAGAGTGTGCTTGATTGTAGCTATAGTTAGTTATAATAATTTGCACATTTTTGTGTGGTTAATATCATTGGAACTGGATATATCATGCCCTAATCTACTAATTAATAACCCTAATTTTACGACATTGTCATTGAGATAAGTTTAACTAAATGTTTACTTTTTTATAATAATAATAAGATACTGATCTGGGTGGTCTCGGTTCTCCCTGCCGAGAACTTTTTGGCAATGTCAGAGTCGGGAAACATTTTCCAAACCATCTTGCTGAAATCGTCCATTATTGCCAATGGCAAGTTGCTCTTGGCAATAAATTTGGCAAACATGGTTTCTGCTGCCATTACCCTGTCAACCTCGGTGCCGGCAGTGACATACCGTGCGATACCGACACCCATACGAGACAGAGCAGAAGCCTTCATTCTATGGCAGTCGCGCTCTGTGTATCGTTTGACATTGTTTGTCCAGCCGTGCCCAATGCCAAAATGCACATCACATGCCATGCAATAAGCCTTGTTTTTTGCGTCGCTATACTGAAAATCACTAACTCAAGAGAGCTGAAAGAAACAGCCTTCCCCACTCAACGATTTTTTGGCAGACTTGCAAGGATTTATGTTGCTCCTTATCGCATTTCGACTCTGATATCACTTCATTTAAGATGAAAGCAATAACATGCTCATAGAACGTTCAGTGGTTCATGCACAACAAAAATGGCCTAGTGCACAAGAAATAATTATATTTCATTTTGGGGTAACGGAAAAATTAGGGGAAGTACCAAAAAAGCAGGACATTTCAGCCGGAAAGCTGGGTCAAGGTGAAAAAGCGGGATTTCCCACCCGAAAGCTGTAATGTTGACACCTATGAGGGTATGTAAGATCTGCAAGAGGACTCTACTGATAAGATCCAGGTGTGGCGAGTGTACACTTAAACTTTAAACTGCAATAACTTGAAAGGTTCAAAATTGTTGCATACATCCAGCAACAGATTTATAGGCATCATTAGAAAAAATTCCCCCATTGCAAATTCTGCTACAGCCCTTTTTGAAATTTTGACCCCTCCCCCAAGAAACCACTAGAAAAACTAAAAATATCTGAACCATCCCCATGGCCCTGAACTCGCCTACAAAATGTCAGCCATATATGATATATATGCAAAACTGATATGAGGAAACGAACAAGCACAGCCACAAACTGTGTTTTAAGGTATAAATATAAGATATACATCTACATCTGACCCATAAAAAATACATTTACCCCCAAGTACCTCAGGTTTTTTACTTCAGCTTAATAAGCTGGATACGTTTTGGGTCTCATAATAAACATATAATATTAAGAGAGGATAACTAAGAAATGTTTCAACAACTTGTTTGAGCATACAGAATGTTTCTGGAAATGTAGGTACCCTCTAAGGATCTGGTGATCGTCTTGGTAACTCTACATCCCAAATGGTGTTAATTATTGCCTATGCCATGACTGCCCATATGTAATGTGATATAATGTTCAAATGTATAAATGCATATGTACTACATAAATTCTGCTGTTTTTTAGGTTTTCCCAAGATTGGGGATGATTGGTTGTAATGGTACGTCATTACTAAGGTGTGTTGTGTTTATTCAGGATGGAAGGCAAGAGGAGTAACGTGCTACAAAGTGCACACAGAACCACTGTCATGGCTTGATGCAAAGCTTGTCTGCAGGAAGTAAGTAGGATGAATATTTGTTGAAATTTACCCATTTGAAAGTGTGTTTGGTATGCAGTTGTCAGACATTTATATTGATTCAGAATTTTTCAGATCAAAATATATAAATACCATGATTTCTAATTGTATTTGGTCTGTATTCGTTGACTTATCTCATAGCGAATGTTGATCCCTGGTACACAATAGACTTTGTTGATCCCTGGTACACAATAGGACTTGGTTGATCCCTGGTACACAATAGGACTTCGTTGATCCCTGGTACACAATGGGACTTGGTTGATCCATGGTACACAGTAGGACTTGGTTGACCCCTGGTACTCAATAGGACTTGGTTGATCCCTGGTACACAATGGGACTTGGTTGATCCCTGGTACTCAATGGGACTTAGTTGATCCCTGGTACACAATGGGACTTGGTTGATCCCTGGTACACAATGGGACTTGGTTGATCCCTGGTACACAATGGGACTTGGTTGATCCCTGGTACACAATGGGACTTGGTTGATCCCTGGAACACAATGGGACTTTGTTGATCCCTGGTACACAATAGGACTTGGTTGATCCATGGTACACAATGGGACTTGGTTGATCCCTGGTACACAATGGGACTTGGTTGATCCATGGTACACAATGGGACTTGGTTGATCCTGGTACACAGTGGGACGTGGTTGATCCCTGGTACACAATGGGACTTTGTTGATCCGTGGTACACAATAGGACTTGGTTGATCCTGGTACACAGTGGGACGTGGTTGATCTGTGGTACACAATGGGATGTGGTTGATGCCTGGTACACAATGGGACTTTGTTGATCCCTGGTACACAATAGGACTTGGTTGATCCTGGTACACAGTGGGACTTGGTTGATCCGTGGTACACAATGGGACTTGGTTGATGCCTGGTACACAATGGGACTTGAGAGTAAATATTGTGGTTATGGATTTTGCAAAAACGGTTGTGTTTGTTTCAGTTCTGGAGGTCAGCTGACAAAGGTTGAAGAACTGAACACCAATATATACATTGGTAATGAAGTGGATGTTGCTGACAGTGCAATTGGACATTACTGGATTGGTATGGCAGGATTGTACCAAATTAGATCTGCTACAGCAGACAACTGTAATATGAACACACTTGAGGTTCTTATAGTTTATATCAAGGGGTCAGGCTGGTTGTGAAATGTCATATTTTAATAACTGTTGTATCTTAAGAATAACTCATACTAGCTTGATTTAATTTAATTGTATTATGTCTGTATGAAAAGATCACATGTGACATTATAATAAATTACACGATGGTAACCATGGTAACCAGATTAAAAATGGTTTTGTGGTGGGACATTGCATGGAAAATTTAATTCATATATGTAATTAAATTTTAATTCATATATATATATATATATATATATATATATATATATATATATATATATATATATATATATATATATATATATATATATATATATATATATATATATATATATATATATATATATGTATGTATGTATGTATATAAAATCACAAAAATCACATTTGATAAAAAAAATTCTTTATTCAGCCAACCTACTTCATTGCACAACTTGATATATTATTTGTTAGAATAAATAAAAAATTAGATATGTGAATAAAATTTTCCATGTGACATGACAAAACCACCCCATCAGCATTTCTAACATTATCAGGTTACCATGGTTACAATCATGCAAATTCATTATAGTGTAATGTATGACTTTCTTTTCATATAGACATAATACACTGCAAATTAGATAAAGATAGAATGAGTAGCTTTTAAGATGTGACAGTTGTTAAAATAAAAAATTTCATGTTAGAAAGAATTATTGTTATACATTTAAATCATTATAAGTAGAATATCACTGTTTAGAAATAACACAAACTTGTCTATAAATATTGTTGCAATAACCAAATCGTAATAATGTTCTCTGATATTTATCTAACCAGAAATATTTGCGGTGTTTGCCACCCTTAATAGCCTTAGTTAAGGATACAAATGTACATGTTTCATACATTTTATGAACATACAAAATGGTAATGTTTGTAGTTAGTTTTTCAGGAACTTTGTGTACTCCTGTTTTGGTCAGAATCACAAGTGACAGAACACAGACTGGTAGAGTTAGTCCAGTGTTTTAGTGCTATGTTTTTGTAGACTGCCAGGGAGGATGATACAGAACAGAGACTGATAGAGTTTGTCCAGTGTTTGTGTGCTCCGTGTTTGTAGACTTCACTAGGGAGGGTGCGACAGAACGTAGACTGTAGAGTTAGTCCAGTGTTTGTGTTCTGTGTTTGTAGAGTTTGCCAGGGAGGATGCTACAGAACACAGACTGATAGAGTTAGTCCAGTGTTTGTGTGTTCCGTGTTTGTAGACTTCACTAGGGAGAGTGCGACAGAACATAGACTGGTAGAGTTGGTCCAGTGTTTCTGTGTTCCGTGTTTGTAGACTTCACCAGGGAGGATGATACAGAACACAGAATGATAGACGTAGTCCAGTGTTTAAGTGCTATGTGTTTGTAGACTTTACCAGGTAGGATGATGCAGAACACAGATTGATAGTTTGTCCAGTGTTTGTGTGTTCCGTGTTTGTAGACTTCGCCAGGGAGGATGATACAGAACACAGACTGATTGAGGTAGTCCAGTGTTTGTGTGCTCCATGTTTATAGGGTTCACCACTGAGGGTGCTACAGGCAATGTTGGCTACTGGAGTGATGGCACAGAGTCGGACACGGTAATTGGTCATTGGATGTCTGACCAGCCAAATAACAAGTGTGGACAGTGTGTCAAAGTGAACAATGCCACTGGTCAGCTGTACTTGTGGTCCTTGCATTGGTGTGGTGACAAGCTGCCATTTGTCTGTCAGCGCCAGGCATGCCTGCAAGGTGAGTCTTTTCCACCAGTTGTCTCAGGATGAACATCCCTTCAGAAAATCTATATGTATGGAAAATCTTGTTAAATCTTATCGTTCCATCCAAAATTCTTTATAACAACTTCAGAACATGACTTGGCAATGTAATACCTTAGTATTTTCCAGAGTCATAGTCATCTCCCTTTCTTTTCCTTACAGGGATTATCAATTAACCCCACCTACCACTCCTCTGGGATCTGCCCCTCTTTCATCCTGGTATTTAGCAATTGTCTGTCCACCTAACCCCACACCTTGTACACCTAACCCCACACCTTGTACACCTAACCCCACACCTTGTCCACCTAACCCCACGCTTTGTCCACCTAATCCCACACCTTGTCCACCTAACCCGACACCTTGTCCACCTAACCCCACACTTTGTCCACCTAATCCCACACCTTGTCCACCTAACCCGACACCTTGTCCACCTAACCCCACACCTTGTACACCTAACCCGACACCTTGTCCACCTAACCCCACACCTTGTACACCTAACCCCACACCTTGTACACCTAACCCCACACCATGTCCATCTAACCCCATGTCTTGTCCACCTAACCCCACACCTTGTCCACCTAACTCCACACTTTGTCCACCTAACCAAACACCTTGTCCATCTAACCCTACATCTTGTCCACCTAACCCCACACCTTGTCCACCACTCTTATTTGTTCTTTGTCTGTTTCTGCAGTGGTTATTTAAATAACATGGTGTCTGTATGTCTCCCATAGGCATGGTTTTCAAAATGATTATATGACTAGAATTGACATTTAATTTTTTTCTGATGCAGGTGAATTTCAATGTAGCAGTGGCAAATGCATCAGAGGTGCTTGGAGACATGACGGAGAAGACGACTGTGGCGACATGTCTGATGAAGTTGGTGCACGTAAGTGTTGAATTCCCATGTTGCAAGGTACTTATCATTTATAAGATTTACCAGGATTTTCAACAAGGTTTTTATTTGTTTATTTTAAGACTTTTAGCAGGATTTTTAACAATATTGTTATGCATAGCAACACGCTCCACACAGTAAATGCGTAAGTAAATCATTGGATTATTGAGAGTCCAGCAATTGTTTGTCTATATGTTGCCCACCTTTATCACATATCTATCAGTTTTGTCTTAAAACATATTGACACAGTCAGTATGTAATTTGTTCCATTCATTCATTTATTCATTCATTCATTCTGGGAGAATTTCTGTTCACTCCTTACATAAGTGATAAGTGTTCCTTTGTCATTGATGCGTCTGGTAGTTTTCTGTATCCCAGTATCTCCACATCATTTGCTTGTGTTTAATGTTTCTGTGATGCAGCAGGCCGAATAGCTGCTCCACTGTGTGTGTTACATAATCTATGCTGAGCAGCTGGCAGGCGGAATAGCTGCCCCACTGTGAGTGTTACATAATCTATGCTGAGCAGCTGGCAGGCAGAATAGCTGCCCCACTGTGAGTGTTACATAATCTATGCTGTGCAGCTAGCAGGTTGAATAGCTGCCCCACTGTGAGTGTTACATAATCTATGCTGTGCAGCTAGCAGGTTGAATAGCTGCCCCACTGTGAGTGTTACATAATCTATGCTGAGCAGCTAGCAGGCGGAATAGCTGCCCCACTGTGAGTGTTACATAATCTATGCTGAGCAGCTGGCAGGCAGAATAGCTGCCCCACTGTGAGTGTTACATAATCTATGCTGTGCAGCTGGCAGGCGGAATAGCTGCCCCACTGTGAGTGTTACATAATCTATGCTGTGCAGCTAGCAGGTTGAATAGCTGCCCCACTGTGAGTGTTACATAATCTATGCTGTGCAGCTAGCAGGTTGAATAGCTGCCCCACTGTGAGTGTTACATAATCTATGCTGTGCAGCTGGCAGGCGGAATAGCTGCCCCACTGTGAGTGTTACATAATCTATGCTGAGCAGCTGGCAGGCAGAATAGCTGCCCCACTGTGAGTGTTACATAATCTATGCTGTGCAGCTAGCAGATTGCATAGCTGCCCCACTGTGAGTGTTACATAATCTATGCTGTGCAGCTAGCAGGTTGAATAGCTGCCCCACTGTGTGTGTTACATAATCTATGCTGTGCAGCTAGCAGATTGCATAGCTGCCCCACTGTGAGTGTTACATAATCTATGCTGTGCAGCTAGCAGGTTGAATAGCTGCCCCACTGTGAGTGTTACATAATCTATGCTGAGCAGCTAGCAGGTTGAATAGCTGCCCCACTGTGAGTGTTACATAATCTATGCTGAGCAGCTAGCAGGTTGAATAGCTGCCCCACTGTGAGTGTTACATAATATATGCTGTGCAGCTAGCAGGTTGAATAGCTGCCCCACTGTGAGTGTTACATAATCTATGCTGAGCAGCTAGCAGGTTGAATAGCTGCCCCACTGTGAGTGTTACATAATCTATGCTGTGCAGCTAGCAGGTTGAATAGCTGCCCCACTGTGTGTGTTACATAATCTATGCTGTGCAGCTAGCAGGTTGAATAGCTGCCCCACTGTGAGTGTTACATAATCTATGCTGTGCAGCTAGCAGGTTGAATAGCTGCACCACTGTGTGTGTTACATAATCTATGCTGTGCAGCTGGCAGGCAGAATAGCTGCCCCACTGTGAGTGTTACATAATCTATGCTGTGCAGCTAGCAGGTTGAATAGCTGCCCCACTGTGAGTGTTACATAATCTATGCTGTGCAGCTAGCAGGTTGAATAGCTGCCCCACTGTGAGTGTTACATAATCTATGCTGTGCAGCTAGCAGGTTGAATAGCTGCACCACTGTGTGTGTTACATAATATATGCTGTGCAGCTGGCAGGCAGAATAGCTGCCCCACTGTGAGTGTTACATAATCTATGCTGTGCAGCTAGCAGGCAGAATAGCTGCCCCACTGTGAGTGTTACATAATCTATGCTGTGCAGCTAGCAGGTTGAATAGCTGCCCCACTGTGAGTGTTACATAATCTATGCTGTGCAGCTAGCAAGTTGAATAGCTGCCCCACTGTGAGTGTTACATAATCTATGCTGAGCAGCTAGCAGGTTGAATAGCTGCCCCACTGTGAGTGTTACATAATCTATGCTGAGCAGCTGGCAGCTGGCGTCTGACAGCTCGTTGTGTGAGGCAGACGTGTTACGGGACGGACGTTGATGTGAGAACTCACGTTTATGCCTAACTTAGTTCGATGACGTTTTATTAAACAAACGCAGGGGTGTCATGCGTTGAAGCAATTTGTGCGAAAAGGAGGTATGTAATGTTCACGAATTTCAAATATCAGGCATCTTAGTGGGTCTGCCATGTGCTGTAAATAGATTCGGAACCGCATTATCGCCCAGAAAGTGTCTACTGATGCGTAACGGCTAGCGCCCCATTGTCTGACTGACTGAATGGCCAAAGTCCAGCTCCAAACACCTAAACAGCCAACTACAATACGATGGGGCCGAAGTCGCGTAAATACAGTGCTTCGAGCGACGACTCTACCACGGCCAAACTTATGGAAATTTTGAGGGACGAATCCTTTATCGCGAACTTTGCGGAACAAATCGCCGATGTCGTTGCCCAAAAACTAAACGTACGACTCGAGAACATGGAGAGAGTGACTGCCGCCCTGACCACAAAAATACGCACACTGGAGGAGAAGGTGGAAACCTTGGAGGTGGAGGCAGACAGACGCGAACAGTACACGCGTCGTCCTAACCTCCGCATCTCCGGCATCCCAGAAACTACAAACGAGGTAACGAACGATCTAGTGATTACAACAATTAAGAAGATGGGAATCGATAACTTAGGCGCTTCCGATCTGGAAAGAAGCCATCGCATCGGCCAGAAGACTGACAATCGTGATCGCCCCCATAGACGCACGATCATAGTGCGCTTTCGTAGCGAGGCGGTAAGAGACGACGTGTATCGGTCACGAACCAAACTGAAGAACCACAATCGGCACCATCGAGACGAACAAGTATATATCAACGAAGATCTGACATCGAAGAGGGCAGCACTAGCATACAAAGCTAGATCACTCAAAAAAGAAAACAAAATCAACGATTGTTGGACATATACAGGAAGAGTTCTCGTAAAGACAAACACCGGAATGATCAAAGAAATCCACTCTGCAAAAGACTTGGACATGTATTAAATGGATCTGAACATTCCTTGTTCACTGTACACTGAACACCTACACCTTCTCGTAGACCGATCGCTTGGACAGAAGCCACAGGTAACACCACTAGTGCCAACTGCCAACATTTTGTGTAGTGGCATTATGTGGACCAAAGACTTAAATATATATTAAACGGCTCCGAACATTATTCTGAAACATTCTTGAACATTCAAAGTTGCTACTACTGTGCCTCTGAACATTCTAAGTGACATATGAAATAATGATTATCGGGCCAGAGATTGCAGCATATTAGTTATAACACATTATATTATTAATGTATTCTGGCTTGAACAGGATCTCTCCTTATTCTTTTAATTTTTAATACTCCCCGAACAGTTAGTTCGATCGATGTCTATGATGTTTTTTTTTTCATACTTAATTTTGAAATACTCATTTTTTTCTTTGACAACAATTGTTACACAGACAACGTTTATTATTATGTTTACTCATGTATGCATCTTCGTTGGTGCAGAATACATAACATCAAATTCGAATAACATCCACAAGAGCATAACATTATCACGCTACAACACATACAAACATACGCACAATCAACATGAAACATTTTTAAATGATGCATATGAGGTATACAAGATATAATGTATCAAGAAATCACCTGACGCATATCATGCTGCACAGTTCACATAAGCAAACTATGAACACTAAATGACATCGGATGAATCATTTCTACAGTATTTGGGTGGCTTACAGAACAACTTTTTAAATAATATCTTAGATGATAATACAAATCAGACTAATGAATTAAATGAATTAAAACCCATACGTCTATCCTCATATTTTGATTCGGATGCATTTGATGCTTTGCGTAAAAAGAACAAAAATTGCTTCAGCATAATAAGCTCAAATATACAATCTATTAATGCCAAATTTAGCGAATTAGAGGCATTCGTAGAGGAATTAAAAACTGAAAATATTCAACTTAGTGTTATATGCCTACAAGAGAGTTGTATATCTAAAAATGATGATTTCTCACACATACAGCTGGAAGGATACAATTGCATTACACAGGGAAAAACATCCAGTAAAAAGGGAGGACTAATCATATACGTTGACTCAAAATATACATACGAAGTGATTCAAAATCTAAACAACTATGAACTTTGGGAAGGGCTTATTATTAAAGTAAGTGAAGGTGGTTTGACCAAACCAGCAATAATAGGAAATATTTACAGGCCTCCAAGGAATCTAATTGATAACCTGAAACAGTTTATAACAGAATTTTCACTACTGCTATCATCCCTAGACCAAATACAACACAATGTAATCTTTGCCGGTGATTATAACATAAACCTGCTAAAGTTAAATGAAGATGAACTGATCAGTGATTTCTTTGATCTTCTTACATCACATAGTATGTATCCCCAAATTACACTACCAACTAGATTTTCAGAAAAACACGGTACACTAATAGATAATCTTTTCTGTAAATTAACAAAAACAATTCTAGAGAGCAGAGCAGGTATACTCATAAAACAATTCTCAGATCACCAACCCTATTTTATCTTTATGGACACAACACAAAACAAACAATTAAATCCTAAAACAACTAAGATACACATGGAAACTAATGAAGCCTTATTAAAAGTTAAACATGACATTCATGCAGCAGACATTTATAGCAAAATGGATAAGAGTCCTAATGCTGATACAAATTCCAATTATAACCTTATAGATCAAATAATAGAAACGACTAAAAATAAACACATACAAACCAAAGTTGTCAAATTCCACAAATACAGACATAAAAAATCAAACTGGATAACGAAAGGTATATTAAGATCAATTAAATATAGAGATAAATTATACAAACAACTGAAGATGTTAGATCCTGATTGTGCACAATATACCACAAGTTGCACTAATCTAAAAACATACAACGTAATACTTAAGAAGAACATTCGTGAAGCAAAGAGATTACACTATGTACAACTTTTCGACAAATACAAATCTAATGCAGCAAATACATGGAAAGCAATTAATGAAATTATATCAAGACACAAATCTAGTACGCAATTTCCAACATATTTTAAACAAAATAACAAGACATATACTAATAAGATTGACATAGCTAATGAATTTAATCATATCTTTACGGAAACAGGCCCTAATCTTGCGGAAAACATACAATGTACAACTGCAAATAATATCACTAAATTTCTCAAAAACAAGAATACAAATGGTTTCAGATTCACAGAAATACAAGAGGAATCCGTATCACAAATAATCAATAACCTTCCAAATAAAAATAGCTATGGTTGTGATGGAATATCCAGCAAATTATTAAAACTTATTGAACCAGATATAGTGAAACCTTTAACATTATTAATAAATCAAGTGCTGAACACAGGACAATTTCCTGACAAACTTAAAGTAGCAAAAGTTATTCCTATATTTAAGAAAAATGATCCCACATTATTCACAAATTATAGACCAATATCCCTTTTGCCTGTTATTTCAAAAGTATTGGAAAGAATTATGAATAACCAATTACTCATGTATTTTACTAATACAAAACTACTGTCTGATAGTCAATATGGATTCAGACCCCACCATTCAACTGAATATGCAGCTCTAGAAATAGTCGATAGGATCACTACACACTTGGATAACAACCAATTACCCATCAGTATATTTCTTGATTTATCGAAAGCATTTGATACACTTGACCACACAATCCTCTTAAAAAAATTAGAACATTATGGGTTGGAACCATCAGCATTACAATTACTAAAGAGTTACTTAACAAACCGTGAGCAATTTGTAAAAATTGATGACATAAAATCAAATGTCTTACCTATAAACACGGGAGTCCCACAAGGCTCAATACTAGGTCCTCTGTTATTCATTATATATATTAACGATTTCTCACAAGCCAGTAATGTCTTTAAATTCATTACATATGCCGATGATACTTCTCTAGTAAGTACGCTCGGGTCTTTTACAAATGGTACAAACAATCCAAATACTGAACATATGATAAATACAGAACTACACAACATAGCAGAATGGTTAAAATTAAATAAATTAACATTAAATATCAACAAAACTAAATATATGATTTTTCAAATGCCAAACAAAAAGGTAACAGTACCAACACTAACAATAGATGGTGTAAACATTGAAAGAGTCCAACATTTCAACTTCTTAGGTTTAATATTAGACACACATTTAAATTGGAATAAGCACATTGAGAAAATAGCAAATAAGTGTTCTAGGACAATCGGAATTATAAACAAATTGAAGCATGTCTTACCAAAAAGTATCAGAATTATACTGTATAATTCATTAATATTACCCCACATAAATTACTGCCTAATGATTTGGGGCTATCAGTGTAATAGGATAATAAAATTACAGAAGAAAGCAATTAGAATAATATCTGTAACCAAATATAACTCACATACGGAACCATTATTTAAAAGCCTCTCTGTTCTAAAGGTTGAAGACTTACTTAAAGTACAGATACTACGATTTTATTATAAATTCATACACAAACAATTACCAGCATACTTACAAAGCTGGCCGATAAACCAGAATACACACATACATAATCATTTCACGCGTAAACACAACAAAATACACACATTTAGAACACAACACGAATTTGCAAAAAAGTGTCTGAAATATAATTTACCACATATCATCAACAATACTCCAGACATATTAAAAGATAAGGTGACCACACACAGCTTACAGGGATATATATCTTATGCTAAAAAAATTATTATAAAAAGCTATGTATGCATATGCACCGAAGTTAACTGCTACACTTGCACGCATGGTCAATAATAAATAATTAATCTAGCTGTACGTGTTAACGTTAATCTACACAAGCGGAAATATACAATAAATTCAATGAAAACGTACCAAGGTGGCTCCTATGAGAGCGACTTTTTTAGTCTTAATAGGAGTCTCCCAAATCCACGTTGTACTAAATATATTAATTAATAGGAATTACAGTTACTGTAATACTATGTACAAATGGATAAATAAACGATTTTGTCTGTCTGTCTGTCTGTCTGTCTGGAGTTTATTAATTGTTCACAGCAGACTTTATTTGTCGAATCCATGCATTCAGTGTCATCCTAATCTCTGTAAAACTGTAAATTGTAATAACACAATACAATAAAATAGGATCATAAAGTAACTAATAAACCGTGTCAAATGGGAAAACTTAAACATCCTTGGGCTTTTCATCACAAATACTAAGACCTGACAACACGTGTGTCAATCAAATGGCTGTCAGTCCTTGTGTAAGGTCTCCCACACAGGGTGGAGACCATAAATAATACAACGAATCAATCACCAGATAGTGGTACTAGCTAATCTAGTTAGCACCATTTATAGTTTCTAAGAGCCTCTTTTGACAAGCGGTTCTTCCTGGACTGTTTCCCATGTTCTTAGGGAAACAAGTATTTCAATAATGCCTTTAATTTTCATCTTTTTTCTGTAAGTTATTGTTATGTTTGCTAAAAAATAATAAGTCATCTTGTTAGATTAATTTGTCATTGTGAAAGTTTCTCCTCCATATTTATTCCCTGATTTTAAGGGTAATTCTGTATGAAATTAACCCAGAAAAGGCCCAAAAGTCATCTTCCCTGACATTGTATTTTAATTCCTCCACCTCAATCAGTAGATCTTTTTCCTTTGTGTACTCGCTACATTAAAAATTAAATCTTCCTCAGATGTTTGCACCTGGACTTACTAAAATCAACCCAGCTGTTCCGCCTAATGCACACTGTAAAATAGCTGGTTTCCTGGAAATAGGCAGTGCAATATCAAAACAGTAAGGTTGTCAATAAACCCAATCAATAACCCTAAAATAACAGTTCAAAACAAAGCCAATTACTAACCCTAAAACAACAGATCAAAACAAAGCCAATCACTAACCCTAAAACAACAGATCAAAACAAAGCCATGCAATGATACTGCCTTTGGCTAACTTTTAGCAAAACATAGTTTCTTAAAATGTCTGTAGCTAGTTCAATACATGTACAATTCCATTTACTAAATTTGAGGGCAGTAAATCAGAACATTTAGGGCAGTTATTTGTAACTCCTGAAATTATAGCAAAGAAAATTAAAAAGTTGAAAGATAATAAATCACCTGGAGTTGATGGGATACCACCAAAACTGCTTAAGGAAATTGTTGAGCAAATTAGTACACCACTTGCAAAATTGTTTAACTTGTCACTAGAAGAAGGAATAGTTCCTTCATACTGGAAAGAAACAAATATTACGCCACTACTTAAGAAGGGATCGAGGAACAAGCCAGAAAATGACGGACCAGTGAGTTTAACATCAGTTGTATGTAAATTACTCGAAACATTAATTGGAGACCACATGGCGGAATTCCTTGTAAAACAAATTAATAAATACATCTCAACATGGGTTCCTAAAAGCAAGGTAATGTCTAACCAATCTTTTATGTTTTTTGGAAGAAATTACAAAATTGGTAGATGACGGGTCACCAGTGGATGTTGTCTACTTAGATTTTCAGAAAGCTTTCGATAAAGTGCCACATCAAAGACTGTTACTTAAACTAAAAGCCCATGGTATAGGTAATGATGTAATCAACTGGATAGAAGAGTGGCTTACACACAGAAGACAGAGAGTAATAGTAGATGGTGAGATTTCAAACTGGAAATCTGTTTTGAGTGGGGTACCACAGGGATCAGTATTAGGCCCTATACTGTTTTTAATATATATAAATGATTTGGAAGATGACATATCTAGCAAAGTACTTAAATTTGCAGATGACACAAAAGTATTCAGAAAGGTTACTAATGTTACAGATAAACAACGTTTACAGGAAGATCTAGATAAATTAGTTAAATGGTCAGAAAAATGGCAAATGTTATTCAATTTTGGGAAGTGTAAATGCATACACATAGGACATGGAAGTATGGATGAAGAATATAAAATGGGGGATGCTGTACTAGGTAGAACCACACAAGAAAAGGACTGAGGAGTAATATTTAGTGCTGACATGAAAGTTTCAGAGCAATGTCGGATTGCTGCTTCGAAAGGAAATCAAATTCTAGGGCTAATTAGGAGAACTATCATGTATAAGGAGAAACAGTTAATTATACCCCTGTACAAAGCAATAGTTAGACCACATTTGGAATATTGTATTCAAGCATGGAGGCCGTATCATAAAAAGGACATAGACAAGCTAGAAAGAATACAACGAAGAGCAACTAAAATGATTCCAGAATTGAGAGACCTTAGTTACGAAAGCTGGTTATTACAATGTGGTTTGACAACACTAGAGACAAGGAGACTAAGAGGAGACCAAATAGAAGTGTTTAAAATAGTGAACGGTTATGAGGATGTTGATAGGAATATGTTCTTCAAACTTAAAAAGAAGGCAGTAGAACCAGTGGACACAAAGCAGCATTAGTTAAGGAGCAGTGTAGGTTGGACATGAGAAAGTACTCTTTCTCACAGAGGGTGATAAATTAATGGAACAAGCTGCCAAATGATTGTGTTAATGCTAGTAGTGTGAATATGTTTAAAAATAGAATTGACAGATATTTGATCAGGGCGGGCTACACATAGATGAGAAAATTGTTGGACTCTCGATAAGCCAATGGCTTCCTTGTCCACTTGCCATCTGGTGCTTGTTGTTTGGGATGGCAGTATTGTTAAATCTTGTTAAATCAATGCTTATCATAAATATTTCTGGTTTTTTTTCTCAATTATAGATCTCCAACAAATTGGCTTTAATGAAGGGTGTGGGCGGTGAGAGGTTGGTCCTAAGACATGGTGGGAAGTGGGGGGGGGTTGGCCTCAAGAGTAGGTGGGAGGTGGACTCTCAAAAATGGTGGTGGTTGATGGGAGATGGGAGGTTGACACCATTTTATATACCTGCCAAGATTTCTCGCAAAATGTTCCTTCATAAAGACATTTAACTAACAGTACATATTCACATTTCATTTAATTGTGTTTTATTCTGAGACTATTCTTTTATATTTAGTCTGCATAATTGCATGTGTGTTGTTGACATGCTTTCAGCTGACAGCTGCTTGTTTCACATTCACAAGACTTCAGGTGAAATCAGCTCACCAAACCACCCTTCCAACTACGGTCCTCTGGCAGACTGCCTGTGGATCATGGAGGGACCAGTGGGCAGGAAACTTCAGTTGACTGTAAGTCCTTCTCTCACTTTGAGTAGTTAGTTGGCCAGCTAGCAAACAGATAATTAGATCTCTCATACAGCTGTTACATGTGGCCAATAATTCAGCAACACAGATGTCCCATCATTTTATATTAGATTTTGTTTTGTGTGAATATACCTGCTTGGCTGTGACACAAAATAAACGTAGTTTGGACGTGTGTGTGTGTGTGTGTGTGTGTGCAATGTTGTCATTGTCTGTTGTGCTAACTGAACTCAACATTTTGTTTTTGTTCAGTTGATAATTGACAAGGTTGTCAAAACTCATTGAATTGATATTTATTTATTTTTGTCAGGAAGCTTGTTTTCAGAAACAAAGTTTGGAAGGACCTGTTATTACGTGACTGATGGCTCTACCTGTATCAGTATTGAGTATGGCCTAATTGGCCTTGCTGAATGCATATAGTCCCAGCCAGCCAAGTGTTGTGAGTGTAATGCTTCATGCAGTCTGAATGCAGGTATTGACTACCAAGTGTTGTGAGTGTGATGCGTCATGCAGACTGAATGCAGGTAGTCATAGCCAAGTGTTGCTTGTGTGATACATCATGCAGTCTGAATGAAGGTAGTCACTACCAAGTGTTGTGAGTGTGATGCTTCATGTAGTATGAATGCAGGTAGTCACTACCAAGTGTTGTGAGTGTAATGCCTCATGCAGTCTGAATGCAGGTAGTCACTGCTAAGTGTTGTGAGTGTAATGCCTCATGCAGTCTGAATGCAGGTAGTCACTGCCAAATGTTGCGAGTTTGATGCCTCATGCAGTCTGAATGCAGGTAGTCACTACCAAATGTTGTGGGTGTGATGTTTCATGCAGTCTGAATGCAGGTAGTCACTGCCAAGTGTTGTGAGTGTAATGCCTCATGCAGTCTGAATGCAGGTAGTCACTGCCAAGTGTTGCGAGTGTGATGCTTCATGTCGTCTGAGAATACCAGAATGAAACATCACTGCACACAATAAACATTTGTTTCAATAGAATAAACACTACACTTAAAACATAAATCTTGCTGATATCTAAACCAATAAATTAGTGTCTACATAATTAGTATGTCAAAACATGTTTTGTGTTTTAAAGATGACATATCTGCTTGTCATCTCAGCAGTCAATAGTGTGTATAAATGAGAAACAAGAAACGTGCCTTATTTATCCAGCTGAGAACACTGAAAACAGAGGAGAACATCGATGTAGTGGACATCTACATGGGAGGCAGCACACTGGCTACCAGTGACTATGTCACGTCTCTGTCGGGACACATCACAGGAGACAGTCTTCCAACATATGTCAGCATCAACAACTTCATGATAGTTAGATTCACCAGTGACAAGACTGTGGAGAAGGCTGGATTCAAGGCCTTATTTACAACAGGTGAGACATGACATGGCTAGTCTTGGAAGGTACACTTTATTCCTTTTTGTGTTGGTGCATTTCATTCTGGATTTACTTGATCAACTTAAATAAAACAAAACCTGTTCAAATATTGTTTTATCAATAACATTTTTGGAAGAAAAACAACATTAAGTTATGTATGATGTAACATTCCATAAGTAAAATGTCATACCAAATATTGGCAAGAGGAAACTGATATAAAATAGAATGAGACGATGACTACTCTAGTGTTCTACATTGGCTTTGTGTATTCCCTGTGTGTATCGTTTTGTCTATTGGCTTTGTGTATAGGCTGTGTGTATCATTTTGTCTATTGGCTTTGTGTATTGGCTGTGTGTATTGGCTACCCTGAAGAATGTTGTTTGTTTAGATTACACATGCAAGATGGGTGAACTGGCACTGTTTGGACAGAGGGATGATTCTGACCCACTGGATGTGTGGACTGGCAAAACCCCTGACCAGTGTAAAACAAAGTGTTTGGCCATGACCGATTGTGATGCATTTACATATGTGACCAAAGATCACAAATGTATTGCACACAAGAAGATAATTTCTCCTAAGAAAGCTGACAGCTGCTCCTATTGGGCTAAGACATGCCCAGGACTACAAGGAGAGGGAAGTAAGTAGAAGTCAGTATAGGCTTTGTATGTTTAAAACATGCTCCAGACTGCAAGAAAGTCAGTAGGCTTATGTATATAAAATGATTGTGTTAATGCCAGTAGTGTGAATATGTTTAAAAATAGAATTGACAGAATCTAAAAAAAAAAAATCTTATTTGATAAGGGCGGGCTACACATAGATGAGAAAATTGTTGGACTCTCGATAAGCCAATGGCTTCCTTGTCCACTTGCCATCCGGAACTTGTTGTTTGGGATGGCAATCTTGTTAAATCTTGTATATCTTCACCTTGATCGAGAACACTACATAGCAAAATACATGTAGATGGTATTGGTGTTTATTATAAGTATTGGTTCTGTCTTCAATAAAAAATAGTGTACATATACAAATGCAAATATGTACATCAATTAAATCTTAGCAGTGTTGCTAGATTTCATTTATGTTATGATAGCAAGGATGCAAGTTATCTGAGAGTCATACGTTTTAGTCATATCATTGTTTGGTAGTTTTGATTTTATTCTTCAGTTTAATTTACATTAGCTAAATATTCAAGTATGAACAAGATTGAATTTATTTAACAGGAACTTGTTAATGGAGAACACAGTGGAGACTCCTGTCATAATCATTTAAAGAGCCTGGATTTTTATCAGTGTCTGTATAAAATGTATGCAACAATGTTTTTTGTAAGTATTAATAATGAATTATTGTCAAAGCATAGACACTTGTGACACCTTTCAGCACTGCAGATAATTCTAGGGGCTGGTAGATCCGTCTAAGCTACCACAGAACTGTCATACCTAGCATCACCATTCTATATTTCAGTACTGGAGACACTTCCAGGGGCTGGTGAATCTGTCCAAGCCAGCACAGAACTGTTATACCTAGCTAGCATCACCATTCTATACTTCAGTACTTGACACACTTCCAGGGGCTGGTGGATCTGTCCAAGCCAGCACAGAACTGTCATACCTAACATCACCATTCTATGTTTCAGTACTGGAGACACTTCCAGGGGCTGGTGGATCTGTCCAAGCCAGCACAGAACTGTCATACCTAGCATCACCATTCTATGTTTCAGTACTGGAGACACTTCCAGGGGTTGGTGGATCTGTCCAAGCCAGCACAGAATTGTCATACCTAGCATCACCATTCTACCCTCTGAAATACTTCAGCAACAGTAAACTTGCCTGGATTATCTCTGCTCCAAAGTTCAGCATCATCACTATTGAGGTAATGTCACCAATCACTTTCCTTATTGCCAACATTAGCTAAGTGGAATTGAATCGCTAAGGTCATTAATCAGTGTTTGAAGATACGCTTTTACCGTGTGGTGGAGCGTGAGCAGAGATGGACCTGTTGGTGGGGAATGTTGTTGTATAACAATGTTTTTTTCTTACAATTGAATTTATAATTGCTTCTCTGTCCTCCAAATAGTATGATGTTTTTATTCTGATTATGTCAAGTGTCCAATGTTGAGTCTGAATGAGCTCCACACATCTACAGTCCAGTGTGTGACGTGATATATAATGATTATATAAAAAAAAAATATATATACTCATTTTGTGAGTTCTTGAAATCAATTTACTGAACTTGTTTTATGAGTTATCCATTACTGAAATCAATACATAAAAATAGCCTTGTCACATTCCTAGAAATCCCCCCAATTAAACATCATATTGTTTGAAATTAGTGCAATTTTCATGCTTTATGAAATAACGTAGTTTGGCTAAAACATGTTTTTTCTTCAAACTATTAATGCTGTACCTCTGAAAGTAATGATTAAATACTCTTATAATTTGTATTGCTGTATGTATCTGTATGCTTTCTACACTATTGGTATTACTGAGATAAATGTATGTTTTACAATGTACATTTAAAGGTAATAATAATAACACAACATTTACCTTTTCGAGGATATCATTTTAGGAAATATTTTTTTTCTAAAAACCCTTTATAATTATGTAAAATGTAATTGAATAAGAAATATTTATATCTTACCAATAACTATGGTAATTATGTTTGTTACTGTAGAAACAGTTCTACCTGCTGGAAAAAAGTTAAATATAATTTTATCCAGCAATACATGTATCTAGCTGGGATGTCTTTCTTTTATTAGAAACATACTTATGGGCAATAAGTAGATGGATGTTGTCATGTTGCAGCGTCTTGATGCTGACCTTGGTGCTGGTGACAGTGTTACTGTCTACAATGGTGACAAGCCAACATACCCTGTCTTAGCCATCTACACTGGTGACGGCTCAGATGGACCCGGATATGTGATGACAACTGGTGCTGCTGCCTATGTCTACATGGATACCAAGTCACCGGAAGCTGGTCGCGGATTCCAGTTCTCATACATAATTGGTGGGTCTCAATCAACTTGACCTCTCAAGTCTCAAGAAGTTATACTCCAAACAGCCCAATCTTGAGCTAATGCAGGAGTTTTGACCAACGGCTTTTAGTGTCTCCTCCGAAAGACACGGGCAAAGTGGGGTGAACGAAATTGCCTAAGCTTCGAAACGGCGGAGGTGGAATTGAACCACCGTCCTCTCAATCGACAGGCGGGTGCTCTAACCATTAGACCACCGCTCGACCTCTGCAATGTATTATGTTTGGAATAAGAAATATTGTTTCTCTAACAATATTTTAACATGTAATGAAACTATCATAATGCT